>KN832915.1:0-57942 GCA_000827325.1 Oidiodendron maius Zn
CTACAGGCTCATACAATAGGCCTTACTCAAATCGGAGAGCCTTTTAGCTTGATTCATCCAACAATGCCTTACACTTAATGCAGTTAGTACTGATTGTGATCAAGCTCTTGGAAATGCTCTTTCAGCTATTTTCCCGGAACATGCGACATTACTATGTCTTTGGCATGCCAACTAGAATATCCAACAGTAATGTAGGCCTAAATTTGATAGTAAGGATAACTATGAGGGATTCTTTCAGGAATGACTAGGCATTATTCGTCACCCGATATTTCCGAATATAGTTCTCGATTACTTCAATTTTCAATGGAATATTCGGACACACCAGAGCACCAAGCGTGTGTCAAATACATCCAAAGCACCTGGCTTAAGCCAGGGAGAGTTAAATCATTAGTCCAAGCCTGGGCTAATCAATATCTCCACTCCGGCACTATAGCTACTTCACGAGTAGAGACGTATTAGTTCCAGAGAATTCGTTGCTAGTTATTTCCGGGCCCAAGACTCTCAAGTAAACAGAAGCGGTTCAGGGGCATATATCATGATGCTCCATTTAAAGAGTGCATACATGAAGTACTCGATGTGTGCACGAAGGCTTGCAAAATACTAGAAAACGATGCGAGAGTTGTGGCTTGGATTAACGAACCAGTTCTGGTTTGCAGGAGCTGAGGATAATATCGCGTCCTGATAAAAGAACGTGTAATGTGATGGAGCTATTCGTACGGTGCGTACGGAGAGCTGAGGAGCCGGGGATCGTTTCACACATTCTCAGGGGGTTACTGTATTTAGCCGTCTATCTTATAGAATATAGTCTGGCCTATTGCGCGAAACGAGTCAAGTGCGACATTACTGTATACCTACGGGACAATGTCTTATCATCAACGACAGAGAGTTATGGTTCAAAGGCCGTTATCTTTCCACCTTCACTAGGCTATAATTCATAGTATTGGCTAGGACGCTATAAGGTAAGGCCTCCGTCTGGCCATGGTTAATAGGCAGGAAATAGGGTTGTGAATAAGCACATACCAATTTCAATAAGCTTTCCAGTCGCATAGTTTGCCCGCACACAGAAGAGATATGCTTCGGCGATATCCACCGGGGTCGCCACAAAGCCGACTGGAAGAGCCTTCGCAGTTTCTTCAAACTCCTCCTTCTGCTGGTCGGCGCTCTTCCCAAGTTTATCCCATAATTCGGTTTGTACCAGACCTGGCACAACAGTATTCACACGGATCCTCTTTTCTGCCAATTCAGTTGCTAATCCTTTAGTCAGAGAAAGAACTCCGCCATTAAGGCCACCGCCAACGGTAGCACCCCTCCCAGGCTTTATGGCTGCCATGCCTGAAGTCAAGGTGAGTGATCCCCCATTCCGTATTATGTCATGTTTAAGAACTGCTATAAATATTAATCAGTCCCATTCCCCCATGAGTATGATGAATATAGGATTACCTTTTCCTATGACGACAGCTCCCCAAAATTTAACGCCGAACAGGTGTTTTGCATTATCGAGATCTAGACTTTCTAAAGGGCCACGGATGATTTTGTCCACACTCGAGAAGATGATATGGTCGACGGGTGACAGTGATCGTAGAAGTTCCGTGAAAGCTCTCTCGTCCCGTACATCTCCGACCGCCCCTGCTGAATTCGCGCCTAGACGCTTGACAGCTTGGTCGACGCGCTCTGCAGACGAAGAGACAACTGTGACCTTTGCACCTACATCGATCAATGCAGCCGCCGCACCATAGCCAATCCTGTGGCGGTCATTTAGTTTCCTAGGTAGAGAGGGGTGACTGGGAGTGTAGCTGACCCAGATGTTCCCCCCACGACGATTACGTTTGCGCCCACCAACTTCTCAGAAAATCGAGTCATACTGGATACCTATAATCGACCTTGACGTCCAATCTTGTATGTTTATGTGGTATGTTGCCCTACAATTCCTCTCTCTGGTTCTTTCTACAGGTTGGTTCAACCCTGACGATGAAGCTGATTTGACCGGGTAAGTTCTTCGCTAGTGCCAGAAGGCGCTCTAGATCTTATCCGATCAATTAGCGAGAATCACGTGCTCGCCCAGTTCCCCTTCTGACAGACTCTGTCCATGGCCTGTATGTAGGGATTTCCTTTTCTCGTCCAGGTGTCAATAATCTATGCTCAGTGTTTTTTTTTCGCCTCCGGATGCAGGTAGCGATAATAAAATAAGCCACATAAGAAAATATCTCGTTCCGATCTCACTATGAGCTACAAACTCGCGATTGCGTCTCATTCGCTTGGTCGAGCTGCGGTCCACGATCTTGCAAACAAACTCGACCAAGCCGTAAAATACGGATATGAGGGCGTTGAGATATTTTTCGAGGATCTGGAGCTGATCGCAAAATCTTATCTTGGTGGCTTTACTCCCGAAAACCAGTTGCGTGCTGCTTCATGCATTAAAGAACTCTGCGAAAGTAGGAGTCTGACCATTATCGCCCTACAGCCTTTCCTATTCTATGAAGGTCTTCTTAATGATGATCAGCACCAGCTGAAGATCGAAAAATTAAAACTGTGGTTCAAACTCGTGAAGGTCTTGAACACGGATATCATTCAGATCCCATCTAATTTCTCGCTCGACGAACCGTTTTCTGGCGACAAAGGCAAAATTGTTAAAGACCTAGTGGAGGTAGCAGAGCTTGGTTTGAAAGAAACCCCTGTTGTCAGATTCGGATATGAGGGTATGGCCTGGTCCCCCTACGTATCCTCATGGGAAGAGGTTTGGGAGATGGTCGAGCTTGTTGACAGGCCCAACTTTGGCTGCGTTTTGGACACGTTCCATATCGCTGCCAAAGTTTGGGCAGATCCCACTTCACCAACTGGGAAGAGAAATACAGCTGACGAGGATTTGAAGACGTCCCTGGAGAATATGAAGAAGACTATTGACATTTCGAAAATCTATTACATTCAGATCGCAGACGCCGAGTTCATGGATCCTCCAATAGGTGATTCACATCCTTGGGTTGCGGCGCCAAACCATCCCCCAAAAATGACATGGTCAAGAAACGGTCGACTATTTGCATTTGAGGACGGAGGGTACCTGCCTGTGCTCGATATTACAAAGGCTTTCCTCCATGATCTCGGTTACGAAGGATGGGTCAGCTTGGAGTTGTTCTCGAGATCAATGGCCGAGTATGGGGAGAGAGTGCCAGAGGAGCACGCAAAGCGAGGTCGGGTATCTTGGGAGAAGCTGGTAATAGCTCTGAGTCAAAAAGAATAGCGTCTTGTATGTAGTAGATAATATTTGTCTCCGAACATAGAGAAATACGTTGTGATCCTTGTCGATTATACCCACTGCATTGTCTCAAAAGCTCTCATTGTCGTTCAGTCACATCAGCTTTTAAGTTACTGTACTCTAGGTTATCAACATACTGGGTAAGACAGCTAGAAAATGGACCGATGATGAAAGCTCGGGGGAGTTCTCTCTTTGGAAATTGTCTGGGAAAGTTCTAACAGATTAACGCTCCCCCAGGGTTAGACTAAGTATGAGAATTGCACACTGTTGTTAGGACAGGACAAAAGAGTGGAGGTTGCAGTGCAATCCGACGACCCGGCGAATACATTCCCACTGGCTGTGCTTTCATTAAATAGCGAGAGCGCCCAGGTAGAATAACTTTTCGCCCACCTTATTGTACCAGCTGCCCTTCTCCTGCTTTTCTTTCCGATATTAAATTCGCCATGACTTTCATTACTGAAAACACGAGAGTCAAGATCGCCGTGATTGGGGTCGGCCTCATCGGCCCTAGACATTGCAGAACTGTCGCAAAATCACCTGATGCCCAACTTATCGCCATTATTGATCCGATGCCACAGGGTGCGAAGCTTGCAGAAGAGCTTGAAACTGCACATTATACGTCTATTAGGGATGTTCTCTCCTCTCCACACATACCTGACGGTGCTATTGTCTGTACACCAAACCATACACACGTTGCTCTTGCGATTGAGCTTACAAATGGGGACGTGCACGTTCTGCTCAGATCTCGAAAGTGGCCAGATATTACTACAACACGGTCAAAAAAACGACCTCCAGATTTTGGTTGGCCATCACCGTCGCTTTAATTCCTATATGGCCGTCGTCAAAGAAGCTCTCGAATTAAAGACTCTGGGGCAAATAATTGCAGTTAATGGTCTCTGGACACTTTTTAAACCACCGGAATACTACGAGGCTCCTACAGAATGGAGGAAGACAAAGGCCGGGGGTGTTGTTTCGATGAATCTCATATACGAGGTCGATCTCCTTCAGTATATGTTCGGTCGCATCATCCGTATCCATGCAGAGAGAACTACCTCTACACGGAATCATGAAGCAGAAGAAGGTGCAGCCTTGACATTTCGATTTGAATCTGGGGTGGTCGGCAGTTTCCTCATTGCTGATAACCTTCCATCTCCACATAACTTTGAGTCTGGGACTGGCGAGAATCCCCTTATTCCTACAACAGGAGAGAACTTCTATGCCATTTTCGGTACCGCCGCATCTTTGAGCGTTCCTAGCATGACCCGGTGGTCATATGATGGAGTGGACAAGACTTGGAATGTGCCACTAGTACAGAACAGATTGGATGTTCCTGACGGCGTGCCTTTCGAAATCCAGCTCGCACATTTCATACAAGTTTGCAGAGGAGAAGAGACACCCAAATGTACTATTGGCGATGGAAGCTTCTTCTTGGTCGAATACCCCCAATGGCTTATATACAACGATCGACGAGACCAGGGCATCGTCGTCATATCTGTGACAGCCTGGCTACTATAAGCTTCACGAAGGGAGGCAGTGGCCAGTTAAGGTGCTGTATTGACGAAGACAATTAAACTAAGGAGAGAAAAGCTCTCTAGGCAAACGCTCAACTGTATAAATACTGCTCGGCCCGGATTAAGCCTAGTGCCGAGGGGACGTAGCGAATCGCTGGCGGCCGCTCCGGCCTGCTAGTCCTAATCCGTCACCAATCCTCCTCAACCACCACGTCCGGATCCTGGCCGCTGCCAGCCCGGCAGAACCACACCGCCCTAGCCTGGCTGGGCCGTCACAATATCCACTCTTCGCGGACTTCCGTCGAACTATGTTTATTGTAGGGAGGAGATCGCACAAATCGACCAGGCCATCGAATTTCAAGCAGCTTCCATTGGCACGGGTTTCTGGGCTCCATTAAGAGAAGTGAAAAAGAACAAGAAAATTCAATGGCGACTCTTTTTAGGCAGTTTCCTATCCCATCTGCAGAACGGCTCTGGCATCAAAGCCATCAACTACTATAGCCCTCAAGTCTTCGCAAGTATTGGTATAACTGGCAAATCGACGTTACTTCTGACAACTGGTATTTTTGGAGTCATTAAGACAGTGATAACTTTTATCTGGAGTCTTGTCATGATTGATCAGCTTGGGCGACGAAATCTCCTTATTTGGGGTACGCTAGGAGGGAGATGCGGCCAATAATTTGGATGGTAAGGTTGAGCTCCACTCTCATCATGAGCTTGTCGCCTAGTCCTTGGTATCCTGCCATAAGTAGCCAAGTATAGTGTTAGAGAGAAGTATCATTCTGTTGACAGTGCTTCATTTATGGTATTTGCGTTAACATATTTGCTAAGGCATAAGCAATGGAGCTTAATGAAATAATAACGAGGTTTCATTCCACAATATGTAACATGCAGTTCTTTGTTGTATCATAGCATATGAAGTGGAGATAAAGGACCAAGCAGTACGACGGAGAACCTCCATCTGTACACTATGGATCAGGGTACGAATTCTACTTCATTTTCCGTTTTAGCTGGACGGGTATAATGATCCTAACATTGGCAATGAACTCCGAATGTGATATACACTGTCTGTAGCAGGATGTTTCCCACATATATATGGATACTTATTTAAGATCCAACTAAACACTGGGTCTTACTGCATTTGATTGAGAGAGTCTTTTAAATTAACACCAAAACCCTGGGACTGGAAATGCCTAGCCGAGCTGGCTCATATAGCACTGTATTGGACCAAGAGACAGATCAGTATAGTAATTGAATAACTGCCGTCTTTACCGGAGAAACATGAACCTGATATTCTGGATTGACGTCCTTTCTCTTTTAATCTATCATACCTGATCACAACATCACGCGATACCAACGATTTAGTATTGTGCACTTGGGGCAATTATCTTGTGATATTAAGCAATAAATAATATCCAGTGCAGTCTTAAGTATTCTTAAATCTCGACATTCCTGCCCTCTACCCAGTCTTTGCATTGCATGTACAAGATGTCATGCTTCTCACCACACGGGCTAGAGCCCTCACGGCGATGTCCAGGCTTGTCCAACATGATCTTTACGTTCATCGTCTCCTCCTGACAGAAAGCTAGGTACCTGTACCCGACCGGAAATTGGTTCAACTTGTTGTCATCAATGTGCGGGATCTTTCGTGGGTCGACCGGGATAAGCTTGTCCTTCTCGTACCAGTGGCGCACAAATCTGGCAAGCCATTTTCCAGGCTCGCCAGACCTGGAAGCGGGTTCCTTTTGAAAGAAGAAGCAGAAGCGGCAGTCGCTTTCTGCATCAACATCACAACCGTCGATGTTAAATCTCTGCGTGATCGTCGCCTTCATTTTGGTCACGGCGCGGGTACCCTCTGGGTTGATATCAGTAGTGGAGCCGTGTATTCTGTGCATAATGAAGGCTCCTTTGTCCATGCCTGCTTTTGAGACCTCGACAAAGTCTTTGTGATGAGTTCGACCCGTCCAGGTGGTGTAAATGTAGGCATCCGGGTGGAATATAGAGAGGAGATTTTCCCATTCGCATGCATCTCTGCAAAACCCAACTTTAGCCAGTGCAGCAATAAATTAACGGACATGAGCATGGGAGGACCGATATTGCATACCGGTAGCAGGGCCATCCTTCTGCAAGCTCTCGAAGTTTGTACCTCTCAAAGGCGAGGTTATCTGGCCCATTGTTGCGGAATGCCTTCTCGGGCCACGAACCTGCGGGGAGGCTGTGTAAATCTGGCATATTGCAAGAGCAGCTCTGAACACGGGGTGAATTGATGGGTGATGACAGACAGAACCTGTACGTTATTTCTAGGTCCCTCAAAGAAGTAATGGAAGAAAGGGGTTGAAACGGGAGAATTAGATAGGTCCATTAAAACCTTCTGCACGGATCTCAGGCAATAAATAGATACATTCGTATCTAGCTGCCCATTCCTTTGTTGCTTTGAGAAAAGCGGTTCCGCCGCCACGGCACATATGTTCGGCAGCATTGGGTGAGTCAATGAGGTATGATGGATTCGGGGGCAAGTGACTAAAGATCAGATTTGCCCGAGTTGGTTTAATAATTATCCGAGCACAGTTGGCTCCACAGGTCAAGGCAGGCCTCGGAAATAAATTCACCCTGCTTGGAATTGTTCATACCCGTGCCGTTTTAGGGACAAATGAGGCACCCAGTTTGCAAACATCCTATCCCCGCCGTACACAGAGCATATTATAGCAGAACCTTTAATTGATATGAAAATCTACATGTGAAGAAACTCGGGAGGAATTGTTGGGACGGGACCTCCCCCTACTTCGCCTTTGGCCCCATATGCTTAGCCGCATACATCAGTGCCGCCTCATATCCAAAGAGCCCCATTCCATATATGACACAATTTGCTTTGTCACTCAAATAACTGTGGTGCCGAAATGATTCCCGGGCATGGACATTGGCGATATGCAACTCAATGAAAGGTATGGAGACGCCATTGAAAGCATCTCGGAGGCCAACGGAAGTGTGCGTCAGTGCGGCAGGATTGATGATGATGACTTCGATCTTCTCTTTCTGCGCGAGGTGAATGCGGTCGATGATTGCGCCTTCATGGTTAGATTGAAAGAGCGAGACGGATACTTCAAGGGAGCCTGCGAGCGTTTTGACGTTGTTCTCAAGGTCGACTAATGTGTCGTAACCATATATCGCCGGCTCGCGAGTCCCCAGCAGGTTGAGGTTCGGCCCATTGATGAGTAACACGCTTTTGGCCATGCTAAATGTGCTGCGATTGCTCGTAGTATGCTGTATGCTCTGGTCATTGTCAGTGCTGGAATTCTCAGATTTACTTTAAGCTTCCAAACATACACTGTGGACTCTTGTCCGGACTGAGCACTTTTTTCACTTCAAGAGGCCAGATTGCAAGTATAATGTATAGATTGTAATGAACTGTGAGCATTTACAATGTCATTTATACCTATAGTAGTTCGCAATGTCGTTGGGCACATAGATACACGGTCCCGGAATCAACTCCCACCTGTGTTCAGGATCTCGGGAAAGAATTTAGCCTGGATCCTTGAGACAATTTCCCATTGCGCTTTTGGAACGTAGAGTTTATCCTTGATTTGAAAGTTTGGTATAATAATTTGAAGGTCATAAATTTGTGTTTGGATGCCCTTGAAATAGTCTGAAAATCGTGGAGAGCATAAATAGTAATGAATTGAACTATAAAGCCATTCCGAGTGAACGCATGTGCCCTATTGACTACAGATATCTTCCAATCCGCCAAGTCCTACGCTGTGCTGTCTGACACGACGTCTTTGAAAAAGACTACCACTGGCGGAGGAGAGATCCTCGGAGCCACCAGCTTCTTGACCCTCACATGGAATTGACACTCGTTATCAAAGAATTGCATGTCTTCAAGACTGTCAAAGGTGGTCTGAAGCACGACTGAGTAGTCTTGGTTTCGTGCATCCTCCAGAGATCGACCTGCCTTGACGCTCAATATATAGGGCTTTCCATCCTGTCAGCTTGTTAGCTTATCGATCAGCAAATTTCGCCGATGCCTGAACCTTCAATGTACCTTCAGTGCACACTGTTTAAGTTTCTTGAATTCCTCTAGGACCACTTCCTGATCCTCTACCCTCGGAATCCTGAAAATCGACACTCTGCTGATTCCATGTGTAGCCATCTTCAATTTAAAGGAATCCGCAAATTGCCTGCCTAAATACTAATATCTGCCTTTGAGAATTGAAGAGACGTTGAGACTATGCTGGTAAAGGAACAGCGTGCTCCAAGAAATAGCTGTGGCTGAAATGCGAACGTGAAGGCATTCAGGACCCCTTTATACTTGTCGGTCGGTCGTAACCGCACTCGTGTGGGGCCCGGCTAAATGTTATCGGGCACTTCGAACAGCCCTCACTTGTCTGATAACTGTGTTCTACCTCAATCCTCATTTGCCGACGAGGTGCTTTCCGGCCAGTCAGCCATTCAAATTGTGCAATACCCTGTTCAGGCAAGATCTCAAGACCATCCACAATAACCCAGCGCTGTCCCGTTTGTTTACGTAGATTCCGAACTGCCCGTAGAAATGGCGTGTTTAAGGGCCAGTATGCCATCTAGAAGGTAAAATAAACACAGGGGTCTCGTACTAGGCCTATGTTGCAAAGTTCACTTACCTCTATGACCAACCCTCCAGAAGGGCTCGAGAGCCAATGTAAAGGAATTCCAACATCTCGAAACCCATATGCAGGGATACAAGATACGATAATTGTGGCAGGATTTAGATTGGTAGGCCATGGATCCTCTATACAGCCAAGAACGTTCACCTCCTGGGTCTTCCTCCCTTCCCTCGTTAGCCATGATCTGAAATGATTCGCCACGTTCTCGGCATTCTCGAGTGTTCTGTTGTAAAGCAGGACTTGGCGGCAGCCCAATTGCAAGAGTGCATATATAGCCGCACGGGCCATGCCTCCAGCACCAATCACCAATCCAGTAGTTTTGGAAGGTTGGATGACATTCCTAGGAGCCAGGTTGCGCGTTATACAAGTTAATAAGCCGGCCCAATCTGTATTGTCCCCATAAAACCCGATGACGGGCCCCGCTCGGCCGCGATGGGCTATCTGGCTGCGAAGAGGGAGTTCTTCACCATCTTTGGACGCTCGGAGAGGTATCAGCGTGTTGATGGCCCCAATATTCTGGGCGTGAACACTCGTCGCAGCGACCTTCTCCAGAAAGGATACTTTAAACGGCCAGCTAATAATAGCGCCTCCGAAGTGAGTATCTTGTGAGACCTTCCAGATATCCGATATTGATGTCGTGACATACTTTCGATTATCATGTCTTAACCCACAGATTCGGTACGCAGCATTGTACATCGCTGGGGCGAGACTCTGGGAAACACCAGCACCAAAAACATAGAAATGGAGAGGGTCAAAAACTTTCCTATCGAACAATTCATCCATGATATCCTTTGCGGTGATATGGTGATTTAACCCGGTACTTTCAGCAGACCAGAGATGGTTGACTGGTGTCAAGGTAGTATTTGATAACACTGATTCCTTTCCCAGCTCTCCAATATTATAGGCTATTAGTACAGGCCTTGGACTAGGCAGTGACTGTATTCGTCTTTTGAACTCTCGCAAGTCGTCGTTGTCGCCAGCAGAGAGAGCAGACTGGGTAAGTTGTACAACATCACAGCCAAGTTGCGCCGCCTTCTTATATTTGGCCAGGCGATCGTGTCCAAGCCAGGCTCGTCCATCTGGTGCCATCTGAAAAGAGTAACCTATGATCCTTGTGCGGCCTTTAGCGCTAATGATATGTCGCAGCTGCTCCACTTCATCATCAATGTCAATGACCAGAAATTCGACCCCTGAACGAAGTCCTTGAAGCATCAGACTATACCGAATCGAGTCTCGGTCTGTCTTTGTGGCATGACTCCATATATTTGCAAGCGCATCTTGGTCCACTTGATATATGATTGGAACGCCTACATTTCTCCTGATAGACGCTATGTGGTGGCGAGTTTGAGACAGGGCATCCTTGGAAAAAGCATCAATTTTGAGAATAACTGCATCTTCGCACGACTCAAGACTCCCTACATCAAACTTGGGACTCGAGATCTCAGAGAGGCAAAGAGTTACTGCAAATGTGTACAGCCGCTCTTCAATTGGAACGTAAGACAGTGCAAAAGGTGTTGCAAGGTTGGCACTAGGAGGTGGCAGGCCCAATATGTGACGGACAAAGGAGCAAAAGTCTTCTTTGGCAGCTTTCAACTTGAAAGGGTAGTTGGGTGAACGCCTGTCAGGGTATCCCCCCTCGCCGTATATCTCGCAATTATCATCATAGAGATTATAATATTCAAAGTTTGAACAGATTTCATGTGTAGGATCGCCGCGTGCCATGAGTTGGGCTTCAGTGTCACCTAGTCGCAAGAGGGTTCTAATGTGATCCATGTTTCGAACAACATGGATTACGGGATTGGTTCCGCAAAGCTCTCTAAGATATGCTTGCACTTCAGCCGCTAGGCTTCCTAGTCCACATTCTATAACACACCTCCTTCGATTCCTGTCGAGCATGGCTTTTATCACTTCAATATTCTTCTTGTGAAATGCCTGGCTTCCTGTTTCATGCAAATATTGGGCCCTCGTCGTTCCCGTCATCTCTTCGAAATATTGGTCCTCCGTAACAAAGCGCCACTGCAGTTCTGCCGACGCAATGAATCCCAATGAGCGCTTCCCACTTCCACGGAGGCCGATAAGGATGATGGACGCATCGGCTGCAAACAACCGGCTAGCAGGCACATCGGGAAGAGGAAGGCAGGATCGAGGTTCGTCATGGGTCGGGAAAATATCGATGCCAGGAGAGTCATCGCCGATGCTCCTTTTCAGATGCGATGATAGTGGCTGGGATCTCCCATCGATGATAGGACCAGATGATAGTAGAGCCATTGTTGCGTGGATTGGGTCGCGTCTGACAGCAAATCTGCTGGCGACTTCCACCACGAATGCTGCCCGTAAATGCTAGCCCCAGCCCAGCTTGGACGGAAGGGCAGAAAGACTGCCTTAGGGGACCTGTGTGAACGAGCTGCAAGGTATTCTAGAGGTTGTTGAGATGTTGAAGGAAAGAAGAGTAGGACGTCGGCGATGCTGCGGCAAAGATCAAAGCCGAGGATCTTGAGTCCCTTACCTAAGCTTTCGAGGCCAATCGTGACGACGCATAGCCACATCACCACCACTACCAAATCACTTCAATTGCTAGTCTTCATGTGAGGCCTGTGGGTTATTATTTATTCAATCCTATTACTCGAATCCAGCCGATGCCATGACGGTGGCGAGGCGGCACTTCGCTCGTTTTCCCCATTTCCTCTCTTCTGTCGCCGCAGCTGGACCTTTCCCCCACCAAAATGCAGTCCAACACCCGAAAACGAAAGCGCCAGGCAGGCTCGCAGTCTACTATGAGAGTGTCACGAGCGTGCCAAAGATGCCGTCTTCGAAAATACAAATGCGATGGTGCTAATCCATGCTCTGCCTGCTCTTCTGCCGACCACCTGTGCCAATATGACCCCAGGTTTAGGAAAAGAGGACTGGTTGAAGGCTACGTTCGCGGTCTCGAAAGGCTGCTCGGTCTAGCTGTGTCAAATGATCCCAATTTTGAAGAACTAGTCATTTCAATCCTGAAAAACAGAGATGATAGCAGCGTTCCAATCAAGTCTCCGGCACACGGTTGGGCAATTGGCCGTGATAAGGGGACATTGCTTGGGTCGTGGAAGGACAGCGAGGTAGCAAAGGACGTAGAAGCTCTTATACCCGCTCTCGAGGCTCTGGATGCAGCCCCGTGGGCGATAGTGAGGCCAGACATAGACAGCAATGCGGCAACGGGTGTGGACGGGCCTCCTAGTGAGGACGTTGGCCCTGCGCAAGATCCAATCAATGTAGGAGACGACCAGACTCCGGATGCCCCTCAAGTTTTGTTCCCGGCTGCATTCGAATCAGACATCACACCACAAACTATGGTGCACAGTCCCATCATGAGAGCAGAAACCCACTGGGTCGCGAATGCTCCATAGATGCAGTCGTCAGAGCGTCGGTCTTCCTTCGCAGCAACTCCAACGAGCCAACAGCCACAGCAGCCGGGGTTGCCTGATGACCTACAGCAAAACATTCTCCACGAGCCTTCATATCCTCGTTTCCATGTACCTCCAAAGCTTCCAAAACGAACTGGGAAGCTTCTTCAGGAGTACTTTTGCTCCACTCATTGCTGGTTACCAATCATCGGAAAACATGATGTGCTCAGGCTTTCATATCAATATGATGCAAGATCCAATATCCCAAGGGTATCCCCATATCCAGGTGAATTCGCAGCTCTTTGGGCTCTCCTCGCATATCAGTCTTCTTACGAGCCGGAGAATTCACATGGGGCGCGTGGTGGAGCTACAGATCGCCGGGAACCCGCCAATACCTTATATATACATGCAAGGGCCTTCATACCTTCAGAGGACATGGAGTTCGAACTCGGCCACGTCCAAGCGCTCTTGCTTTTGGCACTATATAATGCTCGATTTGGCCAGTGGAGTGCTGCCTGGTTACTCTGTGGCCAAGCCGTACGGGTGGCCAGCGACTTAGGACTGGACAAGTTGTGCTCGCCAACGCATGCCGCAAGGCTGGGCCAACAAAACGTCGGGCACGTTAGAAGGACGTTTGTGTTCCTCAGGTGCTTTATACTGGAGACCTTTCTCGCTGCGCGCTTGGGAAGGGCCCCACATCTCAGAGGAGAAGTTCTCCAATCTGTCGATCTCGTAGAAGAGGACCTGCCAGAAGAATGGGAACTGTGGCAATCTCCTAATGTACGTAGTGATCAGGATATTTCTCTTAACCCCTCGTTTCTGATAAGCACTTTCAATCACCTTGTGGGGGTTATGAAGGTGTTGAATGACGTCGTGTGCGACCAATCGGATCCTCATGAATGGAAAACCCGATCCGACGAATACCATTCCCGGTTGTCGAGTGTTTTAGACAAATGTCGAGAAACATATTTGCCGAATTGGACGCAGCATCCCATGCCTCACCAAAGCATCTTGCAGCTAATGTACGTAACCACCGCAAGGCAAATAAGAACTCGATTATTACAGCTTCAGCCGCAGTCAACACCGAATGCTAGAACACCAGGTCTGGAGGATCTAACCCTACAATTTCGAAGTTGTTATGAGGCTTTCCAAACTGGCCAGTTTCCTCCAGTGGTTGAATATTTTATGTATTCTGCCTTCCATGAAGTATGTGCGACGCACATAATTTCCGGCCTAGGCCCATCATCTGAATGCCAATTGTTAAGGAAAGCTTTGTACGATATTGCACTTCTTGGAACCGGCCAAGCATGTCGGGAATTAGAAACGGAGATGCACCCAGATGGGCAGTTTGCCTCACGCCACCATATCACGCAACCGACTTTAGGCCACGGCCCATGGGGTTTTACTGGTCAGCCTATAACATGTAGCTATAGCGAGAACGCTCTTGAATTTGGCGACGATATGGCGGATGTCGCCCGTACACTCCTCGATCTTCCCACCACCATATCAAAGCACGCAAGCTCACCAAATCCTGCGGAAGCCCAACAGAACTATCCGGATATAGCAAGCTCAAACCCACCGATTCAACCACTGCCGGATATTCTCGCTGCAGCTGAAACCCTACAATCATCTCAGGGCCCAGAATTTGAAAGGGACCTTCAACCCTCTCTACCTAATAACACTTTGAATCCTCCTATTCCTACATGTGAAGATATTGATGCTATATTTATTGGGCTGGCTCATTTGGATACAACTGAATGGTAAGCACTATCTGGCAATCTCCTACTTTGGTATATGGTGATTTAATATGATTATAGGTCTATCGGCTGGAGTGTTGGGCTTCGGGATCTGGGATTTACAAATGATACCAACTTTCGAGCCTTTTGTAACGATCAAGACAGAATGGGTGGTTAATCGGCCTTAGAGACGCATCAGCCGGAGTCTTTACCCAGTTAAACTTTCTATCCACTAGACCATTGATTGCATCACCACGGACTGGGACGATCATGGGCTATGATACATTCCCTAGCCTTCTGAGTTATAACGAGATTCATCATAGATGCTTATTGCCTAACAGATTGTTGGAATTCCGGCCTTTTTCCTAATCCTGTGATGGAAGCAAATTTGAGATTCCCGTGCTAGCTCATCTTGCGACTTTGTCTTGACTGCCGCGTAAGATTAACCCTTCTCTTACGTCCGACATTGCCACCTCCTCTGTCCAGAATAGCTAGGTATAGTCCTATTTCGGATAGTCGGAAGTAATCCACTGCCTGCTCGGATAGGGCCCGAAGGTTGGGGCAGGGATACACTCGCACTACTAGGCGTCGACTATTACAAATATTGATTACCCTGTGTAACTGCATCTAGACGCCCGTAAGTACTCTCCCTCTACACGCCCGAATCAACTGAAGCAAATTCTGCGCTTAAAAATGTATTACTTCGACCAATTAGAAGCATCGGATTTTTTCCTTCGCCATTGCCACTCATCATTACGATAGATATTGTCGATGGGGTGTCTTCCTTGTGGCGAATCCACCTTCGTGGGGGACGCGACTGGCTAACATCTATCGGTTACACCTGACACCACGTGGAAGACAACATTTTATATCAGATGTTCCGGTGTCTGGAGCTTGTAGGCCAGTCTCATGACCAGCTCATAGGATCTTATAGGCAGCTTCTGGAGGAGGAAAGTTTTGGGAAAGTCGCTACCTCTGCTTATGACGGTCAAAGTAATCAGGTCTACCTGGAGAAACTATTTGGGATTACGAAGCCAATATTTGATGCAATTTCGACTATAAATCGTCTTACAGCAGAAAGCTATGTTTCGACTGAGTGCTCTAGACAGAAATCCTCTTGCCGAACCCATGTACAGTTCGTTTTCCAAGCCCGACCGATGCATTGCAACGTTTTACTCTTCATCATTCGTGCGCACTTTACTTTGCCTGTGTCATATATCACAAGCGCTCCCTTTAGCATTGCTCTCTCTCAGAAGTCAGTTTTGTCATGGAGCAGGGGCTTTATCATCTTGAAGCAATCGCTGCGTTCGAATCCACTGCAAATCTGAACGTTGCTGGTCTTTTGTGGCCAGTGTACGTAATCTCAGCTGAAGCAGAGGAAAAATCAAGGTACCGCGGCCACCGAACAGATCAAGAATGTTATCTTGGAAATGTGGCGACGGAACGATCTCTCAGCTCATCCTAGTAATATCTGTCGCCATGAAGTCATGGAGGATTTAGGTGTTGACCTTCTTCTCATCTAAAGGCGCTTGCAGATGCAGAATTTTCAGTGGAAACGTCGTTCTGCCGACGAAGGCTATGTAGATAAATTCATATTTCATTGTATTTCAATTGTGTTGATAGCTCGTCAGAGGTTAGGCGTTCAAAGATGGCTTTGCGGAATACAAGGAGGAAGGAAGTCCTTAGGCCAATGCTACAAACATTCGTACAAACCACAGGCAATACTTCCATCTACTCAATCATCAAGACCGAGAAAACCAGAAATATCCTTATAATCATTCTGCCACAGACCGGGAGAGGCCCTGGGATATTGGGAGCGGAAACCTAGCATGGCCTGCGCGCGTTTCGACATCTGTCTGACGAGTTTCAGATCAACGAGGAAGGGGTAAGCTTCCTCAGGCGTGAGAAAGCTGGGCGTAAATGTGAACGCAGCACCGCGCCGACGCTGATCTGATTTGTTCTCTCCGCCGCCATGGCATATCTTGCCGCTGATGAAGAGTGCATCGCCCTTGTTCATCACCGCGGGAATGGTCATTTCATGCGTTCCACGGTCAGTAAAATCCGGCCATAGGTGGCTACCAGGGATGACCCGCGTGGCGCCGTTCTCCTCGGTGAAATCGGTGAGGGCAATCAGGAAGTTGATGGCAGCTTCTGGCCCAGAAGGCCCCATGGCGACCCACGGGTATTGGTTTTCCAGATCACGGTGCAGCGGTTGCACTTTGTTGCCCGGACCGATCTCGATGATCTGGGTCGTTTGCATCCAGTAATCACCAGAATCTGCTCGGATCATCTTGTCGGCGATCTGGTGCACGCGGGCATCGTCTAGCACCTCCTCTCGGAATGTCTTGCTAAGCGAGACAACGTTGGTGAGGCGCTTGGTCTGCACGCCGTGGAAGCTGGCGATCCATTCGTCGCCCTGCACTGAGCCGGGTTCCATCTTCTGCATGGCAGGCTCGATCTCGCTGTTGAATCGGTCGACTTGGTCCTGGGTGAGAAATTCTCGAAGGATCACGCCTCCGTCTTCCCGCACAATCTGCACAATCTCTTCCGCGGTAGCGTCTCTGGGGACACTCCGGAGTGTTGTGGTTTCGATGCGGGTGGGAGCCATTATTGATGATTCGGTGACGTGATTTTCGTGGTGGTAAGACCCGGAGTGGTTTTAATAGTTTCTGGATGAGAAAGGTAACGAGGCAGAATAGAAGTTATATACTGGGCTCTTGCTGAAAGAAATTCCCATCAACATTATCACGCAGGATATAACGTCCTACAGAGGGGGTGTTCGCGAGTTAGGCAATTGACAGCGAGACACCTCCTGGGGCTGCTTCTCTTCGGGTCGATGCGGCCTCGTCAGCGTCGTGCGGGGGTGAGACCTAATCGTGAGCTTCTCGGCTGTTCCAACAGCAACGTCCCCGATAATTTTCCATGCGGGTACGAAGTATTGCATTTGGATCTCTAATCCTACTAGGATATCATCGTAAACTGATATGGCATAGATAGCCAGATCCCGGTCGATACAATGGAGCAAGTGTCACTTCTTTTATATATTGTGGAATATTCCCTTGACCACATGCGACACCGGCCCCATTTCCATGTTCGATGCGCAACCGTAAGTTAAAGCAGCCTGATTATGTCCGCAGGTATAAAAAAATTAAATGAGCGAACAGCCCTGACCTAAGGATGGGACATGCTGGACTACTGTGGGCCCAGCGCCACTGTTTTGTGCCAGCATGAGCATGCTCGGTGTGACCTGCCCATGCCATAGCCAGGATGTGTAATCAACTCGGCTCGATTGCCGCGATAATGAGACAGACCAGAGATGGGAGAAAGCCGGCTGCGAGATAGGGCGTACTAGCCCAGGCTACGAAATATCTCATGAGTCGAGATCCTTCTTGGATCTTTTCCCGTAATATACCCCGAGTGGTTAAACCGGGAAAGTCCTGATGAGGCGGCTTCAATGCCGGCAGATGTGTTCAAACTTCACGCAATGATGAATAATAGGTCACTGAGACGTATTGTCGATCCGCTTGTGTAACTTGATAACATATCTGAGATACTTCCGTGGGCTTTCGTACCGGATAGCCTTAGTCCAGTGATACGTGTTATGAGCAACCATCATTATCCCAGTCGCAGAGAAATAGACTCGCCCTGACATTCCCGCCTCCTCGAGAGCTGCCCTCCTGGGTCCTTTCACCACAACATGGAGCAGCATCCTGCAACCGACGAAGGAAGAAAGTAGAAAACGGAGACACCATTTCCGCTCTATCATGCACGGAATTCTCTCTAAGGACTTGGGCGATTGACGCAGAGGCATGATGCGTTCCAGGACTCGTTTCGCTGAGAGGAGATCACTATGAAGGCTTTGTGGTCAGAGACTGAGCTGGCATTGACGTCCCAAAGACCGTGGTGCCACTGTAGCTTGGACAAACATTGGGCCGTTCGAAGGAAGGCCCGGGTGGAATGCCGGGATGTCACATTGGAATAAATATCCCATAAGTCCTTATCTCTAGGTTCGGAAACATTATTTTACAATGACAGCCCTACTACACTTGAGAATGCAATTCATTGTTTACTTTTACCATTCACTCATCCCCAAGTCGAATTCCAATTATCGTCTGTGTTCTAAACCCAAATGAAGTCTACCTGGACATTGCACAAGCATATTTATTAAGAACCAAGATACTTTTGGATGTTATATCCTCGTCTTTAAACCCTAGACTTGCAAACTGCGAACGCCTGTGCCAAAGCTCCACTGCCATTCGATGTAAATCAAGTGCGCCTCAACCTATGGGAACCTACCTCGAACTCTAGGCTCGATTTCGATAACAGGATATACGACGAACATTATCTATCACATTTAACATTTGACACTACACAAGTTCCCATCGCTAGTGTCATGAATAGCTCCGCTTTGTCTCTTCATCAATCTCTACGATCACAGTTGAAAGAGCAATGGCAGAAGGCCTTGTTTGCGATTGAGAGAGCACCATTACTTCACATATATGGTGATGCAAAGTCGAACAATTGCGCAACGAGGAATTTCCAGCAAAGTGAGAGCAGGCTTTATGTGCCCATCCATGAATGTTTTAGAACATGTCTTGTGGAAATCATTGTGTAGCAACATATCGTTGGATGCAAGATAGCCGACGATGCCAAGGGTTGTCGCGTTACTGGAGCAGCCAGCGATAATAATATGCTACTTAGCGTCAGTAATAAGTTGGAGTAGAGACTGCGAGACTGACGTCGGAGAGTTGGTTAGGAGAGGTCCGGGAAGTAGACCCCAAAAAATCTATTGCCCCAGCCGACCTTTCTCCTAGACCACTTCACTCCTTCCACGTCCTTCTCACTCATCAAACGTAGCATGAGGACGCGAAGACCTCATGTCGGCGGAAGTGAGATCATCTTTTCTAGGAAAATGGGTTGGGTCTTGAAGCAATTAGAGAATGTTTGTATCTGTATTAGCTGCATACCTTTTTAACCACTCTGACGGTGGATCTGCTATTGCAGGCAACCAGGCTCGATGTGCCAAAATCGAGGAACGGCTCGTAGAAGTCCCACGAGTTGCAAGTAAAATGTGAAACGCCATAACTCCTGCGGTCCAGAATCATTGCTGGACCTTGCAAAGGGGCCGAGGATGATCCAGGAGAAGGACTATGCCCTGTAACACGAAACGGCTCCTCCACTTCCGCCACTTCATGGCCTTGCTCTTGCTCTTGTTCTTGCCCCGACTCGTGCTCCGGTTCTGGTTCGTACGTCGTCCTCGTGCCCGTGCTGCATCTCTCGCTGCTGCCTCTCTTCTTCTTGCGGCATCCCTTCCTGCTGCATCACTAAAGGCCTGGGTCGTGCTGCTTCTAGTTCATCTTTCATTTTAGCAAAAATGCAGGTGTCCGGAAATAGGGTAATGTATCCAGTAGAGGATAACTGTCATCGAACTAACGGATATCCTAAGGAGATGGCTGCAAGACATGTCCTGCAGGAGCAATAGAGAAGGTAGGGAATAATCAGCCGATAGATAAACGACCGAAGCCTAGAGAGCGCAGATGAGCAAATTTTGAAAATGCGGAAATCGGATCGACCCCCTGTAACATTGCGTCTGCTCCAATATGGCAGAAGTGGAACCATAGAATCAAATGGCGGCCATCAGGACTACGAGGGTGCTGATGCTCACCATGTTTGCAGCTTAGACGGCCAATTTATCAAGCCAGCCGTTTCCCGAGGAGGACCGTAGTTACTGTTATGGCGCCATCTCTGAAGTACAGGAGAGGCTATCCTGCTGGATGGGCATTTGATCCGAAGAGGGGTTAAGAAATATATATAACGGACTAGATAACAAGGATGGGAATCTTGCTGCAGCAAGACTAGACGTATATAACAGCAGTAGCAAGCTTCTGGCTAGTCTCTTCTTTGTCTGTCAAATATGGACTTTTATATTGAAACTTGCTTACTAAACCACTTAACCTATCTTTTATTATAATGTAGGATTGAGTATGTACCATAATATCCAGTCTATGGATGTAAAAGCGGATTAGAACATGTCTTTATATCTAGTTTAAAGAATATCCCTATACGAAGTAGAAGAACAATGAATATAATGGTGTACGATTGAGAATGACTACTACTGAAGAATGAACCGAAATCCATTGATCAAGTTCTCTAAGAACTGGCTAGTTTGTGATAGCTGTGGAAATATCCAAAAGTAATGCGGCAGTCCATCATAGTAGTCCAGCTTGTTACGAACACTATACATATTATCAAAATTTGCAAAGGCATTTTCAGTCTGATGTCTTACCCATGAGAGTCTAGTTCGTATTTCAAGAGATAAGCGTCATCACGCAAAGGATCTTTTCCACAAGAAACCAGATATGTTGGAGGAAACTCCTTCATCCGGGAGTTGAGGAGCACAGAGAAGCACTCGTCATGTGGATTGGCGCCGTACGCTTCTGTTGGATACACTTAAGTCCTCTCGATCCGAACGGCTGCAGTATCTAGCCTACCTTGAAAAATTTCCATGCTCCGCTTATTGATTATCGGTGTATCAATGGATTCCGAGTATGACTTATAGTTGGCCTTATATTTCGTAGGAACAGCATCAGGATGCACCGTAAAGGGTACTAATGCTGCAACTCCGGCAATGATGTTTTTGTCAAGAAGCCTCAAGGTAACTGCAAGAGCCAGGTTTCCACCGGCAGAGCCACCAGCTGCTATCATCTTCGATCTGTCACCACCGAAAGAGTTGGCGCTTTCGTACGCCTTTTGAGTAATGTAAGTATGGTTATGGCGACGAAGAATGATCCCGCATACCCAAAGGAGCGCGTCAACTGCATCATTCAATGCAATTGGCGCTTTATACTCTGGACCAAGGCGGTAATTAGCCGACACCACGATGATTGGTAGCTTTTGTGCTATGTGGAGGCAGGTGGCTACAGACGGATTAGTCTACAGGATCAAGAACATCAAGCCTGTGCTAACCATGCTCCCCTTCAAGATCGCCTGAACTCCATCCTCCACTGTGATAACTGATGGCTAGTGAGAACTTTTGTTTCCACTGCACCACCTCACTTACTATATACACATAGGGAGTAGTCCCTGAGAGACTCCCAGGGGCGTATAGATCCGTACTCTATTTCCATTCGAAAGTTCACGGTCATCTAGAATAAATCAGCAATTAAATTAGGAACGTTGAACTAAATATCTCGACCTATCTTTAGAGACGACGGGGATTTTGGGTACAAGGGCTTCAAGGCGACAATAATTTGGCTAGAGGCAGCCCTTATCGTCTCAACATCTTTCTCTAAGATTGGCCGTGAACCAAGCGTCTCTTCCAGCTATGCGGAATATTAGCATGATATCGTTTACACGGGGAAAGCGCCTGCCATACGCGTAGCCACTCTGGGTGTAAATCAGTAGTCATATCTACGCTGATATTTGAATCCTAACAGGATCACAACAGTCGAGGGCTTCTATGTTTACTACTGTTCACTAAGAAGAGCAGAGATTTTTGCAGCAATTGAGGAAGATAATATTAGGATTCTGAACAATGAAAACAAGTAAAATACTGTTCGTGGAGATTTAACCCGCTATTGTTATTAGGGAAGGCATTTAAGGCTGTTCATGCGAGGGTCTCACTTCTCCTCAAGGGCTCTCGCGCATAAGTCCATGATAAAGATCCTTCTGTGCCGATACAGAAGTAAGGTTGTCGCTATCAGTTGCCAAACAAGAAGTCAGGATCCCAAGGTGAAACAGACTTAGCAAAGCTTTACTTCCAACTCAGGCGTAGCTGCTCAACCCCGCATTATGAACCTTTAATTGCATGCAAAATATGCCAGATCCTGAGCCAATCAGCCATTAAATTGCAAATACGAAGATACAAAACGTCGATAGTAAGGACGAAGTCTTGCATGTCAAATACATGGGTGGGAACGTACATACGCTGTTCTCATTAATGAAATTGCTCTGTCCTATGGGGTAGTATAGCTTAATAATACAATATATTGATACAGATGTTTCCCGTATTCTAGCTAGCTACAATTGGCAGGTCCTCACACCACATATTGCTTCTAGCAATCCCGCCAAGACATTTAGTGGCTCGTCTCGCCGTCACTTGCCAGATCGCCACTTAGCGAGAGCTTGTGCGCTTTCCGAGCTTGTTGAGAATAATTGTATGGTCTTGGAGAGCATTAATTTCAAGGAGTTATCACCTTCTACGTTTCCGTGAGCCTTGGCTTCAGATAACTCACTGATAGCATCTTCAGTGTGACTGCGCCAGTATGTGAAATATTGATATCTGGTAACATAGCACCCCGTCGCAAGTTCGGGAGGTGCGAATATTTTTCCTTGAGGTTAGGACATTAGTAGTTCGCACCTCTCTCGCGAACTGGACTATGTGACTGCATTGCTTTACGAGCCGGAATCGGGACACCGGAAGCGGGCCAAAGGAACTTTCAACGATAAACTCGCTATCAGTTTCCTGGCAAGAATAATAACAGCCCCCGCAATCAGGCTGCCTCCTAATTCCACCACTCTAACTTATACCATCTTTCCACAGAACCCCGCATCTTACTCGCGAGGTCAAATGATGTGCCATAAGCTCTACTCCGTTTTCCTCACGGAGCGGGCCGTAAAATTGGTTACCCCACAGGGACAGTTTTGATGCTAGTATGGGGTGGTATATATATGAGATTTTCATCAAGAAATCATACAACTGATTGTCCAGAGCCATAACCACAACAACAGATATTCCTACCTTCAGATCGCCAAGGATATAAGAATTTTTTCAATTAATCATGGCGAATACGGTGTGCAATGAGGCGAAGACCCTTCCGATATCGCACAGAGCTGCCGTGTATGACTGTCCGGGTTCTATAAGTACCAAAATTATTGAGCTGAAAACACCTGAACCAGGTGTTGGAGAGGTTTTAATTCGGCTGTAAAGACGCCTTCCTGTCACTCTCACCTGCTCTAATAACCTGCAAGTAAAGACTCGCTAAAACGTATAGGACGCATTCTGGCGTGTGCCATTCCGACCTTGGTGTCATGACCCAGTCCTGGGATGTATTACCACATCCAACACCCAAAGGTAGACCTTTTTCATGGACCATTGACATATCTACTAAAACTCTTTCTTTATGTAGGTCAGGTCGGAGGCCACGAAGGTGTCGGGGAAGTGGTAAAGATAGGCCCTGGCGTACCAGAGGGACGTGTCAAGATCGGAAGCCGAGTTGGCGTAAAGTGGGTAGCAAAGGTCTGCAATAACTGCGGTAAGAGTCAAACCTAAGGTTCCCTGCCGATCTTCCTTTCCATTATACTGATACTTCTATTTTCAGCTGCTTGTTTAGAACAAGCCGACGGCGTGTGTTTTGGTCGTTCCATCTCTGGCTACTTCACTCCTGGAACTTTTCAGCAGTATGTTGCAGGGCCGGCAGACTATGTGACTCCGATTCCAGATGGCCTTTCCTCTGCAGATGCTGCTCCGATGCTTTGTGCCGGTGTGACCATGTACGCTGCATTGCAGAAAAGCAACGCCATTGGAGGAGACTGGGTAGCCATATCTGGAGCCGGTGGTGGCCTTGGCCACATAGGTGTGCAGATTGCTGCTAGGGGTTTAGGGCTCCGGGTCATCGGAATTGATCATGGCAGCAAAGAAGAGCTTGTTAAGGAATCAGGGGCTGAATTATTTTTAGACATTACAAAATTTGATCCCTCTTCGATGGTCAGGGAAGTTCAAGCATCGACAGATGGTCTTGGATGTCATGCTGTTATTGTCTGTACTGCCAGCAATAAGGCTTACGAACAATCCCTAGAGTTGTTGAGATTTGGGGGAACTGTTGTCTGCGTTGGAGTTCCTGAGGGAGTATCCATCCCAATTGCAAGCGCTAAACCAGCTCATTTGATTTCCTCACAGTTGAACATAGTGGCCGTCTCTGTAGGAAACAGGAAAGATGCGAAGGCCGTGTTGGACATGGCTGCTAGAGGAATCGTGAAGACAAAATACACTGTAGAAAGTCTAGACAACCTAACTGATGTGAGTACATACCCATTCCTATGGCATAATGCCAATATATCGCGTCTGCCCTCTGATACTCTACCCAGGTCTTCGAACGCATGAGCAAAGGGCAGCTGCAAGGAAGAGTTGTGATAAATTTATAGTCGTTATTTTGCTCATTCAATCCTCACCACACTTAAATTAAACACCTATATACCCATAACAAATTCAAGAGAAATTAAAGTACTTGATTCAATTAGGAAAATGGAATGCTTTGGCAAGCATATATCGATACACGAGCAGTTATAGTATTTTCTATCCTGCTCAACGGTGCAAGAAAGATAATGTAGAGAGGCACTAGGATCTGTCTCCCAAAAATGCCAGAGACACGGTGATGTCACTTCTACAATAATGCGATAGTCGTTAGTAGGCGATAACACGGCCTTGAAAACAAACAAGGAAAGTTATGGACAGTACGGAGCTTCAAGCCAAGAGGGAGGAGTAAGTTAATGATACGAGCACATGAGCGACAGTAAGAGTTTATGGCACACACTTATGGTAGTTTTGACAAAGAAACTATAATTTTGTACGATGAGTTAATCATATGGTCCCGAGATCATAAGCACCTGAAAATTCAGCATCTTACAAAACATGTCTCCTTCAACAGACATAACGGCGAGATGCCGAGGAGTGCATTTAATTCTATGCATGGAACATACATACAATTTTTAGCAGACATAAATGAATAAATATAGAACACTTATCCAATGCTCGTTTGGAGCTTCAGCCGGGAGCGTTCAACGTGGAGTGTGTTTCGGCCTCAAGTATGACAGCTTTTCCCGGCTACTGCATGGCTTGCTCTGCACTGTTCGAAGCCAATTTACATCATGTTCATCAGTTCCTAGATCTCGGGATCTGAGCGCCAGACTGGGAATGCTAGTGCACCTCGCTATTAACTGCCTTCGACATGCTATGAAGATGGGCATGTGTATGGTTTTCGGTAATCGAGAAAATTCTTAATGAATTTCATTCCGGGAAGATGGATGGAGATTCTGGTGCGAGACGGTTGTAGAGATGATATCTGGTGGAATAAGTTGATAACTCGCTGCATAGTGAATAAAAGTCTTTCTAGCCTGGCCAATTCCAGCTTTCCTTCAACCTCGCCGTCGGTTTCCCTCTGGATGTGGGAGTACAGCGCAGGCCGTATTTATCGGGCGGAGAAATTAACTTCTCGCTATTTCATTCCATGCCTTGCTACCCCCCTCCCCCCCTCTCTCCCAGTTCTCCCGTCCCTGTTGAAAGGTCCATATAGTTATGCCTATCGCCAATGAAGAGTGACTAGATAGCAAGGATCCTGCTCCACGCTTAATTCGGGCAAATATCAGCATCAATTTCCAATCTATCTCTAAGCGTCGTCTTGACACTGCCGAAGAGATAATGTATTAAGGACGGCCATCTCCTGATGCTGTAAGAATGTACTTCTTCTCCAGCTCTATAAGAAAAATAGGCAAAGTGCACTCATGTTAGAATAAAGGTCTCGGACAAGAGAAAGCGAGGCAACCCGAGTTCGAGTTCTAAATCCGGCGGAAAGTAGAAGATCAGTCACTCGGGACTTTGCACACCGAGCATTTTACTACGGTAACTTCCTCCACCGAGAAGTGTCATTGACGTCACTACTATACAGCATACATCAAATTCGGAAAGTCAAGGAGTTATCTAAATGACAGTAATATTTGGGCTTGTCTATCTTCAGTCTAAATTGACGTGCACTGATTTTATATTGCAATAAGCACTTAATCCTGCTTTGCCAAGTTCCCTGCCGATGCCTGACTGCTTGACTCCACCAAAAGGAATACTAGCCATATTATGTTAGTACCTAACACAGCAAGTGAAAGTCGGTGCTTTCAGCTCACCGGAAGTCAGAGTCGTTGCTCGAGTTGATCCAGACCATTCCAGCTTCAATATTTCGTGCTACTCGGTGAGCCCGCTTGATGTCCCGCGTAAAAATCTAGGCAATATTAGTGACAACTGTCCTCAAAACTTGGTGACACAAATCATACGGCACTACCAAGTCCATAAAGAGAATCATTAGCCCTTGTCACTGCTTCATCTTCGGTCTTGAAAGAAGATATTACTACGAGAGGTCCGAAGACTTCTTCGCGATATATTTTCATATTGTCTTTCACGTTGGTAAAGACTGCTGGTGTGATGAAGTAACCTTTGCCGTTAGCACCGTTGTGCCTCTCTCCTCCTAGGGATAACGTTGCGCCCTCGGATTTTCCACTTTCGATGTAACTCAGAATGCGCTCGTGCTGGGCTTTGCTAACCTGGGGACCTTGAAATGTAGCGTCTGAAAATGGATCTCCAACTGTAGAAACTTTAACCACTTGGGCTTTAAAAGCTTCCACAAACCTGTCATAAACGCCCTCTTGGACCAATATTCGGCTCGTCGCGGTGCAGACTTGCCCTTGATTAAACATGATACCGGTATGAGCCCAGGCGACGGCTGCTTCAAGCTGTGCATCATCAAACACCAGAAGTGGACTCTTCCCACCCGTTTCGAGTGTTATGTTTTTGAGGTTGCTGGCTGCTAATTTCATGATATGTCGTCCTGTTTCCGTGGACCCAGTAAATGCAACCTTATCGATATAAGGGTGTGACGCTATAGCAGAGCCCGTAGTCCTGCCAAATCCGTTGAGGATATTGACGGTTCCTGGAGGGAATCCCGCTTCTTTAATAAGAGATGCCAGAAAGAGAGCAGAGAGTGGCGTTTGTTCTGCTGGTTTCAATACTACGGTATTGCCACAAGCAAGTGCAGGCCCGAGCTTCCAAGCCGCCATGGCCTATTGAACATCAGTATTGCCTGGAGGTAAATGGGACAAGACTGTTCACTAATGGAAAATTCCAACTAAGACGATATCAGTTCACACTCTCAGAACCGCGGGCAAATCTTACGGTATAATCTGCCCACAAACCCCAATAGGCTCCAAGATTGTGTAGTTAAATTTGGATTGTGATGTCTCGATGACGTCTCCCTGGATCTTGTCTGCCCAGCCGCCGTAGTATTTAAACGTATTGGCCGCCATTGGTATGTCTACAGCAAGTGCATGCTGATATGGTTTTCCTGCGTGACTGTAAGATTATGGGGAAAAAAATGAATACATAAGTAGCTCTTGACTGTACCATTGTCCCAGGTCTCAATAGTTGCCAGAATATTGGCGTTGACTTCTATCAGTGACCCTAATTTTGAAAGGAGGTCTCCTCTATCAGTCGATGACAGATTTTTCCACGCTGGGTCGTTAAAAGCTTTGCGAGCTGCTTTAACGGCGATATCCACATCATCGACACCTGCAGCAAAAAACTCGGTGATTTCAGTCTCATGGCTAACTCAGCTATTAACATAACACGTCAGACACACGGCGGAGAGCTCACGTTGGATCTATAGTTGATATCTTCTGCCCTGAGCTGGACTTGACGAACTCATTATTGATGAAAAGACCAGTCGGTTGATTGTAGGTGACCCCATTTGGAGCTGTCAGTTGGATGATCATGTCTGGCATCTTGAGCGGAGAAGAGTGGAGAACACTTAGTTGTTTGACGACAACGTTACGTCTGATGGCGGATCTAACACAGAGATGTATTTGTTCGTAACTGTGGAAAATAGTAGATATTGGGGGTCTTCTGTATGTAAGCAAGGTGAACTATCAGCGCTATCAGACGGCGTTGAGAACTATTAAGTAATTGGAGTGAATCCCCGCACTGGCGCAATGCAGATGAAGGCTTTCCTAAGCTAAGCAGAATGTATTAACAATGAGAAGGGCAATGATGGGTAATCTTACGTTATATCTCCTCATAAGAGTGCACGGACGCCTACCACTAACTGATTCCATCAAATTGACGAAGGGGTAGGGAGGTGTAATCTTTACCCGCAAAAGCCCGAGGGACGCTACTACTGGATATCTAAGGTAATGCACGGTACGTTGAACTCACTGGTGCAATTAGCACTCAGAGTACGCAGGCTCGCTATCACCTGCCCGATGTCACACGATGGGGAATGCCTACAGTACCCCGCGAAAACAATCCTGGGCCGAGCCATATCCCCGCAGCGCTAGACCACGAGGACAGCTGGATATATTTTGCATCTCTCTGTGACTTTCCCCGTAGAATTAAATTATATATATATTGTCACGAGTCTCTCCACTTGACCCAGCCTTGGAAAACTTTAGTGCTGTGCCTTTCTAGCTGAGTGGCGTGCTTGGAGTCCTGCTCTTAAATCATCAGACAAGCCCTTGACTATTCAGACCTAATTACAGAAATGACGACTTGACAGTTTTTTTCCTCTGTATTCTTCAGAATCCAGACACTTCGTTGCAAGTCGTTATAACAATCATGGCTCCTCAATTAAGCACGCCAGTGGGAAATAGGGACTATAGTAGCGCCACCGTTCTGATTATCGGCTCTGGAATCTCGGGTATGCTTGGCACGGCCTGATTCTATGGTTGCCTATTTCCTGCTAACATTACTGAAGGCATGTGTACCGCTATTGACCTAATACGCCGTCACGATTGCCATAATTTTATCATCGTCGAGAAGGGCAGCCATGTCGGGGGCACATGGGCTGATAATAGGTACCCTGGCTGCCGCTGTGATGGTATGCGTTTCACTGCCTGCTTTCTGGGCTATCAGTCTAATTCAAGAGCAGTATGGAGTCATCTGTACTCTTATTCTTTCGAGCCATCTGATTGGACACGAGAGTTTGCCGACCAGGAGGAAATCTATTCCTACCTCCTTAAAGTCGCTGAGAAATGGGGGCTTTTCAAATATATCCGTTTCAATACGACGGTCCTGGAAGCTCGTTGGAACGCAAAATACGAGAAATGGGAAACCCAGGTCAAGGTCGAAGGGGTTAAAGACGCTGAATCGGGTGAGGGGTATACCATCTCTTCACAATTCCTTGTATCGGCTGTTGGTCAGCTTAATGCACCCAAGTACCCGGAAATCCCTGGACTGGGCTCGTTCAAAGGCAAGCTGATACACTCGGCGCGATGGGATTGGAATTACAAGCTGGAAGGCAAACGTATCGCAGTCATAGGCAACGGAGCTACTGCTGCTCAGATCATTCCGGAGGTCGCCAAAGTAGCAAAGAGCGTTACCGTGTTCCAACGGACACCAAACTGGGTGGTACCTCGCGATGATGCTCCAATCCCTGGATGGAGGCGACATGCGTACAGAAATATTCCATTAGTGCGAAAGAGATACCGCGCAGAGCTTATGGATATTAGAGAGACCAATCTTTTCAATGCGATCGTTACCAACGATGTTACCAACAAGGAGGGCCTGAGAGCCTTGAGTGCGGACCTAATGAAAACGCAGCTGCTGAACAAACCAGATATGATACCGAAACTAACTCCAAGCTATCCACCTGGCTGCAAGAGAGTAATCATATCTGATGATCTCTTCCTTGCATACGACAAGCCATATGTCATCTTGGAAACTGATAAGATCGAACGCATTACCGAGAAGGGTATCAAGACTGAAAACAGCGAGCATGTCGTGGATATGATTATCTGCGCCACGGGCTTTCGAACGGTTGAGTTTATGTATCCCATTAGAGTGTATGGCTTAGGTGGACGATCAATCGAAGACATCTGGCGTAAAGGGGCTCGGGCCTACCTTGGTGTAACTGTGGAGTCGCTCCCCAACTTCGGGATCTTGTACGGGCCTAATACGAACCTTGGACACAATTCCATCATTCTTATGATCGAGGCGCAATCACGCTACATTACAGAGCTCATCAGCAAAGTCGGTGAGGCGAGAAATGAGAAACAGACCTTGGTTATAACTCCGTCGCCCGAAGCTACCTTTAAGTTCAACAGTGAGCTCCAGCAGGTTCTTTCGACAAGCACCTTCGCTCATCCTGATTGCAGTAGCTGGTATAAAACCAGAGATGGACTTATTACGAACAATTGGGGCGGCACAGTTATTCAGTATCAGAAGCTTCTCTCTAAAATTACATGGCTAGACTACGCAATCACGGGCTCTTACGCCTCAGAGCTCCAGAGGTCCTCCAGCAGTCACATAGGAAGAGTACGAGAGGAAACAATGCTAGGGAGGATTAGTTTGGGTACATTATCATTATCTGCTCTGGGAATAGCTTTTGTACTCTTGCAAATGAGTTAAAGGGTATCTTAGAATCGTTGTTAGATGGCAATAAACCGTAGTGTTTAGCCCTCTTTTCTTGTATGTCAATACCAGTCTCGAGTTGGGAAGAGTGTTATTCATATAGTATCAGAGAAAATTTAGTCCTACCTTTGACCCACCTAGAAGCATTACTTGCCGTAAAGAGTCCAATTACTATCATTGACCACCTGACTAGTTGTTCTTCAAATGGTATTATTTTCTTCTTAGATCATCCCGGTTTTTGCGGGTATTGTTTGCATTTGTTTGATTGGGCTTTCATTGTGACTTGGTGGACTTCGGCACGGAAATAATGTTTTGATGTATGAGCCGGTTCTTCTCTGGCTTTGAGATGAGAACAATCTCAGAATGCCTCACAAGGAGCTTTTCTACTATGGTCAGCGAGGCGGCCAGATCAAACCATTGCAGCCGTCATTATCATGTGACCAATGATCCATGGTAGGGGATGGGCGGAGTGGAAGGAGATATAAAAAAATATTGCAGGATTAGAGTCTATATTACTAAATATTAATGTCTACGAACCATGGCTGTTGCATATGCAAGCTCTTCGACTTCGACTCCAGTACTGGATGCGAAGGGGTCTACCGGCATCGTTCGCTTGCCACACGTTTGTTCAGGAGGAAGGGCATAGCGAGCGGCATGCCAAACTAGGCTAGTTGAAGCTTAATTCATTTCATGACCTACCACATGTCCGAGCCCACCCGTTCCACAAAGGTAGCTCAAGAATGTTGAGTCAATGGTAAATCATTCTTCGAGTTTAGTTGATGTAAGTCATGTGTTTGACTGGGATTTATTTCATTGCCGGCGTAGTTTCTTGTGCTTTCATGGCAACAAGCTTTTATATTTTCACCTTCCGTCCGTCTTTAAAGATAGAGGCATTCTACGCCATAGGTAGAGCAAGTCTATGCGCAACACTTTTGGCACAAGTCATTACCAGCAGTTAAATATGGATAATGACGAATTCAATCTGTTCTCAATCTCCTACAATGCTGTCACGGGTAACTCGGCATCCCCTGTATCAGACCATCATCCAGAGGTCGTACCAAGGTTCAAGTCGAGTCGACGAAGAAGAGCAAGATCTTCAAGAGCGTGTACTACTTGTAGAGCGAGAAAAGTCAGATGTGATGTTGCAGTGGCTGGTGCGCCATGTGTAAATTGCAGACATCATGAGATTGAATGTATCTTGCCGTTGTTGAGGAGGAAAGGGTATGAACATAGGCCTCAACTGATGACTTATGAAGCTGCTTACAGTTATTCAAATAGGTTAATTCGTGTGATGGCAGTTTCTGATAAGTCTAGCGGTCCAACTGCAAAGGCTGAAAACTATGGTTCCGCACGTCTCTATGATAGAATGCCATGTACTCAGCCACGGTCCGAAGTACAGTCTGTTTCCATCCTTCAGGGTTTGGGGCCGCATGGAATGCCTATATATGACTATCCACTGGCAGAAATTCTACCTGCAAGTGGCACAAATCAACTGGAGGAATACGTATTACCAACACCTACGACTTCGTCATGGCCCAAACCTTTGGTTCAAATACGATCGCCACTTGCCTCTGCTCTTATAGCAAGATCCTCATCCTCAAAAGATGTTCCTGTTCCAATCCTCCCATGCATATTTGCGCCTTTCGCACATCATCTGACCACGCCAGATCTCGCATATCTGCATCAACATGATGCACTTACTTTACCGAATGAGAGTGTGCAGATCGAGCTTCTCAAAGCATATGTCGAATTCGTTCATAGCAGTATGCCTTTGCTTGATTTGGAACACTTTTTGTCAGCCGTGAAATACGGCTCCGAAGGACTTGGTGGCCAGAATGAGAAGAGAAATGGGTGGGAGACTGCAGAAACGGCAGAGATTAGCTTCCTACTGTTCCAGGCCGTGATGTTCTCAGCTGTGGGGTTTGTTAGCATGAGAGTGCTACAGAAAGCAGGGCATAGCAGCCGAGAAAGTGCTAAAAGGGCATTCTTCAACAGAGTTAGGGTCTGTTCACGTATATTACTTCCATATTCAATGCACCACTAATAACTGTTCTGGGTAGTACCTCTACGATTTCGATGTATGCACCGATCGCCTATCGATAATTCAATCCCTCCTCCTCATGACTCTCTGGCCTGCCAATATGTCTAGTAAAGGGGATAAAGATGCTTGGCACTGGCTCGGTCTCGCAATTTCCCACTCCTACAGCCTGGGCTTAAACCGCAAGATTCCTTGCACAACTGATGACCTTCGCATAAGGCGACTCAAGCGCAGAGTATGGTGGGCCACATTTGTTCGTGATCGAACTCTTGCACTGAGTGATAGCGGTACATTTAAGAGAGTAATCAGGATCAAGAGAGAGGATTGTGATGTTGAGATGCTGAGCATGGATGATTTTGATCTGAACGCGAACGAGGAAGTGGACGCAGGGAAGGAGGCTACTCAAGCGATGAAGAATGCCGCGTTATGTGTGGAGAGGGCTCTCTTATGCTGGTGCAGTAACGATGGGCTTCTCGAACAGTAATGAATTAAATGCTACTGATAGCTAAATCCGATCTCCTCAAATATACCATGTAATGCGCTCTGCATCAATCATTCACCATCAGGAGTGTCGCACTACCAAGTTTGACAAGCATAAAAATAGCAATTTCGTACTATAACTTCTCTAGGATGGGTCACGGCTTTGTGAATAGATCTATAGTGGTTTGTGTGCGCCGTAGGTATTATAGAAGACCGTAGCTACCTAGCCTTTATAGAGAACAATAGACATCCTCCTAGCTCTAGGCTCGAAATAATGGCCAGGGGGCTGAGAAGGAAACGTCACAGCTATCATACGTATATAATGAATCTCTGAACCCCCTGAAATGTTCCAGAGCGCCACAGGAATCATACTCTGGCCACGCATCTAAAATGCCCACGGCACGCCACCAAAGGGTCGGAATGATGCTTCCGTGGACTTTTGAGCCATATCCTAGGTAACTTACCTCTAGGACGTAGAAAAGCAACAAGACGAACGGTTTAGCACACTTAAGTCCAGATTATACTGTACTAGGATAGATTATTGCCTCCCCGCTCTCGCTTAGCCTATTGCGGTCATGTAATGGCTGTTATCATCCTCGCCGTCACCTTCCGCTCTTTTATGAACCCCACCCCTATCCACCATAAAAGGCAACACCGAGGAGCTATTAAATACCACATGGATTGCGCCATTTTTTCTTCATAAGTCCATTTAGTCTGTGTTTTCCGCCGTACAACTTGGTCATATTCAGGCATTTATTTCCCACATCAATATGGCCTCGCCCAAGAACACACCGCCTCTCTCTTGCCGGGTCAAAGAGCTATTTGAAAAAGAGATGAAGTATACTTCCGGAGGCTTCATCCCAATCCCGGCCTTTTTCACCTCGGGTGTGGGCTCTATCTTAACAGTAAGGGCGTTGGCGCATCGGTTCAGGCAGGGCTGATGAGAAAGAATACGCAAAGTGCTGATGCTTAGTTCAGGATGTGGATGGAAACAAAAAGATCGATTTTCTTTCTATGTTCAGTGCCGCAAACTTGGGCCAACAGCACCCAAAACTTACTCAGGCTATGCACGAGGCTTACGAAAACTGTATGCCATCATCCAATCTTTGCATATATGACTAGTTTGCTTACCATCAATTCTCTTCAGCAACGATGCTGAGCTTAGCCTGTCGCGGTCCCATATGGGTCGATTTTGCGGAATCAATATGCAATCGATTTGGGTACGAAAAGGTCACCGCTATGGTTTCTGGTGCAGAGGCTGCTGATACAGCCTGCAAAGTTGCTCGCAAGTGGGGTACAAAGTTCAAAAAAATCTCGCCGGATGAGATCCTCGTTCTAGGTGTATCTGAAAATTACCATGGCTTGACCTCTGGAACGTGGCCACTGATGACTCCTAGCAAATCTCGAGATGGTAAGTCCCAGAAATGCTTGGTTCTCGGCAGGGCATTGGTGTAACGATCACATGAAAGTAACACTCTTTAGCATATGCTCTCCGAGACAAGGTGTTGACGAATGTAAATCCGTCCACGGGAACTTTACTGCGATATGGTCACATCGAAGACATGGAAGAATGTTTGAAAGAACTTGGTCATCGTGTTGCAGGCGTTATCATGGAGTGTATCCACGGCCATCTTGAGTATGTTTGGAGCTTTTCAACCTCAGCCATTATCGGCCCAAATAAGCTGACAGTATTACCGGTAGGAAATTTGAGGATGAAATTGCATACGCAACGGCTGTCCGCCAATTGTGCAAAAAATACAATGTGCTATTTATATCTGACGAAGTTAGAATGGGGTCGGCGAAGACGGGGAAGTTTCTTTGCTCAGACTGGCTTGGCCCAGAGAACAAGCCCGACATCATTGCTCTAGGCAAATCTATCAGCGGTGGCGCATATCCTGCGTCATATATCCTCGGTAGCAATGAAACGGTCGGTCAGGTAGAACCATACGAGAGTGCGTCAACTTTTGCACCAACGGCTGTTGGCCTAGCTGCCGTCAATGCCGCACTAAAGATCTACGACGAGGAGAAATTGGCGGATCGCAGCGCCGAAATGCAACGCATTTGGGAGGCTGAAACTTCCAAATGGAATCATCCCTTCGTCCAGTTCATCACAGCGCGTGGATCAGACTTCAATATCACTCTGAAGCGAGATTATCATAACAAACGTGTTGACGCGTCCAGGTTGGCAATGTTGATCCTGCATAAGGGGGTATTTCTTTATCCGATGGACAATCGTCTGCGAATGAGTGTTGCAATGACAATAACGGATGAAATTTTCCTAAGGGGTATTGCGATTATCAAGGAGGGCCTGGATGAAATTGAGCAGTACGATGTCATTGCCGGCGCCCAGGATGAGAATTCGAAGACCGCCACACCCTGGGCCACTGTGAATGAGTAACCGAAAGAGTTTCTTATGTGTGAGATAATTTAGCTGCTTTACGTATGTGCTCTGCACTTCCTAAAATGTGTCACTATCACGGTCACTAGTCGACAGAAAAAGAGCACAGCCATGTTCAAAGCATTCTCTGAAGTGTGGCCTAGGAAATTGACAGTAGTATCTCCGGCCCAAAATCAAAATCAATAAAACTAAACATCTACTACTCCCCTAGCACATTCTGAGGATGTGTATGTGTAGCCTTATACCCCTACGAGACACGTGAAATCCCTTGAGTTGTCTACTACGCTTACCACAGGTGAGCCAGGCCATCGTGTTTGAACAGAATAAACTGCCTCGTTGAATGTAAAGAATGGGTCATTCCAGATTTCTATCTCTAGGTCAAGAATTTTATATAAAGCGCGGTATGTGGAGGAGGGAAATATTGCGGTAGAAAATTCCTACGAGTATGTGAAATGCGTCGGTACAGAGACGCGTTGATCCATATGTCGCTATACTGAGGTTCGTTATAACGTAGATACATAATAACTAGACTCAAAGAGCGGCCTTTACTCCAACAGCACAGCTTCAGCCACAATCTCGATTCTAGCTCCACCATAAAGCGACCCAACACCCACTCCCGCCCAAGCAGGTCTATTCTCCCCAAAAAACTTCTCCACTGCAGCACTCAGTGCTTCCATTGCGTCATCCTCTAGCGAAGTGTGATAAGTGGTCAATTTGTATACCGACTGAAGGCCACCCTTCACTCCTGCGGCCGCGAGTGACGCTTCTACGCTATTGAAGGCGTTCATCACCTCCTCTGTCAGGTCGGTGGGCAGATTCATGCTGGAGTCGTAGCCTGTAATACCCGACGTCACGACAGTGCGCGCATTCGGGGGAAGTACGATAGCGCTCGAAATATGGAGCAAAGAGCTGAGCTTTTCGCCGAGGCCTGGCACATTGTAAGCCTTGATGCCTGCTGCGTTTAATGGAGTCTTGTATTCTGCCATGTTGATTGCTGTGTTGGAGTGTCTCCCAAAGCCGATGTTAGACGAGGAGCGAAAGATGCAAGTCAGTTAATAGAAATGGACGGAGGGCATTGTTCGCATTTAAGATACTTGCCTCTGCGCAATCCGCCTGATTCAATGGGATATTGATCGATTCCGGCTCGGGTAGCCATAGATTCTCCGGTCATAAGGCGAGTCCCATCATTTGCCACGGCACGCTAGTTGTCGTTCAGTGGGCATCCAGCCTACAAGTGCAATGGGCGGCAACTGACAACGAGCCCACTCGCCACCGTATGTGGACTCCCCAGCGAAAGCGGACTGGCTAGTGAGCTGCTATATCATAACCTTGGCAGGCTTTGCAAGGTGATGCATAAATACCACACCACCACTGGAGTCCCCATTCCTCTCGATACCGTCCATAATACAGCACACGGAGGCAAAGCTAGCACGATTAAATCCCACCCGTACCATGGCAGTCGCTCATAAATCACTCCAGGGCAAAAATGCTATTGTCACTGGTGGCTCGCGCGGTATCGGTGCGGGCGTGGCCCTTGAGCTTGGCAGGCGTGGGGCGAATGTCTTAATCACCTACAACAAGGCTGGAGCCCAAGCCTCGGAGATCATCAGCCAGCTGAAGTCGCTCGGCGTTGATGCGATAGGTGTCCAGGCTGGTGGCAGCGACCGAGACTCGCCACGGCGGATTATAACCAAACTGGTCGAGCGCTGGAGCAAGGTCGACATCATCATCAACAATGCCGGTGCAGGCGACGATGCTCTTCTAGAAGACCTGACCCACGAGCTTTGGGACAAGATCCTTGATTGCAACCTTCGATTCCCGACCTTCCTCGTCAAGGAAGCGATACCACATCTTGGGGCCGCCCCGCGCATCGTCAACATCTCCAGTGTAATTGCCCGGATGGGTGGCGCCTACACAAGTGCCTACTGTGCGACGAAGGCCGCGCTAGAGGGCGTTACGAAAGTATGGGCTCAGGAATTAGGTCAGAAATACAACGCTACAGTCAATTGCGTTAATCCGGGACCGGTGAAGACGGACATGTGGCTTAGAGACACCGAGCAGGCCGTCTTAGATGAGTGGGACACCAAGATGAAGGAGATCCCGGCAGGAGCGAGGATCGCGGAGGTTGACGACATTGCACAGATTGTAGCTTTCTTGTCAGAAGAGGCTAGCCGCTGGTCTACCGGCAGTACCGTCAATGCCAATGGCGGGCTCTGTTTTGTTTAATGGTCCTCTCACCCGCTCGCTGTTAGTCCACTCATGTGGCCGTGAGGAGCCAGAACCATGACTGATCTCCTAGTTATCTTGTGATCCCTTAGTTAGAAATATCTACTAGAAGAATCGGACCGGGTCTTGAGACCAAAACAGCACCTTGAATATTGCAAGCAGAACTTCTCCGCCCTTAATATGGTCGACCTATCCATCTGAGGCGCCGTTCGCGGCAGTCAAGTGTAAGTGGCTAGTGACCTGCGGCGTCGTCAGGGGTATATTCGTCTTTATACGTATTAGAAAGCGCGTCAATGATGCTGTCTATGCCGCCTTGCACCAGTCACCATTCTTCAAACCATGGTTATTTCCACTCAAACCCATGGAGACAATCCCGTGCATAGTTCAGCAAAATAATTTCTCCGTGTTCTCCCTGCCTATTTCGTCGGTCGTAGGGCATAGCTCCACCTTGTGGTGAAAGTTGCCAAAACAGCGTCTTCAGAGCATGCGGTAAAGCCAAGGCGAGTCTATTTCTACCCGACCGGGATAATGAGGTGCGCCGAGAACACATTCAACCTCTTGCCGCTGGACCAAGGCTATCTAGTACGATATCCTACGAAGATTCCCCGAGGGATGTCACGAAAATATACAGTACAAGTGGATCAACAATAAGTCTTACTGCAGTTGTCTCTTATCAATTACCGTGTGAACACGCCTGCCGACATGAATATCGCCCCTTCAGAACTCCTATTGCCGCAATGGTGAGACAAAGTAGAGATAGGAGAAAGCCGAATGAGAGATGGCGCATTTTAGCTCTGGCTACGAAATATCTCAAGAGTCGAGATGATTTTTAGATCTTTCCCCACAAGACAGCGCGAGTGGCTGAACCGGGGAATGAAGAAAGCCGAGTTGATTACGCAGCCTAGCTATGGTATGGGCAGGTCACAGCGAGCATACTCATAACTTGGTAGGAAATAATGGTGGTGTGCCCCACAGCATAACAGTCCAACCTGTCCGTAACTGAGCTTACCGCACTGTCCTCTCGGAGCAGGGGTGGGGTCGAATGCAAAGAGATAAGGTATATTGTAATCTGGTCACCATGGTACATACCTCATTCAGGAATGTTCATAATTCCCTATTCGTGAATAGCTATATTCGTATTGGAGGTATCCACTAGCGAACGGGGTGTAGCCTTCGAACATGGCTCCCTTCGTGATTGGACGACATCAGATATTTGAAGCCTATTTCACCGTACACGCTGATCCACCCCTTCCCCGAATCCCCTTATCTTCACTATTGCCATGCTGCCGCACGAGACAGAGGAGCCCAAGACCGCGAGATTCTTTATCATATCTCGTGTGTGCTACCACCCCACACCAACTTCTCTCTAAATTCGACATTTACAGTCTTAGTATTATTAAGATTATATCTCTTGTCGTATAACTGCCACCGAACCGGCCACGACTGTTATTCTACCAAGTAGACCATGGCGACAAGAAGATCTCAGATAATCCTAAGCAGGCAAATCGCCATTGACCATAGAAATACTTACTAACATTCTTCTTGCGTGAAAAGCGTTACATGTAGTAGATTAGGCAAAAACAAAATCTCTACTTCGGAATTGTCCATAGTTGTCATGTCACAGATAAAGTCAGGAGTCTAGCGGACGGGACTATAATGGGTTTTGCTAGCAAGCGTCCAATGCAATAATATCATCAGATGGGCAACAATGTCTGCTAAACTATAACGCCACAGATGTCGTGCCTCTCTCGCAATCCGCATCATCCAGGAATTCTTCAATCGTTCGGAACTTCAATCCATCAAAGTATTTGGCCCTTTGCTTGTCTAATTTTTCTTGCGGCAGTAAACCAGCTCCCGATATAGACCACATCTCATATTGGGCCGAAGTCACCTTATCATAAGATTCCGCATCATCTATCTGTCTCTGGACCATCTCTTTTGGTCGATAGCTGACAAGAGGGTTTCCTCCGCGTTTTATAATAATATCTTTCACCTTGTTCCATGTGGCCGTCTCGCCACAGACGTAGATAATCGGTTCCCACTCGTCGTAGCTCATGAGACGTACGATAGCCCTCGCTGCATCTCGCGCAGATGTGAACCCAATAGGCTCCTCACCCGTGCCTGGTATCTTAAATGTGTTCTCGCTCAAGTTGATGGGATGGTATTCTCCGATGTCCTTTATGTACCGGAGATTCGATGGGACAAGGTAGTCGGTCAGCCAGCCGAGGTTGAATAGCGTCCACATAACCTCGTTCTGCTCCCTCAGAGCCTTGCGCACCGGTTCGTGATTGGCAAAGTAGAACGATGGCTGGTCTGGGAACTCGTCTGTATTCCCTGCATATTCCGAAGGAATATATTTCTTGCATCTAGGCGATTGCCGGCACGCTTCTAGAAGTGCGAGATGGACTGTGGCGCTACGCATTGAGTAGTCAAGGATTGCAGAAACCAACCCTTCACAGTCGCTCAGCTCTTTAATCAATGAGGGTACTGAATAATCGGTGAGACGGAGACTGATGCCTTTACGTTCGAACCACGGGGCCGCGCGACGGGAGAGGACGACGACTTCGTGCGAGGCATTCAGGAGCTCTTCGGCGAGATAGCGTGCTAAGTCGCCAGCGCCAGCGATTGCGATTCTCATAACGGATGGGCGTGAAAGAGAGTTGAAATGGGGCGATCTGCTCCTATCGGCACGAGGTAAGGGACGTAGAAGTTCAAAATGCGGCTGGGAAAAATCCTATATATTTATCGCGGTAGAATCTCGCTCTTGTCATCGTCTGCAAAATCCTACTGAACAGAGTGTTATTATTGTTATTGGTCCCCCTTCTGCCGCCTACCCCGCTATCATCTCGGAAGATACCGTACATACTGCGCATAGCTAGCCCGACAAACCTATGCTCTTTCAATAACGAGTTGAACAGGGCAGTGGGGGTTTGTGTCAAATGTGGTCAAAAACATACAGGCCTTCCGGGCGGGCAGTGAGTGAAGAGGCGACGCAATCAAGTGGAAGGCGACAGAGAGGAGATGCGAGGAGGATATCCGAGGTGCTGAGTCCGTGCTTGAAGAAAGGGCCATAAGTAGAAGAGATAATGCAGAGAAGTCGAAGGGTCCTCTCCACAGGGTATCTTTGCTAGTGTGGGTTTGAACACAAGCCTTCTTCGCGCTTATAGTCTAGTGCATGGAACGGATCATTAATTATTGCTGGTTGATTGGACTCTCAACAATATGAGGAGCAGCCATGTCATGAATCATATTCTCCAGTGACCGCCTACGTAATCGTAATAATGCATCGACCTCTCCCGAAGATGGGCTACGGTAATGTAGTGGTAAGATGAGGTAGGGTATAGTGCGGATCGCTGAGGTAATTAATTACTGTAATTCATCGCAATTTCCGCCACTACTTTTTATCTTTCCCGCCGGCCGTAGAAAGTGGGAAGAACTAGTCAGCCTTTTCAGTTAGCTCCTGCAACGATAACTAGGCTCGCTGTGACCTGCTCTTTATCACTGATATGTCAATGCTGTCCTTATCTAATCGAGCATACAATCCTACGCTACTCGCCATGGGGTTCTAAGCCGCAGCTACAGAAGTCTAGATTATCGGGAAAGATATTCGAGAGGTGCGTCCCGTACAGGATGCGGGGTATCTAAGTCCCTGCGATGCTAAGCTGAAATAGGGGTTCCATTATCCTAAGCCAACTTCTCCTATCTGTGCTGAAGGCACCATAAAGCACTTAACATCTCTTTCGAATTGTATCGTACCTCAAAAGTGCTATGGACGATCAAAGCGTGCTCCCTAAATCAATGATGGACGACACAATCCTGAAAAGGTCGACTTCCACGTCCGCTCCCACCACCGACAAGATCACGCCAGGCGAAGTTATTCCTGTCACAGACTCGAACTTCGCCCAGAGGTTTAACCTCCTCAGCACCCTTGGCATTTCCTTCTCCATTACAGCGACGCCCCTGGGAATTGGAACATATCTATCCGTCGTCATCGGCGTCGGCGGCAGCCCAGTATATTTTTATGGTTACCTTGTGGCCGTTGGCCTCAATCTCCTCGTTTGCATCTCATTGGCTGAGATCGCTGCTGTCCATCCCCATGCATCTGGTAAGCTCGATGCTTCTGACGGTTTTGCAGCTGGAAGTTGTATGAGACCTTCACTAACCTCGTCTTAGGTCAGATCTGGTGGACAGCTGTCCTGGCGCCGAAGAGGTACGCACGAGGTCTCAGCTACATCACCGGATGGCTGACTGGTGCGGCATGGTTTTTCTGGCTAGCTGCAGCATCCCTGATCACATCGCAGTTGATTTGGGCCTTGGTTTGCGTGTGCCATAACCTTTTTGTCGTTCAGCCATGGCACTATTATGTCCTTTACGTTGCGGCAACCCTTGTTGCGCTACTCTTCAATATCCCCTTGGTCAAAGTCTATCCGTATCTTCTGAAAGGTGTAGCCATATATATCAATGCTGGGGCTTTCTTCGTTCTTGTTGCACTTTTGGTCCAGGCACACCCAAAACAGTCCGCTAAATTCGTCTTCGCCGATTTTGTCAACCTCACGGGTTGGAGCTCGAACGGCATAGTGTTTATGCTCGGCCTGCTTCCTGGTTCCGTGGCCGTGAATGGCTTTGACTCTGCGGCCCACATGGCCGAGGAAATGGACAACCCGAGAAAGCAGGTTCCCCAAGTCATGGTCGGTTCCGCCGTCCTTAGCGCCATGACAGGTGTTCCCATGATTCTCGTCTACATGTTTTGCAATGTTGCCCCTGATAATCTCCTCACGCCGATCGGTGGCCAACCAGTGGCACAGTTGATGCTAGACGCCCTCCATTCTCTTCCTCTCACAATAATTGGTATCCTTATCTTTATCATCACATTAGTTGCTGCCACAACCTCGATAATGACAACATTCAGTCGTGTCTGGTGGTCATTCGCACGAGAAGGGGGGGTTCCCTTCTCCATGTGGCTGAGCCAGACTGATACGAGATGGAAGCTCCCAGTCAACGCGATCCTCTTCAGCTTTGTCGCGACGTTACTCATTGGCTTAATTGAGATTGGGTCGTCCACCGCTATTAACGCCATCCTTGGGACCAGCGTCCTCTGCATATTTGCCTCGTATTCCATTCCCATCTTCTGCCTGGTCATTGATCGTAGACGGGCGCTGGCGGGCAAGCGATATTTTTCACTTGGCAGAGCAGGAATGACCATCAATGTGGTCGCCCTACTCTGGATGGTCTACGACTTTGTCTGGTTGTGCTTCCCCCTGTACCTGCCCATTAATTCGACCACCATGAACTACTCCGTCGCCGTGTTTGCAGGCGTTATGCTGGTCACCGCCATCAACTGGTTCTGCTATTCGAAGGATGTTTACGTGGTCCCCAAGGCCATGGTGTTCAATGTGATGGATCCTATCGTGTAGGATGGGACTCCTACGGGGTTGCATCTTGGAGGGAAGGGAGCTATCTTCCGAAATGGACCGGATGCGAAGTGAGCAAGGTAGCCTAATATTGTAAACCAAAATGAACCTATTGTCATATCATAAGACTATAGCATATCATCCCCAAGAAATCTATCCTCAGCCGGAAAAGCATGTTGCTTATATAGGTCCTGCAAATTTGCCATTTGTTATTTGATCTTCCCAGTAATCAGACCATTACGGATATTCTCATTCCGCCCCATTTGCTGTACATGGATCTCATCTGGTCCATCAACAATGCGAAGTGTTCTGGTATGCCCCCACATCGTAGCGAGTGGAGTGTCTTGGCTAGGACCAGTAGTCCCGAAAGCCTGTATAGCGCAATCGAGGACAGTGATGGTTGTAGTTGAGACCACGATCTTTGCCTCTGCAATTTCTTTTAGGGCCAGTTTAGAGCTAAGTTCGTCCATCGTGATGGCGGCGTTGAGGACTATTCGTTCAATCTTGACCCCAGGGTATTTGCTTCCACGAGAATAACGGAATGTCGCATGTAAGGACTACTAGATGTGTCGGTTTGGCCCATCACGAGATATATTTCGCGTCTAGGGTCTACCACTGCTACTTCACCATTTCTTGTCTGTCTTGGTATGGATACGGCACCATTACAGAGGTCAGTCTGTGAATATGGCAGCGGCTCGTTTCAAGAAACCTGACAATAACTCGGGGTCGCTATCACCTTCCATCCGACGACCGGGTGGCTTATACTCTTACGTGAGATGTGCCTTGGGACAGTCAATATGTATTGGTTGGAGAAAATGCGGTGCTGCTTAAGCCACTTAATAACGGTAACACTAGGGTTGGTACAGAGTTGATACAGTTTGGTATTAAAGCAATGCTGGTGATATGTTAACAGAAAAGAAGTTAAGTACCTATCGAGGCTTGGTTAATATAACTCGTTGAAATATCTAGATAGAAGCCTGTCCTCCTGTGCGGCATCTCGTCTATTCTTACGTTATAAACATAGTCCATACTTCCTCGATTGGCAATCCCCATCTCTCTTTAGCTCTATATGCTTTCTAATTCCCAGACTTCAGGTCAATGGGGATTTAGACAGAGATGTGAGATTTTCGATGGCAAGCAAAGCTCTATAATATCATCAGTATTCGAGCGCTAAGAGATAGACCCCTTTGGAGCTACCTTAAAACATGACTTCGTCCTGGGTATCATCAACTTTGCTATTATAACTAAAGGAATAGCCAGCAATAAAATAACAATATGTCCCGGTTGGCGTTTGAAGCCTAGAGAGATGGTCCCAAAAGGGCAATCGAAAGTGCCGGAAAGAAACATCATTAAATTCCGGTATGTAAGGCGGCAAATGATCCTTCTCGGTGTGATAGCCCTCAGCACAGATTCAGAACTCTTTCCCAACTTTTGACATTTTAATATAAAGACTATTCTCTCCGTGGTCTATTTAAACAAGGAGAAGATCAATTCCTAGGGCCTCAGGGATGTCAATACTCGTGACTCTTGATTCGAGGTCCTCGCTATACCCGTGGTCGCGGCGATGCCAGACTTCAATGACTATAGTCTTAATATTTGCCGCGCCACCGATACCTTGCTGCAATCGTCGTGCAAACAACCGAAGCGATCTCTGCCGAAGATCATGACTATCAGCCTCACATGCGATCACATATACCGGCCAAGACAATCCGGCAACGTTCATCTCCGCTTCTAGGATATTGATGGCTTCTAGATGATAAAGACCCTGTTCAACGAGATGTTGCAAGTTCTTTGATGCGCGCCTGAGAATCTGTCGCTCGTAGTATATATTGCACGCCATGTAGAAAGCGCATGCATGTTGTCGCGCCAACCTCTCCGAGACTTCCGTTGGGCATGAGAAGTGGAGTGCGATGGGGTTGATTAATAACATCCTCTGTGCAAGTGCACGAAGCTCGGCTGGTGTACCGGGACACGCCAGTGTACTTCGCCAGTTAATCTCAAGAATTATATCGAGAATGGGCTTCGTGACGCCGAATAGACGCTGGAGATAATTAGTACCATCTTGGTGAGCCACTGAGGATGCAACTGATCTAGATGTACGTATGCCTTCCGAATCATCTAGTGGCTCCAATTCCAGTTCCCGATATTTGTCGGCTCTCCGCTGGTGAGTATTTCCCAGAGCCTCGAGTAATTGGAAAAGCTGATACAGCACGACCTCATCTTCCGTCCTAATCCATGCATGGCCCATAGATCTAAGCCATTCTCTGCCGGCCCCTACGTGTATGCGCCATTCTGAGAACTGGCCACTGATTGCTTCGGTAGCACTCAAGATAATGATTGTTGCTAGGAACGCAGTCTTGTGGCCAGAGAGGTCCCCAGAAATGCTGCATCGGAGGTGCCGTAAACTTATTTCCTGGTGTCTCATAGCCGTTAGGTGTGCCTCACTCGTATGGTGGATCTGGGCTAAGTTGAAGGATGTCAAGGCGTAGATGCTGTGTAAAAGTGCAGTATTGAAGCCAATATGTCCGGACGGTGCGGCCGCGGCCATTGCAAGAGGGATGACAATTTTCTGATATGGGTTGTCTGGATGACCTGTGGAGATCATTATCCCGCTAGCGGATGTCACCCAGTAGTGAAAGAGTCGTCGTTCCTCTGCTGTGGAGGAGACAAGAAATGGCCGAAGGAGAGGCAGCAATTGCTGCTGTATGTGGGCGTGATCCTCATGGGTGGCGTAGTTCAACTCCTTAGGGGTGCTGGCTAGAACTTCATCAATCTCGATTTCGTCACACAGATTCTGAAACACAGGGTCCCATAGTTAGCAAAATGACATCATTTCGAGCGCAGGCCATATAGGGAGGAAGTACGGAGTCTCTTCCTTCGCAAGTCCCGTAAACAGTCAGGTTGCTGTCAATATCGCATCCTGAAGCTGGATGCTACACCATCATGATAACGTTAGTCACCCGTAAAAACGTCGACTCGAACAGAAAAGTCAAATACCTGTGCGAATTCGTCATATGCGATAGGAGAAGATGTATTGCTATCGTCATTGTATGAAGTCTCGTTTTTATCAGAGGAAGCAGACGATGGCAATCTGAAAGCGAAGAAAGGTCCAGCTTGGCATCCAGGGCAATCAATCTCGCCAGAGTCTAGGCTATCGATAGCCGAGTCTAGTTCTTTATCGCTGAAGGTCGGATGCCGCCTGTCAGATTCTAAAAAGAGTAATCGGCCTTTGGCTGGGTTTGGGGTAGATAGGTCCTCCTGATCCCACGAGAGTCTGACGCCATATCCTTCACAGGCCCGTTTACTCTTTAGACATCTATTGCATGCTGGCCGTGTAGTGTCGCACTTGACACCACGTGCCCGGCATGTCCAGCATCCGCTGTAGGTCTTCGTCCTCTTGATACTAGCTCGTAATCTAGTTTTGCTGGGCATGGTGGTCTCATAGGACGACCAGATTGACCCACGTTTATGCAGCGACGAAATTCAGGAGCGAAACCGTGAAGACGGCGTCGATGCTGAGTTGGGGTATCAGAAGAAATCTATAGGCCTAGGGGTTTCGGCAAAGTTGACCGGAAGTTGACAGAAAGTTGACAGCATGGCCGAGGCCAGACGGACGAGGAGTTGAAGGAGTACGAAAGTGTAGGTTGGGTGGCCAATGTTCTAGAGCAAGTGACAGCGAGTCCCAGCCGCTCTAACGGCGGTCTCGTGATGATCATGACTGTCCATTGCGCGAGCTAATCCTAAATGGGCCGCTAATACAGAACATGTCACATGACTCTCTTCCTGTCTAGCCACTAATCTCGTCTAAGCCTATCTTACTAGGGTGGCCTGCAGCCCGCTTCAGACCCCCCCGCTGCATGCCAGTATAGAAAGCTTGCTTCTAACTTAACTTAACGTAGTTGATAAGTAAGCGGATCATATCAGTAACGTAGTCCACCAGTAAGCCGGTCACACCAGTAAGCCGGTCAGGTTCCCCACTATCACCATATATATTAATTAATTAAAATTCAACCACTTAAAACACTAACTAACTAATTGAACCAGTTGATTTATTGACGCTTTGGGCACGTACAAGCAGTATGTTCTAATGATCTACATACACTATATGTCCGTGGTGCACGTATTAATACAGACGGTGTAGGTGGTTTAACTACCTGAATTCTAGCTTCTTCATGAATTATAGAATGATTTAGACCCCCTAGAACCTCTTGAGCAGTCAAAGTCCCTCCTTTACCGACAAATACTGTCTTCTTTGCCCTCTTCTTCTATACCTTTGCATTTACAGCCCGTAATTGCCTATTCTTGGCTACAAGGATTGTTGCGTTATACATAGCCATTTGGCAGCCCTTAATTAGCTAGTTCACTGCCTGAACGGTTGGAATAGGAGGACTCTGTGCATTATAGCGAATTAGCCCCTGAATAACCTTAGTTTGAAGCTCTAGTTTAGCAACATTATGTAGTGTTTCGGGGTTCTAGAGACGTGGGACTTGAGTCGATACTCGAGAAGGTGATAGTGTCTACATTTAGACATATAATTCTAACAAGACTTGATCTGGGTCAAAGGGAACTATCCTAGTAGCTTTAAAACCACTCTGAATTGTAGCCGATTGATATACAGCCGGGCGAATCTCTTGATATAAGGTTAGAAAGTCATCCTTGTCAATGTGGTTAATTCTGATGCGCATTTGTGCTTTAACAACCTGTCTGTAGAGTCGTTTTAGGACTGCAAAATAGCTTACGTCTAGAGGCTATAGAATATGCGAGGAGTGGGGAGGCATGCAAAGCACAATGATTAAGTTCTCTTTGGCGTATTGGTCAAATTTAGCTATAACATGACTTCCATGTCTGTCAAGAATTAAAAGCCGATATTTTCTAACTGTACGACCCTAAGTATGTAGATTAAAGACCTTCTGGAGCCAGGTAAGGCCTAATTCATTAGTCGTCTAGCCATTACCACTAACTCCAATACGCCAAGGGACAGACTCATACTAGCTTAGCTAGTACATGACGCCTTTAAGGATAATCATGGGAGGCAAGACCCAGCTAGTCTAGTTGATTGACTTAATCGCTATAACCAATTCACGATTTCTAGACTAAAGTAACACTATACGATCCCTCTTAGTAGACGTAACCACTTTTGCTGTAGAAATCACGCCTATTTGGAATCCCGTCTTATCAAAATTATAAATATCCTCCTTTAGAATCCTATATTTTGCTACTATATTCTATACTAGCCAATACTAGACTCGAATAACCTCGGGATCCTTGTATTTTGTATGCTTATAATCATACTTTTGACTATATCGGGATTTGATTTTAGGGTATCAAGTTATAAAGCAGTAGACCCAGTTTTTGCCTAATATAGTCTACTCAATCGACGCGTTCTGGACGCGTTCTCTAAGGAGTAATTCAGCCATTTGTTGCACTAGGACTTGTATAGGAGGTATGCCACGTGTATTAAGGGATAATATCTAGTCAATTAATGCAGTTTCTTCGGTTTGAGTGAGTTTAAGGATAGGATGTTACGGACGAATGGTCGTCACGTGGCCAGGGCGAGACATAGAGCGCAGCTGAGACGCTGGTGCGACGCACTAGCTGCGACGACTCCTAGATCTTAGGAGTGGGACTCTGATAAAAGGAGAGTGATCCTCTCTAAGGGTTCTGTAAGAAATAGTCTGTCTTTTGAATTGATTTCTGCTTCAGGGCACGGGAGTTGTCCTGGGAGCTTATACGATATCATTGCACGTGTTGCGCCTGTGATTCCCTGCCTTTACGCCAGCCTCTGGGAGGCATCCTTACATTCTATTTCTTCCAACCTTTCGAAGGCGGCAGTTCGTCACAGGGCGTAATGAACACGCGGTCTACAACTAGGCACCCAGACCTTAGTGAACAAATGGATCTACCAACTCAAGATAGTGGAACGGAAGTAGGCAGTGAAGCGCAGGCGCTTCAGCTGCGACTTGCTGCTCTACAAGAAGAAAATGCAATCCTTGAAGCTGAAGCTGCAGTACGGGAGACAAGGCTGCGTTTAGAGGAGGCAATAAGGGAAGAAGAGGCCCGTGGGGAGCGCTTGCGAAGCGAAGCCCAGGAGTCGTCTATAAGAAGGGGTTCTCAAGCCGCTGCTGAGACGCCAGCGGAGAGACCAATTGGAGCAGTACCGGTGCTACCACAGCCTTATGCACTATTTCAGTCGCCATATAAACATCAGCATGCAGAAAAGCCAAAGTCTTATAAGGGGAAGAGCCTGCGTGAATACAGCGATTTCGTTGCGGCGTGTAAGAATGAATATATGACGTTCCCTGACTGGTTTTCTGTCGACAAGCATAAGATTCAATATGCTGTTAAACACTTAGATCGAAGGCCTCGTATAGCGTGGGAGCGTGAGGATATTGAGGACCATACATGGGATACATTCCAGGAGTTTTTATTAGATCAGATCTGTGATAAGCTGAATCGCCAGATCCGCGCAGTCACTGAGCTAGAGCACGCCAAGATGAGAGATAATCAGCCTATTAGCGAATTTGCAGACTATTTGGACCTCCTACAAAGCCAGATTAAGGGCCAAACAGAACAGCAGAAATATAATACCCTCTTAGCCAAGATCCCTCCAGAGATCCAGCTTACTCTCCTGGCACGAGCCGACGACTCGCTGCCTACCACCCAGACAGCGCTTATCGGTGCGGTGGAGAGGATTCAGGGTAAAGGGATCACTCTTGAGGGTGCGCAGAGAGGGCGAAACGCAGATGTAGAGACAGAGTCCCCGACTGCAGGAAGTAAGAGAGCGGGGTCACCTCTAGAAAAGAGTCATTCAAGAAGGCGTCCGCCGTGGGCCCAAGGTGGTAGAACAGGACAAAACAAGGACCCGAATACCATTCCGGTTCAAGGAGGGCCACGCGCTGGCGGTTCGACAGTGCCGTGCCGCGTCTGTGGTCAGTCCGGCCACTCAATGGGCCAATGCGACAAGGTCCAGTGCTTCACCTGCAAGAAGCAGGGGCACATCTCGCCAAATTGCCCTGAGAAGCTCCAGGAAAAAGGCAAAGCTCAGGCCTAATAGCCTCCGTAGACCTGGGAGCCTATCAAGGAGGGGAGTATCGCGATAAGAAAGGTCGGACGCAGATGCGCCTGATAATCGACGTCTCGGTAGAGGACCAGGACGGGGAGTTGAGGATAGAGAAAGCCCTTCTTGACAGTGGAGCCGAGGCAAATGTAGTGTCTCAAAGGCTGGTCAAAGAGTGTGGTTGGAAGGAGTCAGGAGCATCACCTCCCCTGCAAAGCATCGACCATAAGCCTATCTTTGTATATGGCTTGCATTCGATCAAGGTGGGTGCTAGTGATAGCGTGGGCCAGTCGCGGACCCAGCGTCACGACTTCGCAGCTGTGGACCTGGAAGCGTACTCTATGGTGCTCGGATACCCATGGTTATATGATGTGGACCCGCGTATCAGCTTCCGTACCCATAGCTGGGAGTATCGAGAGGAGCTGGCAAAGGTAGACCTGTTGACGGCAGAGGAGTTCGCTGCCGTGCTTGAAGACGTCGAGGAGAATGTGCCTCTATTTGGAGCGTATTTCCAGCCGCGTCGAACAAAAGTCTTAATCGCTACATTTAGTGAGGGGAACGAGGGGGCGCAAGCCCAGCGTATCCCAGAAGAATATACGGAGTTTTCGGAAGTGTTCAGTGAGGAGAAGGCTGCTGAGTTACCAGCAATTGACGGGCCGAGCCATGCGATTGAGCTTAAAGAAGGCGCAGCGCCGCCGTGGGGGCCTATGTATGTGTTGGCAGAGAAGGAGATGGATGCACTGCGGGAATATTTGTCCAAAATGCTTCATAGAGGTTGGATAAGACGCTCATCTAGCCCTGCAGGTGCCCCAATCCTCTTTGTCCCTAAGAAAGATGGGGGCTTGCGTTTATGTGTCGACTATCGGGCGTTGAACGAGATCACGATCAAAAATAGGGCACCGCTCCCACTGATCAGCGAGACTCTAGACCGCTTGAGTAAGGCGGTAATCTTTACAAAGTTGGATCTTAAGGATGCCTATCATCGGATCCGGATCCGGGCAGGCGACGAGTGGAAGACCGCTTTCCGCACGCGCTACGGCCACTTCGAATACTGTGTGATGCCATTTGGGCTCTGTAATGCCCCAGCCACGTTCCAGCAGTATATCAATGAGGCTCTAGCTGGGCTTATTGATGTGTTTTGTGTAGTATACCTTGATGATATACTCATCTTCTCTGAGAAAGCCGAGGAGCATGCGAGCCATGTGCGCCAAGTGCTCGAGCGGCTCCAGAGGTATAAATTATTTGTGAATCCAAAGAAGTGTGACTTCCATACAGACCGGGTTGAGTTCCTCGGGTTTGTCATTTCCACGACTGGTGTGTCGATGGAGCAGAGCAGGATAAACGCCATCAAAGATTGGCCTGTCCCTATATCATTCCGGGAGATCCAAGTGTTCTTGGGCTTCGCGAACTTTTACCGGCGTTTTATACACCGCTATTCACACCATGCGGCGCCGCTTACGAGTCTCCTGCGAGGAGCAAAGGATGGCAGGAAGACAGGACCTTTTGAGTTTGGGCCAGAGGCCTTAGAAGCTTTCGAGAAGCTGAAAGAAGCATTTACCCAAGCACCTATACTCGCACACTTCGAGCCAGGGTTGCGCACAATGGTCGAAACTGATGCATCAAGGTTTGCAATAGGCGGCGTGTTGTCCCAGTTGCATGGAGAGACGCCAGATGCACGCTGGCATCCTGTAGCGTTCTACTCCAAGAAGATGACGCCTACCCAGCAGTCATACCATACAGGCGATCAAGAGATGCTGGCTATTATTACAGCCTTTGACGAATGGAGACACTACCTTGCATACAGCGCTTCGACAGTGATAGTAAAGACTGATCATGATAACCTGAAGAGGTTTATGCAGAAGAAGCTAAATGGCCGACAGGTACGTTGGGCCCAGAAGCTTTCAGAATTTGACTTTAGGATCGAGTATCGGCCAGGACGGAGTAACCCCGCCGATGGCCCTTCGAGGCGACCTGATCACAAGCCCCTCACAGATGAGGTGGCAGAGGAGCTGTTGCCGAGCATTCGTGCAAAGCTCAAGGGGGTGTTTATGACGCGCAGAGCCGTGTTCACCCACCAGAATCGCCAGGTATTCATTGCTATGAAGCCTGTAGAAAATCCCTTGGAAAATAGGACCCTCCAAGGTGGGCGACGATGCCTAGGCCGATCCAATGGTTGGCGGATCCAGACGGGGCGAGATGCTCACGGGCTGGTGGATAACCGCGGCGTAGCCCTGTCGCAGACCGGGCTTAATCCTGTCGCTGGGACTGAGATCTGCAGGTCTCTCGTTCCACGAGTATATGCGATAGTAAGCATTCCCGAAGCGGTTCCAAAACTGTAATTGACCCTTTATTATAGCCACAGCATGGCTTTTGATGCGATGCTTCCAACTCTTCCTAGTACTAAAGTGCCTGAGAATGGCTCCGTCTGGAAACTACCCTTCAAGTTTGTCGGTGGCTATGGCCTCACCACCAGAGAGATCGGAGTCGTTCTCTCGGTCCAGGGAGTCTATTCCATGATCGCTACGACGTTCATCTTCTCAATCGTCGTCCGCAAGCTCGGGGCCTTAGGTGTGTCCAGGATGACTACCCTCTCCTACCCACTTCTTTACATTGTCACACCATATATCGCTCTATTGCCAGAACCTCTGCGGATGGCAGGGGTGCATGCCCTTGTTATCTGGAAATGCGCATTCGCAGCCATGGCGTATCCCAGCAACGCCATTCTCCTGACGAACTCAACGCCGTCACTCCTCATGCTCGGCACGATCAGTGGCGTGGCAGCATCGACTGCGAGCCTGTCAAGAGCCTTCGCACCCAGCGTCTCTGGGGTCCTCTTCTCAGCTGGCCTGCAACTGGGTTATTCGGGACTTGCTTGGTGGTGCTGTGCGCTCTTTACTATCATCGGTGCGACCATCAGTATGAGAGTGACGGATGAGGGGGGCCGCGTGGATAGCCAGAGCAGCCAATAACTATTCTACATGAAATGGCAGGAAGGGAATTCTGCTAGCTTCGTGCCTGAGGCAACAAAGCTTCGAACTCTGTTTCACGTGATAGCGGGAGCCAACAACGAGGCGACACTGTACTTCTCGACACAACTCGCCACAATCCACCACCCACATCCCAGGCACAGCCCTGTGGTCTGTGACAATGAACCTGGACCCTACACCTATCGCCGGCTCCTCAAACCCCTCTGCCCGCGCCACTCAAGGGGCTATTGCTACGCAGGTGAGCCTCGGTATCGTTCGCAGCATCACGAGGTCCTTCCTGGCCTATTTAGGATGTCGTGGATATCCAAACCCGTCCTTTTGCACTCCAGCGCTGATCATGACTCAAAGGCCTGCGAGACATGCCGAGCGCGGAAGCAGAAATGTGACGAACAGCGACCGAAGTGTGGCCTATGCCAGAAGAGAAAGCTTGAGTGTAGGTATAGGGAACCGCAGCCGACGAAGTAAGTACTGTTACAGCAACGGGAATGCTCAGCGCTTAATGGATTTCCGTTCATAAATTTCATTAACCAGAACTTTAGTTGCGTAATGAGAGTTAATGAGTGCTTTCTAGGAAAGATAAGACCCTCGTTGAGATTCTGGACAGACTTGAAAGCTTAGAGGGCAAAATTGATCGAATTCACGGCTCAATGCCCGCCGGATTCGGACCACCACAACCCGCCCCTACCAGTCAACCTTCCTTCAGTACCGATGTCGATGAGCTGGCCTCGTCTTCATCTCCCCGACTGGCCCAGCAGCCAAGCCTCAGTGGCATTGGGAGAAGCCAACCATACCGTCATGCTTCTGCAGCCCACAAAATGCTAACATGGCCTGCCATACAGCAGCTCTTGTTACAAGCTCTGCCATCAAATATTGGGGATTGGAAGATTTCAGAGCAACAAGGTCCAGCCTTTATTCTTCAGATACCAAAGTTGGCCCTGGATGATAACCTGCAGGGCAGACCGTTTGCAGCTATGCAGTCGCAAGCAAGCAGGAGTGCGGGAGAGGCAAGGACTACATTCCCGCGCCTAACACGAGATGCAATGCTCCAATTAGCAACTGCCTATTTCGACACGTTCAATCTCATGTACCCCTTCATGGACAGGCAAAATTTCATCTCGGATACTCTTGCAAAGGTGCATACCGAAGGTTTTGGTGTCGATCCAGACTCCGTTATCGCACTTCTTGTCTTCGCGTTAGGAGAATTAGCAAAGGACGGATCTTGTGGGAATCCAATTGAGGAGTACAAGGGCCGCCCAAGCGGTGTTAGAGGCGGGACGGCATCAGACCCCCCGGGCATCGCGCTCTTTAATGAAGCAAGGAAACGTATTGGATTTGTGCTGACGGGTTACGATCTTGAAAATATTCAAATTTACTCTTTGGCCGCGTGCGTGACAGTCTCTTTAGTCTCTGATGCTACTGAACGACTTAGTAATTGGCTGGTTTTCTTGTAGGCTTTATTACGAATGCAGTTCACGACACGTGGTAAGTTAATGTTTGATCAGGTGGATCAATTGAAACTTATACCTCGGAAACAGGATTTCTGGAGACTGACAGTCTCGGCCTCATTAGCATGTAGGGATCTTATCACATGGTATGTACGACCTCCAGCAATATTTCAATTCCCTTCTTTGCTAATAAAACCTAGCAAGCCAATTGATTGGAAATCTGCCAGAGGAGACGTAATTAAGCGTGTATATTGGCATTGCGTAATAATGGAAACGTCTGTCATCTCCCTGCCAGTGAACCGGTGTCTCCTGACGACCGCAGAGCCCTACACCTCGAACTGGACTTACCTCCTACTGGGATCACCGATCTTGGAGATCAAGTAGGCATCCCTAGTTTCAATAATCCATTCTGCGAAGCGGATCATCGTGGGAACCAGTTCTCGCATTTTGAAGCCCACTACGCTTCTCAAGTTGCACTTCGACGACTCTGCGCCGATCTACATCAGAACATCAATGACTACTGTAAGCACTCTACCTCACCCAACTTCCCAACTTCCCACTTCCCAATTTTCTATCTCAATTAAAAGCTTGGGCTCGCATTCTTACAACGACTCTCTAGCTACAAACAACAGTAGCGACACCCCTAGTGCGTCTAATGATGACTACGGTGGACCTGAAGTAGGTTTTCTGAAGCAACTTGCGTCACAGCTCAGTCAATGGCGCAGAATGCTTCCACAAGACCTTCAGTGGGCTGAAGATGACCCTGCCAGCTTTCCTACCCCCCAGCAAGCTGATTCAGGTAGCTTTAATCAGCCCCTGGGCCCGAATTTATTATCGGACCGGGTGCAGTCTTGTAGGCCTCTATTCTCAACCGACCTAGACAAAGAGCCTATCCAGTACCCGTACGTCTACGCCATACAAGTTGCCTTGTTGAGAACGAGGTATTACCAAGCAAAGTACATGGTCTATCGCCCTTTTGTATACAAAGCACTACACTTCCCTGAACAGATGACTCAAGAGGATGCTGAGGGGGTTGCAGAGTGCTTACAAGTTCGTTACCATTTTCATTCCGTCTGGTGCCATTTGATATGCTACATGCTGACATTGCTTACAGTCATGTTTGATGTGGCCCATCATACTCTCCCCGCCATCTCGTCAGAAACGACTAGTCCCCTACCTATTCTGCTGGTCACAGAACCTCCTTGGAATCCTCCTTATAATCTACATGACACAATATAATCCAATGCTGAGCGAAATCCGAGCTCGACTCTGTAGGTCAAGATTCGAAGCAGAGATTGATCAAACTGTTGAGATGATGCTCGATTGGATCAGAGATTCGAGGACCACTGATTCAATTGCCCTGTGGTGTTGGAAGATCCTGCAAGGAGTTTATCAGTTAGAATTATGAATAGCTTCTGAGGACTTAGTAAGGGGTGGAAAGACTAGCCCTAAATAGGGTTATCACGTAAATGAGAAATAGTGAAGGAAAAATATTAAAACACCTTCTAAAATCACCTCTAAAATCACTTGACTGCACTTTAGACTACCTTTTTTATAATTAGAATCCTTTGATGTAAGATTCTATAGGTGATATATAACTACTCTAAGATATAAAATAACCTTTAATCGGTGTGCATTATCTGATTAAGCTTACCCGTGTTCGCAATCCGACCTGGAATCATCAGATCTCAAACTAAGAGTTTGACATAACGTTAGTATTACGCCGATCTGCTGTATCTATATTTCTGACATCGCATGGAACAATCGATACTCCTGGCAGCTGTGGAATCTTCTACGCAGGAGCTGAGAAGCTGCGTCATCTAGCTTGCATATGGAATCTCACCTCTCTCACTTATCTCCCAACCTCCTCGCGTAAGGGCGCTCGTGCCCGCATTTTCTCAGCTGAAGGGGTTGATGTCTAGTACGAGCTTACCGTCTAGAACGAGGATGGCGGCGATGATGCAGACTACATCGCGCAGATATCTGCGCACAGTGTCCACGGTAGTGGTACTGATTCGCCTGGATCCGATGCCCACTCGGACCTAGACGTTGGCCGTATGTAGCATCCCATCCCGTGTTCAACTATTGCAAGGATCGGCTCACCCCTAACCGCCTCAAGAGAACGATGCTATTCGAAAAATGATGGACCTTAAGCACTTGGAGATGATGGTTCTAGAAATGGGAGGGTCGGCTTTCGCAAGAAATAGCTGGTCTGCGTGTCTAGCCACATAAAGCTACAAACAAACCGAGTATCAAAACCCTCACTTTCTTGATGCCCACCATCAGGTTTTTGTAGACCCACCTCTGACTCATCGAAGCGGCCGCAATTTTTCAGGGTCAAACCGATGTCCACTTTTCAGAAGAAGAAAAAAATCACTCGTCTACACCCTCCGACCTTTGTTCGCCAAGCTACACCAGAGCATCCTTATGATTCTGGCTCTTCCGAACAAATCATTCGTCAAACGTGATGGAGGTTCTCAATTTCAGCTTCCGACTAGTAGACAAGGTTGTTAAGGTATCATCTTGATATTTAGCTAGGCACTTACTCTCAACTCAGCATGGAGCCTCGGTACTCGTCATCTCGAAGATAACATACTTAGGACTAAGTCTAAGAAGGCCCAATAGTGGTCTAATTGTACCCGACTCTAGAATATCATGCAGCAATGACAATCAATATGTCTCCTACAGAAAGCAAGGTTTCTTGTGAAAGAAGGTATTTAATATTAGAAATGAATTGAATCACCGTATTTGCCAAATGCAAACGGAGCAGTCCAGCTTTCTAATCTATAGCAACGAAACAAATACAGTGTGTTAGAGATGGACTCTAATTCCAGGCCCCTCCAGTCTAGAAGCAATCATCATGTTGTCGTTCTGCATGGCTATAGAAGTGCATGGCTGTACCTAAGAAGGCGTTGCACCCTTTGTAAGGACAGTCAAAGCCCTCTCCGACCGCCCGTTCCGTAAGATGCTGGTCTTGAGCGTGCCTCTTCCGACTATCACGGCGAGAATATTTGTATTCCCTCTTACCCGGGCCTACTTCCTCATCCCCCCACCTGCAAAAGGGGCAATACCACTCGGCTGTAGTATCCTTAGCGATGTCCTCGACTGGAGGGATATCTGCAAACGGATCCTCCTCATCTATGACAATATTATCAACCTTTAGACGCTTGCACGGCTCATCGAGGTCATCTACCTCTCGCAGCCGCTTACTTGACCTTGAA
>KN832916.1:0-50446 GCA_000827325.1 Oidiodendron maius Zn
AAATCGACTATTGAAGCCATATTGAAGATCCGACTTCCCCTTATCCTTTGTACCGATTCGAAGTCCTTATACGACTGCCTAGTCAAGCTAGGGACCACACAAGAGAAGAGGCTAATGGTGGATTTGATGTGTCTTCGACAATCATATGAGAGAAGGGAGATCACTGAGGTTAGGTGGATTGAGGGCAATAACAATCCAGCTGACGCCATGACGAAGTCAAAGCCCTGCTCTGCACTAAAGGACCTAATCGACACCAATACGATCAACATACAGGCTACTGAATGGGTGGAAAGAGTCAAAGAATGAAGCTATTCACAAAGAGTTGCCAGTGTATAACCAAGGCGAATCGGATCGGGTCAACTTATATGGAATGGGTGAACAATACACCGGGAAAGCGAATATATTAATAGCAAGGCAGTAGCCTTACCTTTAGAACAAAAACAACTAATTCAACCAACCTTTTTGACCCTATATTGCATATGCAGTATCACCGGAGTGATACAAACAATTAATAGAAACTAATATACGTTGGTATATCTGGATTCCAAATTTTCGCCATTTATCTAGTATAGTCACCGGGAACTTGACCTTAACACCTTGGCATTCTGCACGAAGCTCTTAGTTATAAATAGGACGCCTCTCCTCAGGTGCGAATAATGAGTTTTTACCTTCAAGTACGACATTTATAACTTGTAGATATATCGGTCGTCTGGAATATATTATTGTCCATTTTGGTTGCCAGTTTAGCATCTAAATACTGCTGATCCAAGAGTTCAAATGATGAGAGCAGTTGAGGAAGAGTTTAATAGCTGCGTACTATTCATTGTTGAAGACGATCTTAAGTGTTTGATTGTCCGGATTTGAGTATCGGACGTTTTGTGACAGTAACTTTAAGCACGGGAACTTCAATTCACTCCTATTCAAATCGTATGCGCTCGTGGATTCATGTATATTGCAGTTATAGATTTCCAGCATGCCAAAGATTTCTTGAGGTACTTAAGCATAGTATAGTGTCTTTCGAAGGTTCAATCTAGTTAGGATGGCTTTTGCGGTACTCATAGCGAAGTCCGTGATATCTGGGATCAATAATCAAATCATTCAGACTATAAGCGATATTCAAGCCTCCTTGACACGCAAATAAAAGCCAAAGAAATTGACTTCTGGGTGTCTCTAGCCCAAATCTAAAAGCTCTTGCTTTTTGTGCAGAGCTAGGTCGTTATATCAAGCATCTCAAGATTACCGTTTAATGGGCACTTGGCCTTCCATAAAGACCAATAGTGTTCATTTGTCTTCTAGATCTAGTGCCATTCCTCTTTTCGACAGATGTTTATCAGTATGCCATGCGTCTGCCATCACCAGAACTCTGGAAGCCTAATGATATATACACCCAACTTCTCATCGAGGAAGGCTACGTGATCTTTCAGATAACGCCGGGAATGAAAGCCTTTCGACTACCAACCTTCTCCTTGCCAAACCTATTTACGTACCATGTCACACCTTGAACGCCCCTGGGAATCATTGTCCCCAACTCATTCAGCAGGAAGGTTCTTGCGGGAACGCAGCCCAGACCACCCATAAGCCAGAAGCCGCTCCACTCAACCCACTCGAGAACATAATGCGGGTATAAAATCCACCGAAACAGGCCGTTCTGAGGTATCATGTAAACCTTGTCGACGCTTTTCTGCTTCCCTGGCTTCCCTCCGTTAGCTTCTTCCCTTTCCTTCTGCTCCCTCAAGGCTGTCCGACGGATTTCTCGAAGCTCGTCGTCGTGGTACATATTTCCGAGGAATCCCAATACCCAGACTAGCAGGCCTATGCCCATGCGTGCGCCAACATCATAGCCTCCAGCACTATTCTGCCACTCGAGTTGCGTGGTAGGACCGTATCCTGCGAGCCAGCCGCCGATGGATAGGCTATTGGCTAGTTGGAAGATGACCGCACACCCCCAGATGATAATGTGGATAGGCGACATTGATGGTGCGATAAGCGGGGAAATGATGGCCCGGTAGAGGTAATGGATCACCTATTCTATGCGTTAATACGGGCCAAAATACGAAAACAGGTGTAGTACGAAGAGGCCGCCCATCAGCTTGTTCTGCCATGGGAGTTCTGCGAGATCAAGTTTGGCGGGCAGCGTGCTCATCAAGTACAGAAGGGTTGAGGGCCCGACGACCTCCATTGAAATCCAGGCCCACCTACCAGGGAGATTCAATATAGAATTTCCCGAGGTCTTGCCTGCTCCGTACCACGGTACAATCCATTGAAGAAGAGTGAACTTGCGAGCTGTTAGCAGGTGTTCAAACTGAGGAGGAGACGGCAGAGAAAATCGTACGACAGGAAGGAACTGAAAGCAATACACGACCAGCTCCCAGTTCTGGCGCGTTGGGGGTAGCCACCCGTCTATCAGTGCCATATGAACGGCGTTATAAACTTGGATGTCGAGGACTTAGACTTGTGGATCTCTACGAGTGATTGAGCAAGTCCTTCGTCGTCAGTGTGGGTCGATTATCATCTCAGCCTCGTCGCTTCAAACGAGTAGCAGCCTCGTATCTGGGCAACCCTGATTGGGTTATTCAACCTCGGCGCGATATATCGATAACCCTCGTCATATCTCCTCGACACCAACTTCAGACGTCTTTCATTAACTGTCCTTCTTATACCCGACATGACCACTCTACCTGATGCTCCAATGCGCCAATCCCTCAGCAGATATGCCAGCGCCCTCACCGCATTCACATCCTCCGGCTCGGCCTTCCGCGTCCTCCACTCCATACCCCAATCCCCTTTACCACCTCCTCAGACTCTCTACGTCCTCGATTCCTCCTTCAATCCTCCAACCCTCGCTCACCTACACATTGCAGCCTCCGCCCTCCTGCACGATACCCAGCCCTCGTCTCCCCCCAAACGCCTCCTTCTTCTGCTCGCTACCCAGAATGCAGACAAAGCTCCTAAACCCGCCTCTTTCGACCAGCGTCTCCTCATGATGCAACTCTTTGCATCCGATCTCCAATCCACGCTCTCCCAGGCCCAGTCCCCCACAACACCCAGCCCCTCACCCATCGGAATCGACGTTGGCGTCACCAAACTCCCCTACTTCACCGACAAAGCCCTCGCCATCTCCCAAAGCGGGGTCTACCCACCATCCACCACACAAGTCCACCTCACGGGCTTCGACACGCTAATCCGCATTTTGGACCCGAAATACTACCCTCCGGAGAAGAAACTCGGCGCCTTAGACTGGTTCTTGGGGCACCATAGACTAAGAGTTGCGTACCGGATTGGGGATCAGTGGGGTGGGAGAGCCGCGCAGGATGAGTATCTGCGGGAATTGGAGCTGGGGAAGATGGAGAAGCATGGTGGGAAGCGGGAGTGGGTTACGGAGGGGAGGATAGTGATGTGTGAGGGGGGGAAGGAGGAGGAGGGTGCGGTCAGCAGTACGATGGCGAGGAAGGCTGCTAAGAATGGTGATAGAGAACTACTGGGTAAGTTGGTAACGAGTGGGGTTGCAGAGTGGATTTTTGAACAAAAGCTGTATTTAGAGGAGTGAAATGGTGAGCAGTGTGAATACTTATGTGCTCCAGAATGGAGACCCAGGAGACACTAATTAACATGGTGCAATATATGCGGAATTGTTATGCGATAATAAATTTACCATAGAAATCATAGAATAGATGTTATTAGATTTAATTTCGACTGCCAAGAGCAGCATGGAGCGGGGAAGGTGAGTGGCGTCTTTTATGACAACACCTTTGTAGAGCTTAAATATTGCGTATTATAAGTAATCCTTCAGACCGATATCTATGGTTTGGAATACACTCGGAGATGTTTCTTTCTTTTATAGACGCCAGGGATCAATTATTGATTTAAATACTTGGAATTCCAACAGCGTTTTGAACAACTTTCTACCCGTTCTTGAACGTCGCATTAGTGATGAATTAATACATCTTCCAAGTCCATTTTCCGCTCTTGATAACGCTACCGTCAAAGCCTTTAATCTAATACTGCAGAGCGTACAAGTTTCTACATTTGATTTTTGCGCAAATTGACACTGAATCAACAGTTTGCTATCATCTACTTCCCCAAGCCTCCTTAACAATCCTGAGAGCCTTCTCCCTCTCAAACTTCTCCATCTTCTGCAGCTCGAGATGGAAATCATCAGTACTCCTTCTGAGGTGTCCAAAACTCATGGCTGTTGTAAGGGAAGCACTTGTTTCCCTACTGTCCTTAGACCTCTCCCTATTCCCTTGACTCCTCATCCCGAATACGCTCATTTTCGTTGGTGGTTTTTTAGCACGACGTACATCGTCCTGCTCAGGCGTAACAATGCAGTCCTCGTAGAATCCCGAGTATCTCATGTCAACATCCAGCTCTTTCCGGTACCCTCCATGAATGCTATGTGTGTTGGCATCACAGGGATGCAAATGGTCTTTAAGGGCTTCGACAGCATTTGATTCCGGCTCAAAATCCGCCAATATCCCCTTGGCAGATTCCGAGCTGCATTTGTGCACGCTCATTTTCAGGTCTTCCTTGAAACGTGATTGCGGCTGGCTTCGGCCTATCATGAATGATGTCGATATCTTAGTTTTCTTTCCAGCTTTCTCCCTTGACTTTCTTGCCTCAGTCCTTTCTGCTATGCCCTTCGTCGGCGTCAGGTTCTCAAGTTCGATTGAATCCGGAGCTATCAACGGTTTTCCCGTAAGGCCATCTGTCTCCTGCTTGGACTCTAGTCGTGACGAGGATGTAGAGACTTGTCTTTTGATCTCGCTGGATAGATTGGCTTTTAGCACTTCTTCCTGTCTCCGCATTGATTCATCGTCAGGTTGGCCATGAAAATATGCCTCAATTTGGGCTACACTCATTGAGTCGCCCTGTACGTGCTCCCACTCCGGGTACTCGAGGTGCCTCGGAGCAATCAAACTTTGTTTTCTCCTTCGAGTTCGGCCCAGAAATGTATTTGTCGGTGCAGCTTGGTTCAACTTATTTTTAATTATCGTCTGCCATTTTTCAAGTATGCCTCTTTTCAACATTTCTCTGCGGGATTCATGATCGCTGCCTTTGTGGCCATCGTCATGGAGGAGTTGATTTGATCTTTCATTGACGTACCGTAAGCTCCCCCCATCCTGTGCACCTGCAATTACAGAATCTATGTACTCGATATGATTACCTGCTCGGGAGCTTCCGGTTCCCTGCTGTCGGCCATGACTGGAAGATATAGACCAGGATGCAGGATATCGATGGCCAGACGTCGACCTGTAGAATGTGGTCTTGGCCTTTTGTTTTGCCCGATCTAACCCTCTCTCCCAGTCCTTGAAATGTCCCTTTTTCTCTAGCATTGTGTTATTTGATATGTTGCGATTATCTTCTACAAGTTTTTCTCCGGCTTTCATAACAGGCTGCACTGAGTTATTCGTACTCAAATTGCCGTAGATCTGGCTCCTCTTCTTTCCGGCCCAACCATCTAATATTTTCCCTGATTGCGGAATCATCTTTTTAGCTGAGGCATTTGTATCTTCGGAGCTGGTCTTCTGATGGACCACTTTTCTCCGTGCTGCAGTAACTTCATCGCCAATCAGATATTGTATACAGCTCGTTATTTTATCACAATGTTCCACGTATGGAAGTATCGCCACTGGGGAAGTGCGTAATGTAAGACGCATCCCCTCGATAGACCCATCGTAGCCTCCGGTTGACAAGCTGGCTAGTAGCATGGATTCAGAGGGTGCTTTGAAACCGGAGTGCTGGGAGTGTGTCAGTGTATTGCCCTCTCGAACATCATTCAGAGTCAGCATGCTCACTGCATTTACAGTATCCACATGTAAGGGCGTATGGGATACTACAACTGATTCATCCCTTTCTAGCAATTCTGCACCTGGAGCATTGAGCCATGAATTGTTATCAATAGTAGGATGAAAGTCGGACTCTATGGAAGGGTAGCCTTTTGTTATTCTTGGAGGAATAACGACATAACTGGTAGAAGAATGGCACTGGCAATTTGATTCACCTTCCCCAGTAGATAACTGCTGTAAACGCACAGGGTTTTGAAGACAGGCTTCAAGGTGTTGTGAGAGTACCATACCCTTCTGGTGAACATCCGATGGTGTGTCGTTCTTGTCGTCGTATTTTGCAGAAGTTGACGGCACCCCAGTCGAACTGCCATCTGACCATGTGAGTGCTTGAGATGTTGATCGAAGACCATGGTTATGGTACGACTGGATTATAGGCTGGAGAGTTGAAATATCCCTTATGTGAGTAGTAGATCCATCCCGGCTTAAGCTACGTAGGTACGCGCCTCTGTTCTCGGAGGTGAAGGAAAGTCGCCACGATGATTTTGAGACGAGGCTTGAGTGGCGTTGAGGCTTCAGAGCTGGGGCAGAGGGTATGGGAGGGAAAGAAGCTTGAGATTTGGTTGATTGCTCGTCTTCTGTTGAGATAGGGATCTCTTTGGGTGAACTGTCTGGGTTCGAGTGTGTTGTGCCCGATGTGTTCGCTATATGACTCGAAAAACTCAGGCCGTATTGGGATGTAAATCTGGGAGTTTGCAGAGACTTGATTTCCTTGGATGCAGAGAGTTCATCCAATCTCTCCTCCATCTGCAGGCCTCTTCTAAATGTTATTAGCTTGTTTTTCTATAGATGGCGTGATACCTCTAAAGGTTGACTCACTCCTTCAGATATGGAGATATTGGAGACGATGAAGACGGGGAGGGCGTCAATGTACCGGAAAAGCCTGTCACAGAACTTACAGAACCAAGCATAACGACACTATGAATTCCATTATCTCCGCTAGTGAAATCCACACCGGCGATGGTTGGCAGCGACTTTGCATCAGAATCGTACCTAAACTCATTACTTAGTTCCTGTTGTATTCTCCTCTGTCTTATTCGTCGCAGTTCTGCTCTCCGTTCGATCCCTTCTTCCGAAGTTCTGACACCCGCCCTTGAATGGCGTTTGTGTATCTTCAATTCTATCGAGAGATGTTTCTTTAGCCTGTCTTTGATATTTACGAGGTTTCCTGAGCTTCCTTTGGATTTAGGGAAGTGGTTGTCACTGGCATTCAAAAGCTTGTCCTCGTCGAAGATTGCTTGAAGCTCCGCTATGTCCTCTGCCGTTGAAAGGTGTAAAACAGTACTTGATGATGACAGACGGTGAGAGCTTGTGTTGTAACACCGGGAAGAAGGTAGGAGGGATCCTGAAGAAGCTTGAAGTTGAAAGGGCCGTGGGGCGAGGCTATTTGGGGAGGACGACATGTTCGAAATGCAGCAATTTGCAGAACTCATTGTGCGAGTATAGAGGTTATAGGCAATGAGAAATTGAAGTGGATGTGTTCTTATATACAAGAAGGAACTCCCATGCACTGAAAAGGAATTGTTCTCATAGTACGCAAGAGTTCAAGCTATGGAAGGAGGTGACCCACAAGATAGTAAGAATGATGCTGTAAATGGGAAGCTGCAACCATTGAGCTTTGACGTCCACTTGTTCGTAGAGCACAACTTCCATATATAAATAGCTGTTTTCATTCATACTGCTCTAATTCGTGAGCGACATATATGTTACAGTGCGATCCTCTCCTCGGACTGGCCCGGTCATTTTTATAAAGGCAAATTGAATTGTCTTTATAACTAGTCTTATTCTTACCTCCGTACTATCGCAAGATGACAGAATAAGGGAGCAGACAGTGTCTTATGGCAGACCGAATCTCGAACTGTGTTCCCCATAAAATGACCATAATCCGAGAGCGGAGGAGAATCACCTTGCCAATAGTATTCTAGTCAACATGCGGAAGAGAATAACGTGTCGTGACACGAATTTGATGCTGGACGACTGTCGTCGGGCGACAGACTTATGCAGCTGGCAGATACCTGTCTGGAAGCGGTTATAGTTTCATTAGAACGATTGGAAGGCATCTCTGTCTCTGTATCTCTGTAATTTTGTAGCTTTGGGATGAAGTGAGAGACGAGTCTTCCAGGCGATGGTGGCAAAAGGTAGTACACATGATGTTGTCGTTCGCCTCCGTCTTCCGCTTTCCAACTACAGTATCTTGCAGTGAATCTAGTTCATTCCAATTCATATCAAAAATGAGAGGAATAGGAAGCGGAGCAATCAGAACACATAGAGCCAGGGCGCAAACCTCGCGACCTGCGGCTGAATCTTATTTGAGGAAGGTCGCACACAACTCTATTCTCAGCCTCCAAGCACATTCCTCTTTCACCTTTTATGCAAGGCTCTGCGCTCGGCCCTTCTAGTCGATAATACCATCCGCATCTGGCTTATGTCTACTCGTGGAAGGCGTTCTACCAGTCTAGACGGGTCGGTTGCGGACTGTTTCCTCCTTTTCCGACCGGGATGCTTTGGTATATATAGAGGTCATGTGATAAAAACCCTGGTCATCCTGGCACGACGAATAAGGAGCCTGAATAGCGAAAAAAAATAAAGGGTTGCAATTACTTCTTCTGCGATCTACCCGTCTCGAGGAATTGAACGTTACTTCCGCTCTCTGGCAGTGGAGTCTCGCAGTGGCGCGTATGAGAAAAGCTTTTCCCTCGCATGTTGCTTGTGATGCCGTAGCAAACCGAACTCCATCTCGGCGGCAAATGCAAAATAGAGGCAAACTTGCTCTTCCCCATGCGTCTCCGAGTTGTCGAGACCAGTCTCACAAGGTACGGTACAATGCGGGACTTGCTGCAGTAGCAGCAGAGAGGTCGTTCCCAGGTAACCCGACGTACCAGAGTGGATTCTTGGCTGTCCTTAGGAGATGCCGAGTGGATTCGATGCAGCTTATGTGTCATGAAACCCTCGGTCTCCTTCCTCTTTGCGTGAGAGAACGTGCAAAGCAATTTATCTTTTCATTTGAAAGTGTTGGAAAGTGTCTTCATTTTGCGAATTGCAACCTCGACTTCGTCATCTAAAGCAGCCGCGGCTGATGGTCGGCGGCGATACCGGTGGAACCCCTGACGCCGACACGGAGACGGCGAAGGGAAAGGTTATAGAAGAGTAGGAAGAGAAGAAGAAGAGGCTTCTAGCGTGTTTCCGTTCCTGGAACCCCTGCATAGTATGCCCGAGATCCCAGCCTGAGTGGATCTGAAAATGGGCAAGCAATCTTGTGGCTGAGGTAAGGGAGGACGGCTTGAACGAATGACACGCCCTCGATCACCATCTCCACTCTGCGGATCTCCCAGGCTTTCCCTATCGGAGGGATCTTGTGCTTGGGATTGGGCGCTCCGAGGCAAGTGGAGCAGCCAAACCTGGAAGCCCGTTGCCCGACTGTGGTTAAGTCTCTGACCGGGAAGACGTGTCCCCTCGTGACCAGATGGCCGGCCAACTAGGGAAGCGGGAAGCAAGGAGAGGTGGCAGCGGTACGGAAGGGCGTGCAGCGATGGAAATCGTAGATGACGATGGGGCGCGGACTTGGCACCCTAGGAAAATGGGTCACAAACCTTCTACTGTGCTGTAGAGAATCCTTCCAGAGCGGCTGGGAGCGTCTGGGGGAAGGGTAAGGCGGTCCGGGTAAATGGAGCCTGAGTTCCAGTGTCAGCTTGGGCACGGCCGGCTGGCTCTGTGCACGCTGACTGGACCGAGGGAATCACTTTGGCCAACGTGCCAGATGCCAGGTACGAGCACACACCACAGTTACAGAATACCGCCGTAAGGTTGGAGCGAACCCAGTATGGGATCTGTATCGCCCGGGGGTGCGAGGGGGCGTCGGTTGGACTGGGACGCTCCATGACGGTGGATCTGCTCAAGAAGAGACACGCCACCTTCTTGATGGAGGCATGTCGCCGGCATCGTGATGTGAAAGCGGGTGCTGGTTCGGCAGAGGGGTCGACTGCCCTTATCCTACGGCGCGACGATATGAGAGGGGAAGGAGATGAATGGAAGTGCTCTGTTCGTCGATGCGCACAAACGGCGCGTAGGGGAAATTGGCGGCAACGGTGAGGCTTTCAATGCGCTTGGTCGGCACTTGGCCGCAGACGGCAGATGGGCGGCGATGATAGGAGGCAGGAGGTGTTCACTGGGGCCAGAGACTACTCTTACTCTGGTGCATGATCTTCGTGGTGTTTGGAAGTCCGCATCATCAACAGCAGCTTGACCCCAGGCACAGGATGGGCGGGCTGAGGTCACTACGACGTAGACGGCTTTTTAGGCAGGACGGGGCAGCACCGTGCAAAGGCGATCTCCCACCAGAGCAGCGTTGGAGAGGAAGAGAAAGCGAGACAGAGAGAGAGAGATGTGACGGAAATCCCCCCATCCCTGGCCCCGTGGGATATTGGGTGATTCTTTGGGCTCAAGAGGGAAAGGCAATCCCGGCGATCCCTTTCTCCATAGAGAATCTCTATCACCTTTCAGCACTCAGCGCCCTGCCGGCCGATGCAACTCTCCATTTCCCCAAGCCACTCAACCCTGGGCAGCTTGAACATCGAGTCCTTCTAGCGTTCTTCTAGCCTTTCTCACGCCTCGCCATTACCGGCCGCCCCCTTTGCCATCCATGACCGGGCCTGCCCCATCGTCTTATTATCCATCCATCGGTGTTGTGACTGTCCCTCCGTATTACGACGCCGTCGGTGGTGTGTGATTGACGTATTATTTTATTGTGACTTATTATTATTGACCCGCTACAGACCGCCCCATAAGACCGCTCCGGCATCCATACCTGCTGCTATTGCTTATTGCCTGTCGAATTCGCATTAGTCAGTGCTATAAGCCACCCTTGTTTGGTGATCGGCTGGTGCGGCTGCCAATAACCTTCTTGAACCTCCTTTGTCCGAGGATATTCCATCCCTCTCCCACTCCTCTTCTACTTCTCCTCCTTCTCCTCGCTGTCTTGCAGACGACCGCCTCTCCTCACCATTATTCAATATTCCTCCCAGGCGCTGCGAATCACCAACGTTCCCCATCTACAACGACTATAACATTATTTTCGACACCTTCCTGCAACCGCCACTCGGCAGTGCCACTCGTTCGTCCCTCCGCCCCCCTCGCCGGCCTCCTACCGATTTTGTCCTGTCAACAGACTATCTGCGCCGGCAGTAACTCCTGCGACGACCTCTACGTCGACACGCCTCCCTCCCCCGAATCTCCGAGTCTGGCGTTGCCGGAGATTTCGACACTCCTGCCAGCTTCCGATCTGGACTTGGGTGGAAGCGTCGACTGATTCGGCACCTTGGGAACCTCACGGTACCTCGCGGATACGCACAGCGCACGACGGTCTTGTGTTCCCTTCATTCTACGTGCGAGAGAAAAAAAAGAAGAGGGCCGTGAGCTGTCCAAGCAAACAGGCAGAGCTCTTTACAGCTACTTGCCCTTCTACTGATTCGTCTGCACCTCGATTCATGCATTCGTCTCGATAGCATTTCACCCCTGGACTTCTACCACGACTCATATACAAGCGGCCCAACTCTGACTACCAACAGCTCAACCAGTGGGAGTTTCCGTTTGTGACGGGGTCAAACGAAGGGAGAGGGTCTTGAACTTATGAGGCCTCTCCGAATCGCGATGCGAAGGTCGAAAGATCGAGAACCGCCCGCACAGCCATTTCCAACGTACCAATCAAGAGAAGCGTCTCCCAGTTGTTCGTCCGCGTTATCCGACTGGGACGCGGACGACGAAGGCTTCATGTCTTCAGGAGATCAGGTGCCGTCAAGGCCGCTCAGCCTGTCAATTTCTGGCCCGTATTGTCCTCGGAGACCAACCCTCCAGGAGGTCCTTGCGAACACTGCGCCGCCGCCATGGACTCTAAGTGCCTTCACGGCATACCTCTCACAAAACCACTGCCTGGAAACGTTGGAATTCACCATGGACTCCAAAAGATATAGGGATCATTACGATAACCTTGCGCAGGCCCATAACCAGCTATCGCCAAGCAGAGCGAACGAAGAAGCAGATTTTATCCGCATGCTCTGGCAGAAATTACTGGATGCCTACATTACCCCGAACGGTCCGAGAGAGGTCAATCTTCCCAGCGCTGTCCGCGATCGCTTATTATCGCTCGACTGTAGAACTGCGATTCCAGATCCTGCAGAGCTGGATCCCGCTGCGAAGATCATCTTTGAGCTCATGGATGAATCCGTTCTCGTCCCCTTCCTGAATTCCGTCGCTCCTACTCGAGCACCAGAATCGCTGAGTCTATGGGGCTCTGATGAGCTTATGGGTGACATTCCAATGGCTGCCTCCCTGGAAGCTACGTCACTCTCACCTTCACGCGCACGCATCCAGAGGGAGGATAGTCCCCCGTTTAGTGGCTCTGGGAGCGATGCGCTCTCTCCGCCAAGAGGCTTGTCACCACGTGCCTCTCACCAATCCCATCTCGGGCGCCCAGGCCCGTCTCGACTTTCAACTCTTGCAGGCCCAATGTCGGCCACCTCATCCGCAGAGGCAATTGACAGCATGACAGACGATAGCACCGACTCCCCATCGCCGTCCGGCTCCGCTTTGGAGCCGATGACACCTCCTAATACGCCTCCAACGTCTCACGTAAGCTTCAACTCATCCCCGGGGTCCAGTCGCACTGTTCGGGCGGAGGGCAGTAGCTGGAGGAAGATGGGTGAGAAGTTGGGCTGGAAGAAGAGTCGGTCTAACGCAGGTACGAGCAGCTCACGATATCCATTGGAGAGGGGCTACAGTGAAGAGAGCAGGGGTAGTGGATTATGAGGGCGACAAGTCACGTCTCCGCCGAATGATGCCCTTCCCAGTCCTGTCCTTACTTCCGAACCTCCTAAGGAATATGCTATGGCCAACGTTGCAACTGGGCAGGAGCTTACTATAAGCACGGTGACTCATGTGATTCATGGTGGTACTAGTTTGAAGCTGAGTGAGGGTGGACCTTCACCTGTACTGGAAGCGCATCCTGGTTCCCCTGTTGACATCTCTGGTCGTCGTTGTCCTTCTCTTACAACGTATATGCCTGCTCATTCCTATAGAAGTGATGCGGATTATGTGGATGGTGAGATCTCGCCATCTACGGACAGGGTGGAAAGGAGTGTCAGGAGAGGTGACGTGGCCGCGAAAGCACACACTTCAATGGTATATGATGTTGTGACGGACGACGAACAGACCCCAACCCAGTTCAGGAGTGTGCAGACGTTTTACCTTTCAGACAAGGTTGCAGATGACGAATCGGTTCAAGTTGAGACTCCACCGGTACATGCGCAGGATGGCTCTCAGGACGTGGCTATGGAGACTAGCTGGATTGATTTCGACTTTGGATTCGGTACGGGACATCGCATCGCCGCAAATAAGCCACGTAATGATTCAAAATCTAGCCTGGCCTCCACCACCACTGCTATCAGCGGTCCGAATCATCGTCGGTTCAGTCACGGGGCTCTGACTGTTGATACCAGCATTGCCAGTTCAGCAACAAGTATGGCGTCCAGCGATACCAGCAGCTATTCTGCAGTTACAAATAGCACTGACGTCTACGGCTGGGATGAGGAGCTGGACCGCAGAATGAGCATAGAGAATCGTCTTGCCTGGGAACCTGCACTTACCCGACGGGATACAACTGCGAGCCGGATGACGGTGACCCGTAGCCGGACTGATCTATATGATCCCACTTACAAGCCGGCCGATATGAAGAGGAGGGGTTTATTGCATAGGGTATTAAATATACGACGTGGTATGGGCGAGGCCTGCGTGCCTGCGCCGCCAACGGCGAATTGCCGGGCCACTTCTGGATGAGCATGAATACGGGCATGGGCATGAGCATGGGCATGAGCATGGGCATTAACATTAGCAATTATTTTCTCTTCTCTTCTCTTCTTTGCTTTTTTCTTTTTGCACGTTTTGGCGTAGCATGGCGTTTTGGAGAGCTCTGCGAGGGAAGATATCAAGAAGCTTCATTCTTGCATACGCCGGTCGCAGGATCTGGCTATGCGCGACTATTACTTTTCGTCTCCTGGTCCTGGTAACAGGAAGGAGAATACGACTGCATTACTTCCCCAAAATCATCTGGGTCAAGAAACATGGAACGGCAGGCGGGCGGGCATCTGGAATCACTTGCAATCTGCTACGGCGCGCTTTGGTCTTATGCAGAAGGTGGAATCAAAAGAGAGCAGCTTTGCATTGTATGGCGTTGGATCCGCCCTCTTCTCTGGGCCACATTTGCATGTAGTTGTTGCGCACTGAAGCGCGTGGGGAGAACGGGGCTGGACTGAAGTGGCTTTGTAATTATGCTAGAATATAATATCATGGCCTAAAATTCCTTCTTGCTCCAGGAGTAAATCCATACTGCACTTCCCTACTGCACTTCCCCGGTGACTCCAGCCCTATCCCAGCTCCTGGCCGCCGAGCTTGGCATTCATCCCATTCTATCCCGCCCCGTACCTTCACCCCGGACGTCGTCCCGCGCCGTGCGAGGTTCGGCCTAGACATAGGTAGGGCTTTTGACATTTCCCTAGATTCCAGACGCCCATCGAACACGCCACCTTTTGTCGCCCCACACTTCTGGTCGGGGTAATATTTGCCCCGGAATAAGTGACAAGTAAGCTGCATTCAGATCGACACATTCTCACATTTATAATTCCCAGGTCACGCAACCCGAAGTAACAGGCATGCGTGCACGCTTTGTCAAAGGCCCCCCCTCTTGAGATACCGAGCGAGCGCATTGAGTTGTGATTGGATAGGTTGGATTTTATTTCCTCTTCGAGTCTGGAATACGTGGCTCTAAAATACGTGGCTCTAAAATGATCACCCTAGAATAGATATTCGCTCATTGCCAATATCCACGCAAGGAGGCCGTAGCCGTAGCCTGTCAGTGGCGTCAGATCATCGCGGGAGGTCGTGTGCGCCTTGGCTCTTTTTTCTGGCGGTGGACGCCGGCTTCGGACCTTGGCTCCTCAGCGGCGAGGCCTTCATTAATGTCTACTTTGGGCCATTTTGCCACGTCGAATTGTAGCCTCAGAGGGAATTCTTTCACGATCAAGGGCGAATAATTCATAATGCTTTGTCACGTATTGGGGTCACCACCTAGGATTCTCCGCATGTTCTCGCAGCTCATTGTCCCCTGGAATAATCCACTTACGAGACAAGGATGTCTACTGGTAGAAATTGAATTTGCGACGACTCTCACCGTCATCTCCTTGCTATTGCCATAGTCGCTGATGTCTATCCCTTTCTATTCGGTACTGGTACGCTTTGAACTTCTGAACCACTTAGGAACGAACGACCGGAAATGCCGGGAGAGTTTAAGGCATGTCCATTAGTATTCCAGTATACCGACTCATCCGAGGCCAGCAGATCAATGTCTCCCGTCCATACATCGGATGATCTTCCCTACCCATGGTCCTGGTAACTAAAGACAAGGGAGTTTGATTATGCGTCTCCTAAGGTAGAAAGTTGTCAAGTGAATGAAAGCGCCGACGAAAAGATGCAGTGGGTTTTCAATGATGCCAGCTGAGGAGAAACTCTGTCTAACAACAGGTTCCGCATGCTCTATTCGTAGACGCCTTGCTCAAATGTCTCTGAATCGTAAAATAGAGCGGCAATGGTATTTCCATTGAAAATTCGACCTTCGAGTGCATTGACAGCCTTCGTCTATTAGCAACAATTCAGATACATCATACGACATCAACTTACTCTCAAAGCTGACAGTTGGCTAGTAAACTTGACGAAAACCTTCGGAGCTGTGCCATGACGGTCAATATACACCCGTTCAACTCGGCCGTACTGCACTACGCGTTAGTAGGCAGGTAAGTGCATGTCGTTGATGATATGCATACCTTTTCAGCACATTCGTCTCCTATTTCCTGCATCAAGCCGCCATCGCCAGCTCCTTCTACTTCTTCATCTAGGTTCATTCCATCGACCATGCCTCGGAGAACAATAACCTCAGACATGGGACCGAACTTTCCAGCCTCTGTCTCTTTCTCAGGTTCGTTCTTCTTGCCTCCTATAATCTTCCCTCTTCCCCCTGCATCCCTAAACCCTCCACCTTCGGCATCAGACTTCTTTTTCCGCTTTTCAACTTGTACGCGTAAGGGATTAACAATGCCAGATCCATCCGCGCCCAGTCCAGTGCCACGACTCCAGCCATACTTTGACATAAGTCGTTCCGCAAAGCCTTTCTGACCAGGCCGAAGCGATCTGGGCGCTTCTTCAGTTGGCTGTTCTTCATCCTCTGGTTCATCTGCCAGTGCTTTCTCCAATTCTGCTTCGGAACTTGGAATATCACTTGGGGCCGGAGGTAAGTTATACCGTACCGGCGCTCGTGATATAGTTGCCGCAGGGACAGCTGCAGAGGGCGGCACTGGAGGCTGGGGTGGCAGATCTTCTGGCGGCGGTGGAGGAACTAGTTGACTGGGAGCAAGAGTTGGGGCGTGCTCGTCAGGATTGGCCTCAGTCATTCCCGCAGCTTTTGGAGGAGAATCAAAAGGCGGTGGTGCGAATGAATAATTTGTAGGCGGCGCGAATTGATCTGCAGCATGTTAACATAGTATATGGAGTATATATCTGGTAACTTACTACTCATTTGAGGCCTGTAATCTTCATCGTCACTATCCACATCACTAGAAGCTTTCCGCGCCGTGCGATGTGCGTAAAGCCTGTCTTTCCATTCCGTGACCTCTCGGACCTTCTCCTCACTGTGCTTGTATTCTTCGTAGTTGTTTGGTCGTGATGGATCGTAAATATCATCCCAATCTTGCGCGATAATATATTCTTCCTTGTTCTTCTTCCGCCGCTTTCTCCCGCCCCTCTGTCTCTTCTCGCCAACATAGAAGCCGTTCACGTCATCGTCATCACCCGTCGCAGTCCAGTCTGCTAGTGTGCTTTTTACAGGAAGCTTAGCAGCGGCGACACCAGCTGTCGCTGAAGCTTGACTTGGCTTTGAAGCGTCTGGGGCTGGAGGAGCTTTTGGGAAAGTCTTCGGCTTGGCTTTTTGAGTGAGCTGTGGCCGCTTTGTGGGTTGGAAGCGTAGAGCAGCTATGAAGGTATTAACAATGAGCATGCCAAAAATGGCAGAATTTCGTGTGGGAATTGGTCCTACCAGCATCTATGTGGGGTTTCTTCACGGATGTTTCTTCTGCAGCGTCTGCAACATTCTTGAAGACAACCGGTCCCCTCGAGATGGACCCATCGCCAGTCGGGTCTAGGAGATTGGCATAGAGTGAGAGGCCACTTCGAGGAGGCTGGCCGGGTGCAGGAGAATTCGGCATGGTTGATGCGCGTCCTCCCTATGTGGTGATGCTTCTTGTAGTGAGTAGCTTTCGAGGCTGGCGTTTGACGAGGCTACATAACCTAGTTCACACACCTAAATCTGCCGAGCGGCAGGAGAACATCAGGCAGCGTAGCTCCAAACATTCTATTGTATACTGATCGATCATCACCTTTCACTCCCAGTGTCAACTACTATTAGATTTCCTTTTTTTCTTTTTTCTTACAGCAATATTCTTTGTCTTATTTTGGACCTAGACTCGTTTACCCCATTTAGTTTCATCTCCATCAAAGTAACAAGATTACCGCAACATACCCCAGAGTCAGATGTCACTCAAGAGTCCCAAAGCATGCCTATCACACTGTGGCTCGTCGTATTTGTTCACAAAGTTGAAATAGAACTACCCGGCCTATGGTCTCACGCTAGACGTTCTAGCCAAGCGTTCTGCAAATAGATCTTTTGGGTAATTGAACTCTAATCATATTGTATGACAGTTTGTATCAGCTCGAAACAATACTGATTGGTGCTTTTTTGTCTGTCTACAACCTCACTGAGATAGCAGTCATATGAAACCATAAAAAAGGTCCTCGAACTCAATCAAGTCCCGTTGCCATAGTTGATGGATCATTTCAAACCAGGAAATCAGTATCACTATGTAATGCTAATGGGATCTTGCCTTCAAAATGATCACCGTGCTCGATGAGGTGAGCAAGAAAGTTGCCAACCATAGGATTAAGGGAGCCATCATATAGTTCACACCGAATAGTTAAGGATGCCTTTGGCCGTTTACTTTTCGAGTTGCGTGAATCTACCGGCTAAATGATAAAGAAGATATGGGATGGTAGAGAGTTCGCAGACCACCGATAAGCTCTCTACGGCACATTTCACTTTTGGTGCGCCAGTCTCATGATTCTCCAAGAGGACCGTAAAAGCAACGAGGGGATGATCGAGGTCCGGTCAAAGGCTGGAGGCACTCTCACGACGCTAATCATCATCAAAGTGCACCTGTTGCAAAAGTTCAGATGACAGAATCAACAGTATTCTCAGCGACTTTGACAGTGTTTGAAGAGCTTCAGTTGCTAGTGGGGTGGATCTTGCTCGGTACTGTAAGATTACAGTAGCAGTGCTCTGTTAGACACCAGATGCTAAGTTTATGGCTCAGACTGTGGCTATCATGCTTTATCAAGGCGAGTTGTACCACTTTTGGAAGCAGTAAATTGTTCCCATATATCCAGGAGAGATACATACCATAGAAGGGGTTTGGAAGATGCTTTTCAGGGAGAACCAACATTCGCTAAATCTGAGTAGCTGGGGAGATTTTACAAGCACTAAGATCGCGGGAGGTTTCCTCGGCGATAAACCGGCAAGCTAAAAATCAACATCAGCTTTTGATTATTGCGTTCCAAAGCCCCTCGCAATTGGTATATTTATAGGCCTGTTATAAGTTGGTAGGATTGTTATCACTGCGGTGTTTTTGTTCTTTTAACCTCTAGACTTCCCGCATTGCTCGGCAGATCCCACCATGTCGGCCACTACGCTCTCAAACTCCTTCTCCTGCACAGCGCAATCGACAGCTATCATTATACCTAGCAGACCCAAGGCCCTGGCAGTGTCGTACAGAGAACTCTCGGCGGAGGTCTTATCCTTCCAGAAGAAGCTTGCCAAGCTTGGCGTTACTCCCCAGGCGGCGGTTTCGATAGCCCTTCCAAACACATACGAGTTTATCGTAGCCTTTCTCGCAGCGGCAGAGCAAAGAGCTATTGCAGCCCCTCTTAATTCGGCATACAAGCAGGAGGAGTTTGAATTCTACATAGATGATCTGAGCTCAGCGGTCGCTCTCGTCCCCAAAGGCTCGTTCGAGCTGGATAGCCCGGCTGTTCGAGCTGCGAGGAAGTACAATGCTGCGATTGCAGAATGTTATTGGAATGGAAGAGAAGTCATCCTTGATGTTAAAGATGAGGGAAATTTGAGAGGGAAGGGGAACCGAAATGTCGAGAAAGCACAGCCAGACGATATTGCTTTGGTCCTGCATACAAGTGGTACGACAGGAAGGCCAAAAGCAGTGCCACTGACACATAGAAACCTCACATCGACCATGAAAAATATCAAGGCAACATATAATTTGGCACCGGAGGATCGTACCATGCTGGTAATGCCACTATTTCACGTACATGGACTTCTTGCCGGCTTTCTTGCTCCGTTATACTCTGGCGGATCTGTGATCGTCCCGCCAAAATTCTCCGCCACGGATTTCTGGGACGATTTTATTACCCACAAGGCTAACTGGTATACTGCGGTGCCTACCATCCATCAGATTCTGCTCAAGAATCCTCCGCCCACCACGAAGCCAAATATCCGTTTCATTCGATCCTGTTCTTCGCCACTCTCTCCAACCACCTTCCACCAGCTTGAAGAAGCTTATAATGCCCCTGTCCTCGAAGCCTATGCCATGACAGAAGCTGCCCATCAAATGACATCCAACCCTCTTCCACCTGGCAAGCGTATCCCTGGCAGCGTGGGAATTGGGCAGGGAGTGGAAATCGAGATTCTAGATGCCAATGGCTCAAATGTTCCACAGGGCACTGAAGGAGAGATCTGCATCCGTGGGGAAAACGTTACGCACGGCTACCTTCACAATCCCTCCGCTAATGCCTCATCATTTACCAAAGACGGGTTTTTCCGCACGGGTGATCAGGGCCGCAAAGATGTCCAGGGCTACGTGTACATCACTGGCCGCATTAAGGAGCTCATCAATAAAGGTGGCGAGAAGATCAGCCCTATCGAACTGGATAATGTGCTCGCTCGGCATCCAGCGGTTTCAGAGGCGGTGAGCTTCGCGGTTCCAGATGACTTGTATGGCCAAAATGTCGGTGTAGCGGTGGTGCTGAAGAGCGGTCAGAGTGCAAATGCACAGGAATTGAAGGACTGGGTGGGAGAAAGGCTGGCGAAGTTCAAGATTCCAAAATCTGTATGTTTCTCACGGTCTTGCTCTGGCCGCCGAAGAGCTAACGAGTATGTCAGGTATACTTCACAGACATCATGCCAAAAACTGCCACTGGAAAGATTCAGCGCCGTATCGTGGCTGATACTATGTTAAAGCAGGACTCTCCAAAAGCCAAACTTTGAGACAGAGAGGAATTTTTCCCCCAGAAGCTGCATCTTTTGGATCGCCTAGGCATGCAATATCGACTTGCAATGAAACGATCGGCACCAAATGATCATTGTATACTTCTCCGTACCATGGATATAGTTAGAAGTACATAGCATTATACAATCAATTGATCATGGTCGTTCTGGCACGCTCCCGTTCACTTCCGCCTTGTGTGGCCGATATCTCTAGGTGCGAATAAATTTATCTCGTGACCTCGGACGAAGGGAGGAGTGAGCACTTTTATCTCCCTCTTCAGAAATTCTCATGATTAGACGGCTCAATCAATAGTAGACAGATGATCTTCTGATCCCGAACTAGCTTAGCCACATGAACCGTGAGGGTGTGTTTGTGTGTGCCATGATAAAGATACAAGACGCATGGACCGGTACAACTTTAAACGTTACATTTAGCCACGTGAGCAACATGGTATTCGTGATTTCATCCTGGCCAGCTCTTGAAATAGTGCATACTAGGCATGAGAGGAGGTAACCCTACGTGTGTGAGCAGGACCTGTCATGGAAGGGGACAAGTTCTCCCGAGCACACTAGTGAGGGCTGCCATTTTGACTGTACTTCACGAGTTGGCATGTTTGTTCAAGATAGCATGTCTCTTAAACTCTTCTATGCTGTTACTCCCTGTTGGTCTTACGTAGCCTTCGCCATCTTTGATACTCTGCATTCGATCGTTCTGCATTCTTTGCATGGTTACAGGCAATGAGTTTGCAAGAACTCTAGCCGGAATATTTCCCAAATTACTCTTACAATACCGGAAATAAAATATGTAGAAGCATATGAGTAGATTAGCATTGTGATGTCTAAGTGAGAAGAAACAAGACGGAGGAGCACAAGGAAGACAACGCGTTGGAGACACAGGCAGGATTCTACTCTTATATTCTTACTTGGAATCTCATAACGGTATTTGTATTTAGTCTACATTCATACAATGGCTCAATACGTGCATATGAGTGCTCTCCCTTCTTTTCTTAATTTTATATCAAACCTCTTCAGTGTCTTTTGTGATGCCTTAAGCAACAACTTTAATTTCCTCAATTTCCTCAGTTTCCTTAGTTTATATGGGACGACGGGTATAGAAGGCAGTCCACAAGATTGATGGATACCGGAGAGCTCTAGAAGCCAGGTATCTCTTTATCAAAGTACAAATGATAGAGATACTGCATTGGAAAGTTCCCGATGAAGGTCGCCGTGACTGAAGAAAGAATATGACAAACTTAAGTGGCATAGAATCTCTAGGTCTAGCTCTACTTAACCTAAGTGCATCAAGATATCGACCGATAAATAAATGGCGCCATGGGATCCAGGACAGCTAATTGGGCTATTGAGGGATGATAGCTTCTCAACCTCCCAAAAGGCTGTGCTGGAGACTGGCATGCCGATTAAGGCCATTGCTCGTCGCCAGCTTTAGCCAACTGCCGTAGCAGACCCCCCCTGGCGTCGTGTTCGAGTGTAACCATCACCATTCACGGCCCTCCCCACACAGCCCGACATGTGCTACCTGCCTCTTCCATCGATCGTCAATCGTCGGTTATCGCTCAGGGGCAGATACTGTACTGTAGAAGAGGAGGCACTGTACGCGCCCAGATAACGCCACGGATTGCTACCCTACCGTGCCCTGCGCGCCGGCTGGATGTCTCAAGGCGGAGATTGTGCACAAACGATTTCGATCTCGGGGGGAGGTAACCATACACGGTCACGCGTTGGGTTCCCGACGTGAACCGTGTTTCATGAGCTTAATTAATTCCCCCGAGCTCTCACACCTACTTCGGTCCGTGCCTCCCCCATGATCGGACGAAGGCTCTGGGAAACCCCTCTCCTGCTCTCGATCCCGCTCTCTCTCTCTCTCTCTCTCTTGCCTTGCTGATGGTATACAGCGCTTCTCATTCCCGTCATGATGACGTGCCGGCCCGAGGATCGGGAAAACGAGATTTTGCCCACGCGATCTGTCAACCCGAAGACGGCATCCCGACCAACCTGCCAGGGAAAATATGGCCGAATGGAGGAGCGTGGGGAGCGGCCAACGGCACAGGTACCAGCCGGACGAACCCCACAGCGCGACGAGCCTACATTAGTCCAGGAACGGCGGAAAAGCTTGTCGGCACCCGTCCCAGATGTCTCCACGATCAGGTTCTCAATCGAGAACTGCCTCCGGATTTACCGCTGCCACCCCCTAGTGATCAGACCGTGACTTAATCCTTCCTGATCCTAGATGCCCTCCCACTGGCTGCCGCACCTCATCAGAGGCTGGCTGTTGGACCGCGCGTTGGGTGGTGATGTAACGTCTCCTTGCTATCCTGCTCCTCCTGGCACCGAATGATACAGGTGTATAGCGCACTGGAGCCATCCAAGGCTTGAGATGGTGCCCTTTCAAGCATCTTCCGTGCCCAAGTGGTGTACTGAAGCTCTGTTCTATGGAAAGGTTAAGTAGATCATGATCTGCCCCTTTTGTCTGTCCCTTTTTCGCCTCCATCCTCACCACGACGAGCCATTCGCCAATCTCCTTTCTCTTCAGATCCTCGACGGATCGTTACTCTCCCTCTAGGTAGCTATCCTTCTTCTGTATATATCGATATATATATTTCGTCGATCTCATTCGACATGCTTTCCCTCCCTACTATCCTTACAAGTCTCGGCCTCTTGGCCAGCGCTGCCTGGGCAGCCCCCCACACTCTCTCAGCACGACAGTCTGCTAGCGGCCTAAATGTCGTCTACTGGGGTCAGAATGGCGGCGGAACAGTTGAGAACAATAATCTTGCCGGTTAGTGGTTCCGCCTCGATTCTGCCTCCGTTCTGGTGGCGTGGTGGAGTGGGAGTCTCTCATTGAACCTCTCTAATTTCTCCTTACAGCTTATTGTGCCTCAAACTCCGGCATTGACGTAATTGTCCTGGCCTTCTTATACGAGTACGGCAATGGCAACAACATCCCGTCGGGCACCATTGGCCAGTCGTGCTTCATCAGCACCTCAGGCGAGGGCCAGAACTGTGATAATGTTATTTCGTCGATCGCCACGTGCCAGGCTGCTGGAATCAAGGTCGTTCTCTCACTTGGTGGTGCTTCCGGCTCATACTCCCTGCAGTCACAGGCTGAGGCCGAAACTATCGGCCAGTATCTTTGGGACGCATACGGTGGCTCTACAAGCACCAGTGTGCAGCGCCCTTTAGGCAGCACCGTCGTTGACGGTTGGGACTTCGATATCGAGGTCAACGAAGGTAGCCAGTACTACCAGTACTTGATTGCTACTCTTCGCTCCAACTTTGCATCTGATAGCAGTCGAAAATTTGTCATTACTGGCGCCCCACAGTGCCCGATTCCAGAACCAAATATGGGCGTTATTGTTAGCAGTTCGCAGTTTGATTATCTCTGGGTCCAGTTCTACAACAACAATAATGGACTCGATAATAATACCTACGAATCTTGCTCGCTTGGATTTGGTGACAACGCTCCGCTAAACTACAACCAATGGGTGTCTTTTATCGCGGGCACTCCTTCCAAAAATGCAAAGATCTTCTTTGGCGTTCCTGCCGCTCCACTTGCTGCCAATGGCAGCCCAAGCGGTGAAACCTACTACATTACCCCCGACCAGCTCGCAGAGCTCGTCGAAGAGTACAAGAGTAATTCCGCGTTCGGAGGCGTCATGATGTGGAGCGCTGGTTTCTCTGACACCAATGTCAATAACGGCTGCACCTACGCCCAAGAGGCTCACAGCATCCTGTCGACAGGCGCTCCTTGCGGGGAATCTGGGCCTCCTCCCCCGACAACCACCACAACGACAAGCGTTTCCTCACCCACATCTACCTCGAGCGCTACTTCGAGCGCCCCAACTAGCACCGCTACGGGAACAGTTCCTCAATGGGGACAGGTCAGTCATCTCTTTATGCCCCCTATGTTCTTTTCTAGTTTGTTTTCTTGTCCTGGGATCTACATTTTTCGCTCTTCATCTATATATTGAATCTTGAATATCTCGGCTAACACCACACAGTGCGGTGGCGAAGGTTACACCGGCTCAACACAGTGCCAATCTCCGTACACTTGCGTCGAAACCTCCGTTTGGTGGTCTCAGTGTGAGTAAGAGGTATCTCTCGACCTTTGTAAAAGATTGTCAACGATCTTTTGGAAGGAAGTATATATAGGAAACTTGCATCTGGATACATTTTGTATTGATGTTATTGTACATGGTTCTATTCTCTTGTATATCATTTGCAGTGTACATAGTTTTTGTTGGAGATCTCTCCATTCGATCAATCTGACGATGTTATGAACCTTTTATATATATGCTACGACGATTGATTTCCTCAGTCCGAAGTTGTCCTTAATACCTCTCAGCCTTATAAGACACTTCATGTGCACTACGACAAGCTGAAGTCGTCTCTCTGTAGCCTATTAGGTTTATTAAGCGAAATGTGGACAAGGTTTCTCCACCCCTGCTCTCATGACTAAATATCACTAACTTGATATGGGTCTGCCAATACCTTAAAGAGGAAGTGATCGCACTAGTGATTCGTCTAGTAGCAGCATGGGCCTATTTACTTCGTACTAGCTTCTTCGATTTGAGAGTGAATATGAGCATCTACAGTATCTAGACATTTCAAAGTCATACATAACAGACGCCCAACGAGCCGAGATCGGAAAAACGAAAGGCGACAGGACATAATTCCTCCAAGGAAAGGCAGCACTGGATGTGTTTACTCAGCAAGAATTGTCGATGTTAAAATTCCTCGAGGCGACGATTAATGCTCCCACGGTTGACGATGCTGTTTTCAAAGAGGCCGGTGAGTGTTTGAGCGAGAGGCTGATGGTTGAAGTTGTAATCGTACAGGTACCTTGCACCTTTTCCGTAGTTTTGGTGTATTGCTAAGAGATTTCAGGGATATCACTGTCAACTCGCGAGAATTACAACGGTTTTTGAGGTTGAAATTGACAGTATGCTGCCACAAGGTGTTATGATGCATGAAGAAGTTGATGATGAATGGTGCCTTGTAAAAATGCTTGATCATTTGTTTCACATCAATACTCTCACTAGCTAAACGGCCCTCTAATAGCTTCTAGTTTAGATTTCTTTTGCTATTAAAGTATACGCCCACTACCTTAGCTACAAGCTACAAAGGAATGCATTATTTTCGCAAGTTTCCGCTTCAAAATAGAAGCTAACCTTTTCTCTCCTCGGGCACAATTCTTATTACTTTATCACAATTTAGTAAACAAAGAGGATCAAAGGCGAGTTTCATCTATAATAAGTCAGTAATATATTCCTCTACCCGGCAGATTTGAAACTCAAGTTTCGTGCGTACCTTTCTCATCAAGTCCACTGTAGTCTCACCTACTTCATGGTTCAGATAGTCGCGCTTGACCAACCCAACGCCATGTTCACCCGTTACAGTTCCTTCCAGCTGTATAGCACGATTCACCATGTTGTGAACAAATTTCTCGGCGATGGGCCGCTCTTCTTCCGCAAAGAAGAGCAAGGCTAAGAATGAATTAGCACTGCATGTGGAAATTGGCTTCTAATCTCACAGTGAAAATTGCCATCTCCAACATGGCCAACAATTGCTCCGGCAAGCCCGGTTTCCTTCAGGGCCTTCTTTGTTTCCTCGATGATATCAGCGAGTTTTGAGATTGGCACCGCAACATCCGTAATCCAAGGGTGGTCGGTGTCCTTATGTAAAAGTCAGTGGCACATTATCCTTGGCTGGAATGGCAAACTTGCATGTTTCTTCATAGCAGCTGCTCCCCAAAGCGCAGTCTTTCGACTAGTCCATAGATCTTCGGCTTCATCTTTATCTTTTGCAAATACGAAGCCAACCGATCCATGAGATTTTGCAATCTCCTGGACAATCTGTATCTGCTCCGAGACGCCATTAGGAGTCCCATTGAATTTAATGAATAGAGTTGGAGTCTCCTCCCACTCTCGGTCCAATGAGCCACTCTCATTAATCAACTTCATAGTGGTCTCATCCAGCAATTCCACAGCAGCTACCCGGACTCCAGTCTCTACAAATTTGGAGACACACTCTGCTGCCATTCTTACGGTTGGAAATGATACGACCGCCACACTCTCATGCTGTGGTTTGGTCGTAATCTTCACCGTGGCCTCCGTAACTAGTCCCAACGTACCTTCACTGCCGATGAACACTTTTGTCAAGTCATACCCAGCACTGCTCTTCCTTGGTCGCTGCCTGGTTTTTATTATTGTACCGTCCGCCAGTACAGCTGTCACATTGATCACCCATTCCCGCATGGTTCCATAGTAGTAAGCATTGGTTCCAGAGCATCCGGTTCCAATCATACCGCCGATCATTGCACCCGGGCCTGGATCCGGAGGAAAGAAGAGATTTTCCTTCTCTAACTGCTCGTTGAGCTCTTCGTAGCTGACGCCGGGTTGTACTACGGCATCAAGATCATCCTTATCTACGGAAATGATGGAATTCATGCGAGTAAAATCAATAGCGATGCCGTGACGAGTATTGGCAAAGTGTCCTTCGAGCGATGTTCCTCCAGAGAAGGCTACAACGGGGATGCGCCTTGCGTGACAGATCTTCATAATTTTGCTCACTTCTTCCGTTGATCCCGGGAAGAGCACATATTGTGGATGCTGGCTCGGTATTGCCGGATAGGAAGACCACTCTGTGCTAGTGTGTCGTTCAAGAGTACCTCCCTCTGTCGAAATATTTTCCTTGCCAATAACTCTTGCGAATTCCGCGTAGGCCTCATCCATGTTCTTAGGGGAAATATTGTGCTCTGGGGCATACACGTTTGTTATTGGGAGAGTGGACGACGTGCTGATTGGGAACCCGGGTCCTTGCTTAGATATCGATATATTGGATTTAAGGAGTTGACTTCCAAGATAATAAATGGGGATGCTAGAAAAAGCTCCAACTAACCAAGAGGTAAGCAGGACGTGTGCAAGAAGATAGAATTATGGCCACCGCTGCTGCAGGTGCCAAAGAAAGAAGCACTTACTAAGGATCAGGACACTCCCGGACAGTCTGCCCTTTCTCTCCCCATGTGCATCATCAGCATTTTTTGGGATGGGACCATGGCCAGTATTGGAAGAATTGGGCGTTGAGATGTACCGAAGCATCCATGGAGTTCTCACGTTGATGGTAGCAGTGAAGCCGGTCCGTAGGCACTCCCGGAAAGGGAAGTTGTGAATCTTTGAACTTAGTAGAGGAGGCATTGGAAATCGAAGCTTTTGAGGAAACACAAGCCAGAAAAAAACAGATGACAGAGAGACGGTGGAAGAGAGGCGCATTGATCTATATAATTGAGGGAGCATGACTTTGCAGCACCCTGCATTCACCTCCGTAACAAGGGTCGTACGACAATGCTGTATTTTGATCGTGACAGGGATTTCCAGCCGGCACCTGACGCAGAGTCAGCAGGTCGAATGCTTAAAGTTAGACCGCCCCTGTCCAGATGTCCGGCTTTATATACTATTGCCGCCAATGTCTCCGGTCTCCTTTGCGAGGTGGTCAAGCTAGCAGGGATATTTAGTGAAGGAAATAACTCCCGTGCAGTATTGTATATTTATGCCATGCAGATTAAACAGGAGAGGGGATGGTACGTCTACTAGTGTTCTCGCCAAATACTGAATTACTAGGGGGCGGATGGAACAGGCGATTCTACATTTCCTCCCCTGAATTAACGTACGTATGTCGTATTCGGTATTAATAGCCACATATATAGGTAGATAGCATACGAAAACTTAACTATCTTGCTACAATTTCTACCATTTAGAGCCGTATAGCTATAGTTGTTTATTATAACCCCGCCTACTGTGGACACTGAGATTATCGTCAAAGGTAGCCATATCTAACCGAAAACGGACAATATTACGTGGAGTTGTGCTGATTTACGACTCGAGATCAGGTATGTAGTATTGACAGAGAGAGATTAACACATATGACAATTGAGAGAGAAGTACTAGGACTATAATGCGAACTTAATTTGGGGCAGAGATAGTTCTAACTTTAGTAAAGCTGAAATGGCTTTGGCCAAGTCATAAGATGCCTAGCACGCAGCCTCGCGGAGACACTGCACAGACTGTTAATAACCTCATCGTCCATGACCGTATAATTATGCACTATCATTACTCTGAATAAATCTGAACTCTTCTGCTTCCCTATATAAACAGTTACCAAAATGGTAGACCCTATTACCTTGCTTGGCGTTGTCTCGGCCGGGCTACAGTGCGCAAGTACGGCGACAAAGCTCCTTTCCTTAGCGATATCACTTCGATCAAAGCTTCAAGACGCACCGGAAAAGGTCAAAAAGCGGCTTGGCCAGATAGATCAACTTATAGCGCTCGCTGCATGAATGAGACAAACGGAGGCATATTTGTCGTCGTCTTCGTCATCGCAACTGCCCCAGTCGTTATCAAGCTCGGAACAATCGAGAGTGAGCTTGGTGGAAACTGCACTTCTAGACAGTACCAATCAAGCTCAGGTGCTTCAACGGATACCAAAGGGTATGATACAGGACGCCGATGACGGCAAGCTGCGAAATATGTGGAAAGGAATATTGACGGTGAAGAGGGAGCAGGACATCAGCAGCGCACTCGATGAGATTGAGCGTCAAAAAGCCTCGTTGATCATTTGGCTTGGGCTCAGCAACTCGCAGCAATTTTACCAGCTTCATGGCACATTTGATGACATTTGCGAACGATTAAAGGACTCTGATCAGCGCATCGTTGATTTTGGACAAACTTTCCGCGACGAGTTCGGTAACTTATCGACAGGAGTAGGAGACCACAGCTCAACAAATACATCCAGATTTGAAGAGTTAAGAAGTCTCAGTATATCAAATACCAACTAAGACAACAAATGCATGGCTATCATCTTGACATTCAATCAGGCAGCTCCTTGATGCAGTTACAACTTCGCGACATAGTTAGTCTACCAAATTTTACAGAATAATATAGAGAACATTCTAACTTTTAAAGATGCATGAAATAAAATGCGTAAAGTACGAGGTCCAAACCATGAAATCTTCGAAGCCAAATCATCCGGTAGACCGAGGCAATCGAAGAAATCCACGCAGCAGCAAAACCTTTCTACTCAACAGTTCTTGGATGCTGGATATAACCCACGATGCAAAACAGTCAAACGATTTAATAGGACAATTCCGGAAGTCTGTTCGTGCCAAGCAACTGGCTGGGCTAAATATTGGAACTTGACTGCAAATTCTTTACTAGCCCTCAGCCATCGACCACCCTAGCAAACATATTCCGGACGAAGACCGGCCGGAGATACAGTGGGAAGAGGAAGAGTCAGAGGACCAGCTTCACTAATTAATGGAATAGTTTGATCGGAGTCGTGCAAATTTTGACGGCGGGCCATTCGAGTTTGTCAAGCTTTTCTTTGAGTCTCACGAGCTGGACTTGCCCTCGCATGTTTATTCGCCTAGAAGATATGCTTTTCGTGACCCAGACTTGCGAGGACCAGGCCTCTATTATCAATCCTATCGACATTCTTTCACTGGTGAGACAATATATTGTGGACACAAAGAGAAGGTGACGGAAGAGAACATGCTTGTTCTTTTATTCAACGAGAAACTCGATGCGTGACACGCATAACGGTAAAAGGGGACGTGCCGTAGGTGAAAATGGAAGGAAAGTGTGGGCTCTAAACCACACTCCTTGTGTTTCAGCAGTGGGAGATCTAACGGCGTCCTATTCCGGGCTCATCGCAATAGAAGAGATTGGCTAAAGGAGAGGTGAGAAGAAAGAGAATTATATTTACTGACAATTATATGGCAGGGATATAACAGTGATGTTGAAAAATGAGGGGTATTGTCGGATGTTGGATAGTTATATCTGAACCCCACCAAGGAACAAGCGAAGGCGGCTCGGCGATTAGCAAAGTACGGACATACAGTAGCGTGCTGTTAGTAGCTGGACTCTATCTCCATTATACAATCCATATCCTCACAATATACCTTATGAGTGGTCATTTGTAAAGGGTAACAAATTAGGCGAAGGCTGTTATTCGTAATATCAATGTACAAGTTCCTATGGTATTTTCTCTCGTGCGGCCTCCTCGCAGTCCATACCCTATCTGTCCACCACCTCAACGAGAATCCTAATCTCACCACAACAGCAGGCCGCGTCATCGTGTGCGCACAAACCCATCTGCACAAGAATCTATGCCTGAGCACACACGCGCGCCGCTGCGCCAGCTAACGACGATCCTTGTAAAGGTGAAAAAAACCAATGCATTATTTGCTTGCTATGGAGCGTCATTGCCTAGTAGTTGCAACGTTGCAAAGAAACCAAAGGAGAACGGGCACATTAGTTCTAATAGAAAGAGAAACGCCGACGTCCCAGTGCTTTACAGCAGTATCTGCAAGATACCTCCAATGACCGACAGGCCCGCAACGGCCTCGTTGATACCATAAGACACGGCCGCACCCTTGCTGCTTGTTGCAGAAGCACTTGAGCTAGAGCCGGTAGAGGTACCAGAAATGTTGGGTTGCGGGTTGTCGGTGGCTGACTCGCAGTTAAACGAACCTTGGAGGGTGCTGCTAGCACCGGACTCGGCCTTAAACTTGGAGCAATCAATGGTGGCGGTACTCTCAAGACTGAAGCCTCCCTTGACCGTCTTCAGAGCATTGAGGTTCGGGCTAGACACTTGATTAGTGATATCAGGCTGGGCAAGACAGGGACAACCACATACGTAGTGAAGTTTCCAGAGAAATCAATAGCACCACCAACGTAGGTCAGGGCTGGGAAGGAGATGGTGGTAAGGGCAGTGTTGTTGGCGATCTCGTTGGCGCCGGCAATGGACGTAAGGGCTGGGAAGGTAAGGTTCTGGACACCTGGGTTACCCACAAAGGTGAAGCTTCCGATGCCGTGCTTGGCATCTCCAATGCTTGTGAGGTTCGGGGCACTGAGGCTGGAGAGGGTGTTCTCGTCGAAGGTGAGGGTTCCGTTGATAACAGATAGGGATGGAATGCTGATGGTTGACGCATTGCGGAATGTTGCATTGCTTGCCCAGATCAGGTTGGGCAGATCGACGGAGAGGGCAAGTCCATTGGAGGCGATGTTGAGCAGGGTACCGACGCTGCCGACCTGGGTTGAGATGGTGGTCAGGCGGCGGTTGTTGTTGATGTCCATTGTGTCGACGGTGTCCAAGTTAATGCCATCAAGGGTGGTCAAACCGGTGTTCTCAATGGTCACACTGGAGGCCTGGGAGATGAAATCTGTTAGGGTCAATTGACCAAGGGCCGGGAGGGCGTTCCAGATGATGGTGTTGGACGAAGTGAGCTTGGAGAAGGCTAGGGTGGACAGAGTAGTCAGGTTGAACAGATCGAAACTGCCACCGATGGACTGGATGGTGCTACTCGTGAGACCGACTAGGTTGCCGGCGCTGTGGGCTATGAAGTCACCCTGGATTTCCTTCGGTCCGCTGATATCGATGCTGCCAGCGGCATCAGGGCTGAGGACGATGGTCCCGGAAACGCTTGTGCATTGGGCCAGCTGGCTGGCATCGGCGGCGTTGGTGATGGTCGCGGTGGGTTGGGCGCAGAGGGTTGGCTGGGAGTCTTGGGGACCTGGAAGGCATATGCGTCAGCAACGTCTCATTTCCAATCGCCTTCTAATCGCACGCGCAGAGGGCATCTAGATCGGTAGGTCTAGTAGGGCTCACTTACTAGCAGCGACGGCGCCGGCGAGGGCCAAGGCGGGCAGCAGAATGGTTTTGGCGAGCATGGTGACGGGTACAAATTATGCTTGAAGGTAACTTTTCTGGACGTCAGCACCCGCGTAAGGGGACGCGACAGACGATAAAGAGATGTGGACGGAGAGCACTGAGAGATGGAATAGATGTGTATATGAATGGATTGGAGGATATGGTTGTAGGCGTCGATGAGGCTCGGAGCTGGCGGAGGGCGGAGGGGAAGGTCCTACGCGTGGCAGATGAGGACGTACCTTTTTGACTCCTTCGAAACTTCCCCGGTGAGAAAAAGGGGGGGTTGAGAGCCCAAACGACAGTAGAGAAAGGTGAACGAGAGGAATTGGGGATGCGGGAAGGGCGCAACACCAGGATGGGAAATGGAAGATGGATTGGAGATGGAGATGGAGATTGAGAGAGTGGGAAGGCGAGAAATGGAAACGAGAGCAGGAAATGGAAGAAATGGAAATGGAAGAATCGACAGGAGCAGGTTTGCGAATGGCAAAGGGGCCCGCTATCCCTCTTTGGGACTAGCGGTATGAATTGGAGATTTGCTGTGACCAGGAACGAGGAGGAAGGATCAACAACATCCAAAACATACCAAGGAAACGGATAAAGAGGAGAGAGGGATAAGGAGGAGGAGAGCGAGAAGAGGAAGGTCAATCATAATAATTACAACAATAGTCTTTTCTTCTCTCGATCCCTTCTCATCTCGCACCAACTACTCCCACGTCTCACTCTGTCCTCCGACTCGTATTCCTCTCGCCCTCGTCCACTCCAAGAAACGGATGCGCCGGCGTACCACCTTCCAACCATCCAGGGCCCTGGCACCTGCTTGGCAGGGCCTGCCATTGGACTTCACGTTGAGATCTGCCTAGCACCGCGACAGCAATTGAAACGGCCCTCGACCACCAAGCACGATATTCTGCGCCCACCAGCGCAAGTCAGTGTTACTGATCGCCGGGAGGTCTAGTATGATGTCGTGGCGGGCACCACGGCAACTGGTCGCGCAAAGTCGCAGCCGTCGAAACACGGCGAGCGCCACGTCTCGCGACATCATGATAGGGCAACCTGACTCTGTGCATGTCCTTTTTGGATGTGAGGAAGGCGGAGACAATGTCCACGACAGCAAGATCTAGACCTCGAGATGTCTTTCTCCAACCCGCCCTTTAGTTTTCACCAAAATCAATCCATATCGGTGCCACCTCATATGCTGCTTATATAGTAACTATTTTGTGGCTTATCTCGTGTGCCGCAGCCCACTCGGCAACGCTGTAACAGGACAACATCCATTATTCTAAGGTCATTTTGAATATTTCACATTCCTCTCGAGCACAAGTATGGGCTGAGCTGTAGGAGGACTATTTTAGTCATTCGGACCCTCTATCCCTTCAGTCTGCTCGGCCACGATATCTTGCGTCCGAGACATCATGATGATGCACGCTCCACAATTCCATTCAGGGATGGCTTTAGAGACCCGACCCCTCCCCTTGTCTCTGCTTCCGTGCCTGCTTCCCCGAACCGATTGTGCGCAATAATTGGGCACGGCTTAGGGTGTGTATCTGCTAATCTTCCCTGATGGGATAATTATATATGGAGCTTTATCTCCTGTTGCCCTGGCTGCTATCTTTTAAGGCAGGAATGCCGGAGCGTAACGTACTCTCAGCCACGCGTCACTCCCATCTCATTCGCGAGACACCAGTCACGGGCGGCTTGAAGGGTGGATTGAGCTTTGGCATTTCCAAACCGAGCTTCAGCTAGGACCTTGATGCTCTCAAAGAATGCTATCCTCTGCTCCTCCGTCACGCCAGACGCGACGAGTGCCCTGAGGAACGCCCAGACGGATTCATTCGTCCACTTGAATGAGACCGCCAGATCTAGTAAGGCTTTGCAGATGGATGACTTGTTCTCTATGCTAGATTCGCCTCCAGTCAAGGCTTCGGGATGCTCAACGAGACAGAATAGGAGAAAGGAGAAGCCAGCCGTATCGTCCTGGTGCCTTAGACACCAAGTTTTAACGGTGGAGAGCAGTTTCGAGCCATCGAAGCCTTCTGCAATTCCACCTCCAGAGTCGGAAGTTTTAGACTGTAAATTCAGAACTACCCATCTGAGATGCAACCAGGCATAGTAGTTGCGAGCATGCCGCTCTGCAGCGACCAGAATGACAGTCGTGAGATCTCTTTGCATATCATAGGGCATCCCGACCGACTGGCAAACCTGAAGCACCCAGCGCCGGTGGCCCCAGAGAGTAGGAGATTTGGTATGACGGTATAACCGGGCAGTGAGCATGCTATCCACCCACCATAACTCTCTCATCAACTCCGCTCTGAGCTCCTCAACTGGCCGCAAACGATACAACTCAATTACTCTCTTCCTCGCATTCGCAGCAGTGATGTGTTCTGGGTCCATTAACAGGACAACTGCTGCCGCATTGCGGACCTCCTGAGGTCTTTCCTGGAGATTTGGCAGGTATTTGAAGAGTATCTGTCGAGCAACGATAAACCCCTGTAGAACGGTGGATTTTGGAAAGGCAATGCCATTCCCGTCAACGAGAACGTTGGAGCCGGCGGGTAGTGCATGGCTCTTCCCTAGGATCTCAATCTCCAATAATTCCGAGGTCGTGCTGGAAAAGAGTGCCTTCACGAGATCGTCGTACGCAACTTGTAGATTACCGGATTTGATTGTGGCCGTGGTGTCTTTGTCGAGTGCTCTCGACATGATGGATGACGCTGATGGCCATTAAATATTGGCAGATGACGGAAATAAATGGGATATAGAAAAAAGAGGCACAAATGAAGCCCTCCAGCCTCGTGCCGCACGGACCATCTGGCTCGTTCGTTACGACAGAATGACAGAAAGGCTGGGTTTAAAAAGTTATGTGTCGTAACTCCCACACTCTTTCTCTCAACAACTCCTCCATCATATCCCCTCTCAACCTCTGTGAGATTCAAGACCCGAACCTACGGGCCTCTATCGACCGCCCAGCATGCCCTCCATCCTCCTCACAGTCTTCATCCTCCAACTCGTCATCCACGTCGTGAATACACTCGGTGCATCTACAATCAACAACGTAGTAGGCACACCTCCCACAAGCTCCCTTGCGCAGAACATGTCTATACGCAGGAAATTAATACATTATCTACTTTAGTTATGGAACCTCTACATAAACTTCGCATCCCCTAAGTCTGCAGCCGACCAACGAGAGCTGAAGTCGCAGTTCATGCGTGTGCGGAAAGAGATGAACTCCACGAGCAGCCAGGACGAGTTCGCGAGGTGGGCGAAGCTGCGGCGACAGCACGATAAACTATTAGAGCAGTTAGAGAAGAGCAGTACGTCTCCGTGCCTCTTTTTCTTCCTGCCCAATCTCTACCCCTCCAATCCCACATCTTTTATTAGTGGGTATGTCTTCTGACAAAGAATCGATACAGAAGCATCTTCCGACGCCGGAAAATCCGCCTTCGAAACGACGGCCTCGACTCTCCGCTGGGTGTGCACCAACGGTTTACGCATGTACATCCAGTACTCCTACATGAAGCAGCCCATGTTCTGGGTGCCGAGAGGGTGGGTGCCTTATTACGCAGAGTGGCTGCTGAGTTTTCCGCGCGCCCCTCTAGGGAGCGTCAGCGTGAATGTGTGGGTGCTGGCGTGCACTGCTGTGATCACGCTCGCACACGAAACTCTGGTTGCGGTAGCTGCACTGGTTGGGAAATCGGGGTTTACCCAGAAAAAGGGGGTACCGATTAGGGTTGGTGGGGAGAAGACACAGGCTGCAGGAGGGGCCAAGAGCAAAAAGGTGTCATAATAAGGAAGATAATATTATTTAACTAATTATTTTCTGCATACTTTGTGGTGGGTGTTATTTGGGTTAGTATATCAACAATTGTGAAAATGGGGATGTCTCTCATCAATAAGACGCAAAGGTATTCATTGCCGAAAGGCTGGACCCTGCAACACGAGTGAGATGACTCTTGGCAGAGTACTTGGGCTCGATCTGGGCATTCTTTTTGACCTTGAGGGACCATGGGAGAGGTGATCGCCAAAGCTTCGAAAGTGCCTCTGGTAGAAGGAAGAGTATGGCAGGCTGAGAACTTGAATGTTAGCAACGGAGAAACTGATGTTAAAATTGAGAGTCGTTATGGAAGCATGAGGCGTAAGAGAACTGATAAAGACGGAGGTAAGACAAATAAGAAGCAACAACAGCGAGTCCCAGATACATTTGGAAGCAGAACAAGTGAGAAACACTGCAAAGATTGAGTGACAAGTTCAGCAGAAGGGAGTCATAGAATTGCTTGAAGGTTGAAAAGTTACTAGTAGAGAAACATCGCGAATAGCGATTAAATATAGGAGAGGATTAGAAGCAATGAAGATGAAAGACTGCCTAGCGTCTTAAAATAGAAGAGTGAGACCATCCAAAGAGTCCTTGAAGGACGCGAGTGGTGTTGTCGACGTAGAAAGATTGTTTTGAGAGCTTCGGAACGAGAAGAAATTCGAGATTTCGATGGCTCAGGAACGACGCTAAGAAGAGTCGCGCTAGTTGTGTAGGACACCGCCTTCGGCAGAAACATTCACTTAGACGCTGTCCCCAAGACCTTCCAACATCAAACCACATTTCTGGCTGACAGCGACTTTCAACGTGCCCATCATGGTGATAACTTGGGGGACGTCAGTATATCTCTATCTATTAGCTAACTCCTAACTAATGGCCAATAGAATCAAGTCCCTCCTCATTTTCTTTGGCCCTATCCTTCTCCCCAAGGCCATATCTTACTACCGCTCTCTTCGCGCCGGGCCAGCAATACACGGCCTGACGATTCAGCCCATACCGCCAGCAGTCTACCGAGCCCTCCTCATTCTCTCCATAACCAGCATCTCCTTCCTCATTAAATCTCTCCTCTTTCCGGCCCCAGAAAACATATTCACCCTCACACAATCCCGCCTCCAAATCCCCATCGATGTTCTCTTCACCCGTCTCTCCACACTCCGCCCTCACGGCCTCAACCCCGCCGATGAAATCCTCCGCACCAAAATTGAGTCCCGCGATTCCAGGCTGCTTTACTTCCAATATGGCCCGGACGTGCTAACGTCCTGCCAATTCTGCAACCCCGAAGACTCGAATAGCTACTTCTACTACGCCCTACCCGCCTTACTCGCTCCCCACCTCTTTAACCTCTGCGTTCTCGCTTTCGTGACTTCCGGGCTGTGTGCAGGAAAAGATGGCGCTGTGTGGCGGACCGTAGCAACTATGGGCGCCATCAGCGTCGGCCTCGCTGACGTCTATATCGTCTCGACATACCCCTATCAAGCGAACGGAGTAGCTACGCGATTGCAAGACATCGACATGTTCTTCTGGAAGATGCGCATGTACCGCGGCCTTGTCCTCGCAACCCTAAACGGGATTATAGGGTATCTACTCTATCTCTCCTCCACGAATCGCGCATTTGTGCAGGTACCGTCGACAGCCGAGCGGGTCGAGGCTGCCACCCGACTTCTGGACGTCGCGAGAAGCAAGATTGGGGCGCTGAGCGCACTGAGGAATACTATTACGCGTGATGAGGCTCTTACTGCGACGAGCCGTGCATACTGGGTCGATTACGGGAGACTGATGAGCGAGGCAATGGAGGATAGGGAGGTTATTGAGGGCGTGAATAATGCATTGGAAAACCGCATCAACGTAGCGAAGATCTCATCTGATGCGGATACGTATATCGAGGCAGTACTGAACCCATTAACGACTTTGCCCGGAAATGGGAATTTATAGACTTATGTTGGGTGAGTGTATTAGACGGAGAGCTGTGTTACGGCATGTAAGATATCCGGATTAGAGTCAGGACAGAGGTACTAGAATTCTCGATATGGATCGTTGATTTCTTTGCTGGCAATGGGCCATTAGTCTTGTTGATATGTGGTCGTCCTTAAGAGGAACCGCTGAGGAGCTTGCAGGATAAAAGTATCTCATTGTATAAGACTATCTGAATACCTGTATAGACAGATTATACTGCATCATGAAATCGTTCATAAATCCGTCGCATACGCTAGACAGATCAGGCTGTAACCACTTAGTAAGTCATGATTTACTTCCATAGTGAGGCATATCAATGAGTATGCGCAAATCTGGGCCGTCTGCTAAAGACGTTTCGTTTACACTGGAATGGAAATAAGCTCAATGCCATGACCTCGAAAGACATCATGCGCTGGTATTGCGCAGACGTGGATAGCATGTCTTGCTTGAACTGTGCGCGGAGTCCAACGATCGGATGAACGCCGTCCAGATGGGAATTCGGCTGAGAATGACGCTCCCGGATCGGCTCGTGGACAATTGTAACCTAGAGTAGCAGGGCTTGGGGTATGGCTCTCCTACTTATACATCCATAAGGGGAAACTATTCCGTAGATTTCTCGCATGAGAAGCTGCTCCAGAAAACTTGAACAAGATTGGCCGAGATCTCAGCCCCATATAGATTACAAGCTAGGAAGAATCGTCTGATGGCATGCTGGGGTAAGGGGTGTAAGTGCAGTAGTACAGTAAATTGCGTGGAGGGTGGGACAGGCGGGACGACATTTATCCGATCAGACATTTTGACAGGTACTACGTATACGAGTCGGCAAGACGGATCTTGCCGACTTTGAACAGGGACCACGATAAGTAATGATGGGGTCGTACTGCACTACGGAGAATAGTACTACGTATTGTTGGCGTCAAATGGCCTTAACGTGGTGGCTGGACTCCGCCTCCATCAAAATGCGCCCGCAATTTGCACATTCTCGCGTGAGATCCCCCGCTGGGGAAATTTGTGGGGATATGCATTCCGCCCACGCGCGGGATCAAAGTTGTTCCGGCCACCTGCCTCGGTTTCTACTGGCCGACCGCGGCCACCATGTAAAAGAAAATGGCCAGGGACGTAAATGTATACGAATGGGGCTGATAGAGGCGGGCGGTCATGCTGGCTCTACTTAAGAGCGCGGCGTCCGTTGCTCCTCTGCTTCTCCCTTACATAGGACTATGAAGGGACGTTTGCAATTCGCTCGCTTTTGACGGGTTATTTCTTTGGCTTGACGCAGACGACTTGTTCTTTTTTGCGGCTGGATGCAGAGCTCGTACGCAGCGTGAGTGACAACAAATCGCTCGACGCCATGTGTGGTGGCTGACAGCTGTGCTGTTTACCTGACTGACTTTTCTAGCACCCTTTCTCGACTTTAATCTGCTCATCTTCTGGAGTTCAGTGGGGAAAAAAACCGTGACAATGATGTGGGGTACTCTGTTGACATCCTTCCTCCTCCTCTCAGTCGGGTCTGCAAATGATGCATGCCGAATTGTTCCTCAAGGCCCCGAAGGAGACGCCTTCTACCAACCTCCCGCAAGCCTCCCACAGGAAGACCATGGGGCATTGATCTGGTACCGTCCCTTCACGGGCACCGCAGCTGTATCTGGCGGCCAAAACACTCTGCTGCTATACACCCAAGAAGGTATCAACGGGAACCAGGTCGCGACATCCGGCTACATGGTCGTGCCTGACGGTGACGCACCGGAGGGAGGATGGCCTGTCATCACCTGGGCGCATGGGACGACGGGAATTGCAGATCAATGTGCTCCAACGCGAGACACCGACCCAAGCGACAGTACAACCGATGAGCCTCTCTTCGAGGATTGGCTTAGCAAGGGATATGCAATTGTTCTCACTGACTATGAGGGTCTCGGCACGCCTGGCATTCACCCTTATCTCATCGGGAACTCGGAAGGCCGCGCAGTCCTAGACATTATCCGTGCTGCGCGGACATACGAGCCAAAGCTCAGCAACCACGTTGTCATCTCCGGCCATTCTCAAGGAGGTCAGGCTGCCCTCTTTGCTGCAGCCCTCGCTCCCAGCTACACCCCAGAGCTCGAGATCGCTGGCACGATTGCCTTTGCCCCGGTGTCCAACCTCGAGATCGAGATCCCCATTCTCAAGAACCTGGCCATCGACTCCCTCTCCGGAACCGTCGCCCTGATTCTCCGGGGTCTCTCCGTCGCCAATTCCTCGCTCGACACATCTACTCTCATCACCCCCGCTGCGGCAGCGCTCTACCCACAGACCCTAACCGTCTGCGAGAAGGGGTTAGACGCCAACAGCTCCTTCGGCGGCCTGGCGGGCGACCAACTCCTGCAGCCCAACGCAGATCTCTCTGGCATCATCATCGGTCTCACGGACAACGACGCCAGCTACCTCAAGATCCAGAAGCCAATTTTAGTTCTACAAGGCGAGGCTGACACCACTGTGTACCCCTTCACGACAACCGATCTGGTGAACTCTCTGAAGGGCAACGGCGCCGACATCACTGAAAAGACATACGCCAACACTACGCATACGGGAGTCATTGCCGCAGGGGGTAGCGACGCTACGAATTTCCTGACACAGATATTACCGGCGACGCAGTAATGTAATATTGATTTAATGATAAGGATATAGACGTCGTGGGGTTATGGAATATCCGAGCACCTTAGTTAGTGTTAATGCTATATGAATAATTTATGATTTGCGGTATGCTCCTAATGACTCCAACCACCGTGTCGCCGTCCCTTGGCAGAGAACTCAGTGGCGTTTACCGTGGGGACAACCCAGGAGACTCCTTTATGTAAATATCCAGCGTAGCATATTGCATGCGGTATGAAAGTATATATTACGTCTATTCCTGTGTTATTGATTGAGTATGCCGAGTGCGTTAACTTGACTGGGCAAATGGTGACGCGGCCAGAGAGCAGGGTGTGGGTGTTGGTGGTTTCGAGATACATAGAACCTCGGGTGTTGCATGTGCGCGCGGCTGTATTGGCGCCTGTGTTTTTAATAGAGTGAGCGATTTGAGATTCAGTTGATAGAGCGTGGGTTTGATTTATGTACGTTGCAATTAACTCTTATTGAACAGTACGCTCACCAGATGAGAGGGTCAGTCAAGAGGCAGGATAAGTTTAGAAAGTAGAATCTGAATTCTGGATGACATGTCTAGACTGAGAGTCCTATGCAAGCTGATACAACAAGACGTAGACTATGCATGCGTGTATCAGGTGCTTCAGTACAATAAAACATTTAAAAAGCCCAGCCGATCGTGAGCCTATATATCCTCTCTGCCTTAGTCTCCGGCATGCCTTTCCTCGCCTGCTCCTGTGCCAAGTATTCTTCCTCCTCCGCGTCAATCCTCGCCTTTCCGCCAAATAAATCCGCTGTCTCGGGCTTCACGGAGTGAGCTTTCATAATGAACTTATACCCAAAGAACATGATGAAATACAGCGGGATACCCAGGTAGGTAGTAACGAAGGTGCTCGTATCGAACTTCGGCGTCTTGCCTGCCGCAGTTGTTGACTTATAACAGAACAATGCAAAGCCCTTGAAGAAGGCAATAATAATACTAAAGCATAACGCACCGACGGAGCCCCAGATACCGAGAGGAGCGACGTACGCTAGCGCAGAGTCGGGAATATTCTGAGCACGCCGGGCGCGCACAAAACAGATGTGCGAGATAAGGATAGAGATCCAGGTCAAGAGACCGAATATAGTAACAAGATTGACGAAGTACCCGAATACAGTGTAGGAGCTAGTCTTCACGCCAAGGAAGGCTAGGAGACAGAAGCATACAGAGAGGCCCAGGGCATAGATAGGAACACCACGGGAATCAGTACGCTTGAAGATTCTCGGGGCCTTGCCTTCATGGGCCAAACCGTACAGGGTTCGAGAGGCAATGTAGAGATCCGAGTTCGCAGCTGAGAACACGAAGACGAGGACGCAACCATTGAAGATACCTGGGAGGACTTTGATACCACTGATCGAAATAGCGACGACGAATGGTGAGGCTGCAGCGCTGTTGGAGTGTTTATTGGCCGCAAGGAGCAGGCTGGAATTGTATGGCACCAGCATTCCTAACAGGAAGACCAAAACAACATAAAATATCAGAATTCGGAAGAAAGTGAGTTTGATGGCTCGAGGGATAACTTTTCGAGGATTCGCCGCTTCACCAACGGTGACACCAACTAGCTCGGTTCCCAAGTAAGCAAACACAGCTGTCGTAAAGGTCGAATAGACGGCTAAGAATCTGCCTTCCGCTCCGGTTGCTATGTACTCGTGAAACGCGCCTGGGTTATTCCAGAACTGGAATCCAGTGGCATGATGGTCAGGCCCGCCTCCACAAGCTAGGACTAAACTCAATATGATAAGGCCGAGGATGACCAAAACTTTGATGCTAGAAAGCCAAAATTCAAGCTCGCCAAAGAACCTCACGCCGAAGTAGTTGATTAAGACGATGCATACTAAAAAGACTGCAATAAAGACTCCGGGATTGACCTTTTCTCGAGGGAGCCAGTACTGGATCACGAGCGAGGCAGCAGTTAGATTGTTGGGCGTAACGATAATATACTGGCCACAAATTAGATTCGTATACCCCTGATCGAGAATATCTACGAACCTTGAACCAATAATTCCAGCCCAGGGCAAACCCCAATGCTGGGTGAGCAAATCGAGTCGCATATCCTGTAAATCCAGAAGGGAGGGGGAGCCATGCGGCCATCTAAGAGCTGGTTATTACCCACAATTCCTAGGAGGTCAGATGTCCCTACCTCTCCCAAAGCAGCCATCACCAAGAAGCATAGGAATCCAACAACTGTGTAGCCAATAAATAGGGGTGCTGGTCCTGCATTAGCAAGGGCCGATCCTCTACGGTACATGATCAATGTCAGCTATCCACGCCCTTCACAAGACAAGTCATACATGGGAAACGTACGTTCCGATAATGAGGCCTGTCCCAATAGCGCCACCAATAGCTATCATGGTAATCTGCCGAGATTTGAGACCACGATGCAAATGGTGATGCGAATCCTCCTCGAAGTTCTCGGCACTGGCAATATTCACATCGCGCTGCTCGCTTTTCTCCTTCGAGGTATCAAAGGAACCCTGTGGACTGCCGGCCATATTGCTTCTGTGGTGTGATATCGGCGCTTTGGCCAGCAGTGGTTGGAGGGCCCGGATGGAGCTCGAGAATTGGTATTAATAGTATTAATACCTACCAAGCACCGGAGAAGAAACGAGAAGAGACAGAGAGAGGGAGAAAAGCTGCGCGAAATAACGGTCAGATACATCGGTGATATATCTAGCAGCGCCTCGTAATCTGCCCCAGATGAGTAGGGCAGAGAGCTACCGTTATCAACCCCGAACGGCGACATGCTTTACCTGCCTATTCCAGCTTGACCACTCCCTTTCGCAGAGCATGGCAGGGAGAGAAGACATGCTGAGGGCTTGGCAGCTGGGCGCCCCGCAGCGTTGAGTGATCCAAAGGGCGCATGGAATCACGACACCACCCTGGCCGAGAGCTTCCAAGACGCTAGAAATAGGGATTCCTGTCACTGCACAAGCTCTTAGGTAAGAAGCCCGACAGAAAACGGACCCTTGGTCCACTGGAAGAGGCTGCCTCACGCGTCACGGCCAGGCTCTCGTTGCCCTGCATTGGTAGCAGATTGCCCAAGATCCAATCTTCTTCGTCTTTGGTGATCTGTAAGTGTGCGGCTCCCTGAAAATTGCGTGGGCCGCCTAAAGCCGAACAGGGAATGTTGTGTGGGTTTGGCGACCGCGGCCCCGGAGAAGGCTCCAGGTACCGAGGCCATGGTCAGACTGGAAAGAAGGATTTGAAGGGGGACGAACAACATAAGAGTATTGCCATAATTGCTCGGCTTTGCAAGACAAAGTAAACATGGGCCATAGATAACGGCACGTATCCAACTAGATACGTCCGTCCCACTCTCGGCATTGCATTTTGACGGCGTGCTGGGCAGAAAACAGGGTACTACGCGAATGCTGACAGGCCAAGAAATCAAAGCACAGTGCTGTATTTGAGAAAGCAGATAAGATAAAGGACAACAGAAAATATACCATTACTGCTGGTACGCTTGACCAACCGTAACAGTCCAATTGTACGACATGTAGTAGAAGCAGGATGCGGAAGAGCAGCCGACGCCCTCCGACCATTCGTTCTAGCGAATAGGGGCAATTCCTTCCCACTTCCCTTCCCCGCGTATGTCATTCTCACGCTCACAATCCATGTTAAACCTTCCCAAAATTACGCTTCCAATATCCCTCTCTATAAGTTCCTATTTGTCTCCTTGTCATCGTCTCTATGTCTGCCCTCTTTAGATGCACCGCCCGCACCGCCTTGCGAAGTATCAAAACCAGTCCCCCGTTCACCCAATTCACGAGAGCAATGTCTGCCTCTCTGGCCGGGAAGTCAGAGTGGCTTGTCCTCATCCCTGATCACGAGGGCGTCCTGAAGAAACGCATGGAGGTTAGGCCGTATGTTTGCCCCCTTCTATAACACCCCTTGCTTGAGGCACGCCCGAAGCGTCGGCTGACGCCCTAAGGCAGACTCCATTTTGCTGCGCTGAGCCAGAAAGAGTATTTTTCGATGGGTGGTAAGTCTTTCTAATTTTCTTTTAGTTTCCTTTTGTGTAATGGAGAGACGGAGGGCTGATTGATTTTTCCACAGGGGGCCTGTTGGAAGACCCTCCTAAGGAGGGAGAGCCGCTGAAGCTTAATGGCAGTGCGGTGATGACTTATGCCGCGTCGAGAGAGGAGGTAATGGAGCAATTGAAGGACGACATCTACGTAACGAGTGGTGTTTGGGATCTCAGCAAGGTAAGTCCTACGCAGCGAAATGAGGGATTATTCTGATATTTTACAGGTTCAAATCTACCCCTTCAAGTGTGCTTTCCGCAAGGAATTGTCAGTGAGACAGTGAGTTTGTGGAAGTGTGTTCGAGTCACTATTTACCATTGACAGAGGAAATGAAGAAGGGTATATAGATGCTCAGCAATGCTGCTCCCGCCAAGTCTCACCCAAAAGAATTTTAAAGCAGTCTTGGAACTTAGCTTTCAAATAGCAAGTGGAAATAAAGTGCAGGAATTTTTATCAAACGGAGAAGATGCTATGCTCCTTTACCGTGCCAACGACACAAACGCCACCCATGCACCACAGGCCAATTCCTCCAAGCTTTGGCAATTATGATCATAATGTTTCTGCCATGACCAACATCAATCCCCACCCTATTTCACAATAAGCACGGCACTTGGAGCCAGTCCCGCTTCCTTAAGCGTCAACCCAAGATCTGCACCCCCCGAGAAAGTCTTCTTTGGGTAAGTCATGGTGAAGCTGGTAATTGGTCCGCCGTTCTCCGCCTCGAGAGCTTGAGCCACCTCAAACAAGGTCGTCTCGACGGGATACGTCTTCATGGTGGTCCCGGATGCCATCTGCAGTCTCAGCCGTGCCTCAGTATGACTAACTGTAGCTCTCGGTGCTGCGGGAGGTGTTGGTGCCTCTGCTGCGGCCTGGGGGATAGCGCGGCCTTCACGCTCAGCCTTTGCCTTCTCAGCTTTTAATCGGCGCTCTTCCTTGTCGGCAGCAATCTTCTCTTGTATTCGCTTCTTAGCTGCGATGTCGTCCAGCTTCTCCTGCCGTTTCTTAGCTGCGGCTTTGATCTGTTCCTGCTTTGCCAACTCCTCCTTAGCATCTTGGACTTCTTTAGTGGACTTCATCCTGATTTTCTGGTGTGGGCGAATCATTAGCTTGTGACTCGCAGTAAGAAAATTATGAGCGCAGTTTATGGGTGTGACGGCCAAATGAGTCTAGAGTGGGTCAGAACCTACCTCGTTCTTCTTCTGCTCCTCCTTGTCCAAGATTGCCTGCTTCGCCTTCTTCTCTGCCATCTTGCTTCGAAGCTCTTCTAGCCTCTGCTTCTTCTCCTCTTCGGTTAAGGGAGCGATCTCTTCTGTAGATTCCGAGAAATTTTCATGTCCACTACACATATATAAGTTCATGAATTAGTCCTGCAGGACAGACTCCGCCGTAGCAGATGCACCTACGTCTTGCTTCCATGAAACTCGGCTTGAGCCACGCTGCGAAACTTCTTCCCACACTCGTCGCATTTCAATGACTTTGCAACCTCGCCTTCCTTCAGAGGTGCAGGTTCGATGCTAGGATCCGTTTCTGCGTCTGCTGCGGAGGCAGCGAGGATGTCATCGATGGACTTGTCCTGGTTATCTTCTAGCCACTGCAAGGCACCCTGGACTTTATGAAAATTAGAAAGAAATATTTTATCAAATAAGGGCCAGACGCACGGCCACCAGTCTTTTTGACCGCAAGCTCTGCTCGCTGTTTGTCAAACCCCATATCCAAGAGCAGGTTTAGATCTGACGGCCCCATGATGATGCGTAATCCGATGCGGTGCGCTGCTCAGTGCGGGTTCCGTGTTTTGAGGTGATGTTGGGGTGGGAAGCTGCAGGAAGAGATGCAGCCGTCTTGATCCTTCTTAAATGCTAGGTAAAACAGTAGAATATGATGAAGAGAGAAAGAATGCAAGCCGGATTCACAATCAAGTGCGGGACCTGTGAATGACGGCAACGGAAGCCAGCTCTGCACGTGATTTATTAACTAGGACTAGTCTAGCAGATACACACCATTATTTGAAGACAATTTTCTCAAGATCTTAGATGATATCTGCAATATACTATAAATTCACCTATATTTTACTTAAGTTAATAGTTATAGGCGTAGTGAACCTCTAGACTATATGAAGTTATGCTATACTTTATTCTTTTTATTTAGTTATACATACTCTTGAAGCAGAGGTTCAGTAGTGCGCAGGTTGTAGTCAGGAATCAAGGTGAAACTCAGTTATATTGACTATAGGTTTTCGGCATAGCAGTATGCGGAAAGGCTTTCGGCATAGCTGATATGCTAAAAGCAGTGAATAACTTAAATGATGCAGAGACAACTTTAAGGAACCTCCTTAGGAATGCAATACAGTCCTTATATACATGCTTCCAGTCTTGTAGGACTCGTAAGCTCTATACGTAAGCTCAATGCAAGAGGACTGAGCACTCAATGCATAGGCTCTGTGCGTGTATCAGTGCTGTATCGCCTCTCATATGCTTGAGGCCCTGATATCAGTCAACACTCCCCTGGCTGAATGCATATGCTCAGCTGAGTAAAACACCTCAAATACCCTCTTTATTGGACCTCCTTTACTAACTTCAAGAGTCGTATAAACCTTGCATGTGCTGGTGATTTCAGGCCCTTAGTTAGGCCATCTGCTGGCATGCGATCTGTAGGTATATAGGCTAGTTGTAGCCTACCCTCTTCGACTTCCTGGCGTATTAGATGGTATCGGACAGCTATATGCTTGCTTCCGCGATGAAAGGTAGGGTTCTCAGCTAATGAGAGTGCGCCCTGATTATCACCTGCTAGGGTAATGCACTTAAGGTCTTGTCCTGTATAGTTTAGTCCTTCTAGCAGGTAGCGTATCCAGGTTGCCTCTTTAGCTGATTCTGACATGGCTATATACTCAGCCTCTGTACTAGACTGAGCAACAACCGACTGTCGCTTTGATTGCCATGATACTGGCCCTCCTGCCACAAAGCTCACGTATCCACTAGTCGACCTGTATGTATAACGGTCCCCAGCATAGTCTGAGTCTGTATACAGTCGAATATCCAGGTTGGACGGGCTGAATTTCAGTTCTCCAAGTATTATTCCATGCATTATAGTCCCCTTAAGGTATTGTAGTACCCTTTTGGCTGACTTGATATGAGCTGGTGCTGGATTAACTAGGAATCGTGATAATACAGAGGCTGTGAATGCGATATCACACCTTGTTTGTGTGGCCAGGTAGTTGATTCGCCCTATCAGAGACTGATAAAGCTTGATTTGATCCTCGGAGGCTGTTCCCTGGAAAGGGACTAGCATTTCGCTGGCTCCTGGATCAAGGGGTGTCGTTACTGCTCTGCATTCTAGCATGCCGAACTGATCTAGGGTCTTGCGTACGTATGCATCCTGACAGAGGGTCACCTGGTGCCTCTGTCTGTCCCGTATAATCCTGACTCCCAAGAAGAAGTGACACTGGCCTAGGTCCTTCATTTCAAAGGCCTCTGATAGCTGCCGCTTTAGCTTCTTAAGCTCCTCCCCTTGCGGTCCGATCAGCAGGAAATCGTCCACGTATGTAACGATTATCAGGCCTGTATCAGTGCATCGATAGACACATTGATCCGCAAATAAGGGTAGGTAGCCTAGCCTTTTAAGTGCTGCTTTCAGGGTAAGTTGCCAGAGTCGAGGCGACTGTTTTAGGCCATATAAGGCCTTTTGGAGTAATAGGGCTATCTCCCCTGACTCAAATATATCGGGGAACAGCTCCCAGCCATCAGGTAGATCAACATAGACCTCTTCATCAATTTCACCATGTAGGAAGGCTGATTTGACGTCCATCTGGTCCACTGCCCAGTCGTATACTGCTGCTAGCCCTAGGATAATCCTCCAGGTGGCTGCACGTACAACACCGGCAAAGGTCTGGTCATAATCCAGGCCATATCGTTGTTCATATCCTTTGACTACCCAGCGTGCCTTATACTGGATAATCTGGTTATCGGCACCACGCTTGATCTTGAATACCCACTTAGCACCTAGGGCCTTCTTGCCCTGGGCTTTTAGGCGGCCCTTGCTGACTGATATAGCTCTCCAGGTCTTATTTTTAATTAGGGACCTCAGTTCTGCATGCATGGCTTCCAGCCATTCTGGCCAGTCAGGTGAGTCCTTAGCCTCTTGGAGTGTCTTCGGCTCCTCACGGTCCGAAACAGCTGCTATATATCCACTAACCTGTGTGGCTAGTAATGCAGTTGCGAATAGGGCTGGATTACCCTGGGTATGTGATCGAGTGATCCGTTGGTTTAAGAGATCTAGGGGAGGCTGGTCCTGGCTACCCTGAGGTGCCTCCTCACTCCCCTGACTAGGCTCCTCTTGATCGATTTGATCAGGTTGTCCTGTCTGACTAGGTGTCTCAAAACGTAGTCGAATAGTCGGTGGTTCTGAAGCCTTTAGCTTATTTTTTGATCCTTTTGGTCGACCTCTCCCTCTAGGTGCAGGTACTGGATTAGGATCACTGTCACTATCCTCCTGATCTTCCTCTATATCGACTACTATAGTCGTGAGGGGGTCGTACTCCTGATCAAGACCACCGTCTTCCCCTTGGCAAGTGGTCCTAGGGGTATAGCTGATTTCCCCCGGCGGCCGGGTTAAATCAGCTGTATTGCCCGGGTCCTCCGGGTCTTTTAGGGCTTCTGGAGGCTCTGACTCGTCGAATATACAGTGTGATGATCGTACGATCTTTTGAGCTCTTCCTGGGAGATAGACACGATATATCTTACTCCCCTCAAACCCTACTAGGTAGCCTTCCTCAGCGTGAGGGGCTAGCTTTGCGCTCTTGACTCGTCTTTCCTTAGGGATATTCACATACGTCTTACAGCCTAAGACATGTAGGTGGCTGATATCCGGCAAGTAGTCGGCGTCTTGTAGTCCTGGTTGGACCTGGCGTTTAAATGCTTCTGCTGGAGTCATCTTATCGAGTGAGGAGGTGGCTGTACGATTCGTAACATGGACTGCGCCCAATAGTATTTCAGGCCATAATTCTGATGGCAGGTCGGAGTCCTCAAGGGCACTTCTTACCTTACTGAATATCGTTCGGTTTGTACGCTCTGCGACACCATTCTGTTCAGGTGTATAGGGAGTTGTGACCTCAGCTAGTATGCCGTGCTCCTTTAGGTGCTGCTCTAGCTTCTGTCCACCATACTCCTTGCCTCCATCAATTCGATACGCTCTTACAGTCGTGTTCCATTGCGTTTGGACCAATTGGTTGAAATGCACTATCGACTGATATGCATCCCTTTTGTCTTTAAAGGACCAAGCCCACCTGGCACGCGTTGCATCATCGGTGAATAAGCTTGCCCATATATAGCCTTTTAGGCCAGCTGGTGATATCTTTTCGATATCAACATGCACTAACTCAAAGACTCTCTGACGTCTAGTCTGTATACGAGAGACATTCCGAATTAAATCAGACACCTGGCAGGTGTGGCAAAGGCCTAACTCTGGTTGGTTAGCCTTAATTATCATTCCCTTTGTCATCTGTACAGTTTCTTTTACACTGCCTATTGAAGCATGTAATAGACGTCTATGCCACAGGTCTAGGGACTTCGGCTTTGAGCTCACTGAGCTTAATAATGCATGCATAAACATAGGCTCCTTCACTACCTTTAGGAAGTGCCCTGATTCAGTAGTCTCTATTAGAGCTACTGGTTTATCGCTACCAGTATAGAGGACTCCTTTTTTAAGGTAGCCTCCCCTAGTGCATTTTTCGAACAGCTGTCCAGAGAAGAGGTTGATTGGTGTAGAGGGTAAGTGCAACACGTCTTTTAGCTCTAGCTTTAGAGGCTTGCCATTAATGCCCTCGATTTCCATTCTGACTGTACCACTGCCTAGTGGTGTGGCAGGTCCATTAGCCGTTAATACGGTTTGTAGTGACCCATTGTTTGGAGCGTACGATTTGAAATTTGCACGTGTATGCGTGATATGCACTGCTGCGCCACTATCGAAGCACCAGGAGTGTCGATTTAGCCCTGACCTAGTCGAAAGGGCCATCAC
>KN832917.1:24898-40553 GCA_000827325.1 Oidiodendron maius Zn
GAGGTATATAAACTGTAGCTACAATTATCTAGTCTAGGACTAGAGGTACCCTATAGCAGCCAAGGAGGTCAAGAGGGCTAAGGAAGTATATAAATATCACCTCTACCAGTTTGACATTACCTAGAGCACTCGGTTTGAAGAACCTGTACTAGTGCTAGCGCTAGCACCAGTACTACTCTAGTGGTACTCTAGCTTAAGCCAGCCCCCCCCCTCCGGGCCTAGTAAGAGAGGTCAGCTAACTGATCTCTTGAAGGTTATATAGTCTATATATAGTATAGCTGCATTCCTTATAGGGGGTAGTCTAGAGTAACTAAAGAAAAGCCTACTAAGTATTAGTATAGACAACTTGAAGGTATAGAAGTGTATAAATATAGTAGTATATAGGTTTAGTCTAGCTTAGTTATATAGTTTACTATATAGATTTAGAGTTTAGAAGTACTATAGCTCTTATAGCTAAGTAGAGTATAAATAATAATAATAATAATAGCTTTAAAGAATTATTAATATTTTAACTTTATAATATAAGATTAACTATAATTAAAGTAAACTATAGTAAAATAAAGAAGTAAATAAAATAGTAATAAAAGTATTAATAGTATAATATAGTTATTATATTATAGTATTATAATATATATAAATAAAGCTTTAAAAAGCTATTTAGAAATAAAGGTAAGTAATCTAAAAAGTATAAATAAGATATTAGAGACTAGCTTTTACTAAAGCTTTAAAGTAATTAAAGACTCTTTAGAAACTCTAATAATAGATATAATTAAGAAGTTATATCTTTTAAAAGCTACTAATAATATTATTACTATATTAAAGTAAAGATACTCTTTAATTAGTATTTATTTATAAAGAAAAAAGTAAAACTTTAATAAAAAGATTCTTTTTTAGTAATAAAGTAGACTTTTAAGATATTAAAAATACTATTTAAAAGAAAGCTTTAATCTAATAGTAATTCCTTATTAAAAAAGTAGTTATTATTAAAGAAATTAAAGAAAGACTTAATTAAAGAAGTTTAAAAAATACTAGAATTAAATAATAATCTTTTAGTAAAGTTCTTAAAGGTATATAATAGACTTCTTTTAATAATTCTTATAACTATAACTTAAATTAACTTTAACTTTAAATATTTCTTAAAATAGTTTTATAGTATAAAAGTAGTAATTCTTAAGAAACTAAATAAGATATTAATATAATAATAAATAGCTAAAGACTAAAAACTAATCTCTTTATTAAATATAATTAGAAAACTTATAAAAAGAGTAATAAAGAGTTAAATTATAAATATAATAAAGTTATAATAACTATTATTAAAGAGTTAAATAAAGAATAAAAAAGAATAGTCTATAGAATTTACTATATATCTAGTTATTAAAGTAATATAGATAATCTAAAGCTATAAAGTAATAGCTTTATTACTTTAGTTTAATATTAAAGGAGTCTTTAATATAGATAATTATATTAGACTTTTAGATACTTTATATAAATAAAGCTTTTTAATATAGATAATAAAGTAAACTAATAGCTATTTTAAAGTATACTTTATAAAGCTTATTATTATTATTATTATTATTATTAATACTCTATTTAGCTATCTAGCTATAGAATCTCTACTAGAAATATTATAAAGTAAACTATACTCTTTAGAACTAGATAAAACTCTTATATATTAGTCTCTATATATATAAAGTATCTTTATTTAGTCTTTATTACTATTTAGCTAGTTTTACTATTAACTATATAATACTATCTAAAGCCTCTATAACCCCCTTTCTTTCTTCTTCTTCTTCTAGTTCTAGATTACTATATATTTATAGGCTTATTAGAACTTAAAGAGATAGCTAGTAGCTAGTAGCTACTTTACTACTATCCTTATATAGACTAGGTTTACTATTACTACTATAAAGTTATAGATAGTTTAAAGGAGATATAGTAGGAAGACTCTCTAAAGCTTCTCTCTCTTTTATTATAGTTCTAGATAATAGAGAACTATATAGACTAGTGTTTCCTCTATAATACTATAGTAATAGAGTAGTATATTTACTTCTAGAACCCTTTACTAGAATAGGAATACTTAAAGCTTTATCTTATCTATATAGATCTATATAAAAAGAGAGCTTTTATACTTCTTAAGACTCTAGTATTTCTAGAGTATCTTCTTTCCTTTAAATTTAAAGTCTATATCTACTAGTTCTATATTAAGTCCTCTCTAGAACCTTACTTATATCTTAACCTTATCTTCTTATTATAGTCTCTAATCTCTCTCTATTGCTTTATCTATTATTATAATAGTCTAGCTACTATAAGCTTTATAAAGGGAAGTAATAGCTAGTTAAAGTATTATATTAATAAAGATAATTAAACTAAGGAGAGAAAAGTTCTCTATATAAATAATTAACTATATAAATATTACTTAATCTAGATTAAACTTAATACTAAAAGGATATAATAAATTACTAATAGCTAATCTAGTCTACTAGTCTTAATCTATTACTAATCTTTCTTAACTACTATATCTAGATTCTAGCTACAACTATACTATTCTAGTCTAGCTAGATAGTTATATTACTCTCCTTTTTAAGTAATAGATACCTTTAACTATAGTAATTAAGTAGATATATTAAGTCTATTATCTATTAGATCCTTATAGCTATTATATCCCTACTTCTAAGCCTTAATCTAGTTAACTAGTCTATATAGTAGTTCTAGCTACTATAGATATTTAATATAGAAATTATATAGTTTATATAAGAAGTATTTGAAATCTAAGGCTAGATAGAAGTTAAAGTCTTTATTATAGCTAACCTAGCTAGTCTAGTATAATAGCTTACTCTATAAAAGCTTAGTAGCTAATATTTTATCTACTTTATACTTAGCTTTATCTATAATATATATAGGCTTTAGCTTTAGATTATATTACTCTAGTAAAGAGTTATCTACTACTTTATATAACTAGTCTATATAGAATATATTATATACCTTAATAAAGTCTAGTAGCTTTAGTTAATAAGAGTAGTCTATCTTCCTTAAGATTTTAAAAGGGCTCTTATTCTAGTTATTTAGTTTCTTACTAGATTATAGTATATACTAGCCTTTTTAAATAATCTAGACTTTATCCTTTATATTAAAGTTAGGAATCTATTAGTATAGATTAATATTATACTCTTTCTTATATTAAACCTTCTTAATAGCTTCTTTACCTTTATTAAGGGTCTCTTCTATATAGATAGTAATATCCTTAGTATATTTCTAGCTAAGCTATAATATAGTATTAGCTAGTACTAACTATAGTAAAGTCTAGTTAAAGGAAGTTTAAGATAGATAGCTATTCTAGACCTTATATAGAGATAAGCTACTAAAACTATTATAGAGTAGAGTTAATTAAGTATAATCAATTATTAATAGATAGTCTAACTAGTTATTCTAATAGTAGCTTATAAAAGAGTATAGATATAAATCATTATATTAGTTAATAATTTTAGTTTAGTCTATCTATCTATAGATAATTAGTAGTTAATAGNTTATACTTAATCCTTAATATATAATAAAAAGCAGTCTAAAACTCTAATATAAACTAGAGATCTTAGTCTAAGACTATTAAGTTAAGGGCTTTATAGTATTAATAGATATATTAGATAAATAGCTAGACTAAATCCTTAGTATTTATAGTCTTAAAGTAAAGGATAGATATTACCTGCTTAATAAGCTAGTTAACTATAACTAATATAGTATTAAACCTCTTTTTATCTAGTAGGAAACTCTTAAAGTCTATTAATATATCTCTCTAAAGCTTATTTAGTATTAATAAAGAGTATAGTAAGCTAAAAGTCTTATCTCTAGATATATAGAATCTATAATAGATATAGTAGTTATATATATACTATTTAATATCTAACTATATATCTAGTTAGTAATAGTATAGCTATAAAAGCTAGTAAGTCTTATCTTTATCTAGATAGATAATTGATATCTAATTATAAGCTTCTTAGATTAGCTCTATATAGAGATTATCTAGAGTAGTAGAAATAACTAATTAATCTATATATAGTAATAGTCTATCCTTAATAGTATATTTGTCTAAAGTAGCTGATTTAGCCTATATATAAAGGGCTTCTAGAGACTCTATATTCTTATTAGTCTAAAGTATTTAGTTAACTAGGTTATTAGACTTATTGAAAGGGTCTTCTTCTTTAATAGATAGTAGATTAATTGCTAATATCTTAATATCTAAGTTCTAAAGAACTCTAGAATTTATCTAGTTCTAGAATAGAAAGATATAGATCTAATATTAGATCTTAATTCTATTTTAAATAGTAACTTTAGTATCCCTTTAGATAAATATATCCGCTTTCTAGTTCTATTTACTAGACCTATAGGATATAATAAAATAGTATTTAGCTAGTGCTTTAATCTAGTAAGCTTAATAGTTAGTTAGTTACTTTATTAATATAAAGTACTCTAGAGTTTTATAGTTAGTATAGACTTTAATTTATTTTATAGTCCTCTAGAGCTCTAGATACTATTTAGCTAGTAATCTAACTATAGCTAGTATTTCCTTATTATATATCTTATAGTTATATTTAGTAGATACTATAGTCTTTAAGAAGTAGGTAACTAGATACTATTTCTTATTAAAGTAAAGCTATAATAGAATACTAGTAATTACTCTATCTAATATATCTATTTCAATTATTAACTTATATTTAGAGCTATAATAGTATAGTATTAGTATAGCTATAAACTATAGCTTTAGCTTTTTAAAAGCTTTCTAGTATTACTTATTAAATATAAATAGAATATTAGTCTTTATAAGTTAGATTAGAGGCTTAGTAATCCTTCTATAGTCCTAGATAAAGTATCTATAAAAGTTATAGAAATCTAAAAATAACTAGATTCCCTTTATTATAATAGAAGTAGTCTAGTTAACTACTATAGAGACTTTTTCTAGATTAATCTTAATATTATCTATAGTAATAATAAAGTCTAGATATTTAGTATATTTAACTCTAAATTTATATTTCTTTAGATTAGTCTATAAGCTTATATTCCTTAGCTATTATAAGACTTTCTTAATATACTCTTTATAGTTTAACTTATTCTTAAAGTAAATAAGATATTATTTAGATAAGTAGTATAGAAATTATCTAGATAATTAAATAGAATATTATTTATATATTACTAATATATTATTAGTCTATTAATAAGACTAAAAGGGAGAACCTTATACTTATATAAACTATAATAAGTCTAGAAAATAATCAACTCCTTAGACTTAAAGTCTATCTAAATCTAATTAAAAGCCTAGTAGATATCTAGCTTAATATAGAGCCTAATATAGCTAATCTAGCTTAATAACTTATTAATTAATAGAAAGTGTAATAGTCTAGCTACTATAAGCTTTATAAAGGAAGACAGTAGCTAATTAAAGTACTATATTAATAAAGATAATTAAACTAAAGAGAGAAAAGTTCTCTATATAAACAATTAACTATATAAATACTACTTAGTCTAGATTAAGTCTAGTACTAAGAGGATATAGTAAATCGCTAGTAGTTAATCTAGTTTACTAGTCCTAATCTGTTACTAATCCTCTTTAACTACTATATCTAGATCCTAGCTATAACTATACTACTCTAGCTTAACTAAGTAGTTATACTACCCCCCCCTTTAAGTAGTAGATACCCTTAACTATAGTAGTTAAGTAGGTATATTAGATCTATTATCTATTAGATCCTTATAGCTATTATATCCCTGCTTCTAAGCCTTAATCTAGTCAACTAGTCTATATAGTAGTTCTAGCTACTATAGATATTTAGTATAGAAATTATATAGTTTATATAGAGAGTATTTGAAATCTAAGACTAGATAGAAGTTAAGGTCTTTATTATAGCTAACCTAGCTAGCTTAGTATAGTAGCTTGCTCTATAAGAGCTTAGTAGCTAGTATTTTATCTACTTTATACTTAGCTTTATCTATAATATATATAGGCTCTAGCTTTAGGTTATATTGCTCTAGTAAAGGATTATCTACTACTTTATATAGCTAGTCTATATAGAATACATTATATACTTTAATAGAGTCTAGTAGCTTTAGTTAGTAAGAATAGTCTACCTTCCTTAAGATCTTGAAAGAGCCCTTATTCTAGTTATCTAGCTTCTTACTAGGTTATAGTATATACTAGTCTTTTTAGGTAACCTAGACCTTGTCCCTTATATTAAAGTTAGAGATCTATTAGTATAGGTTAATATTATACTCTTTCTTATACTAAGCCTTCTTAATAGTTTCTTTACTCTTATTAAAGGCCTCTTCTATATAGGTAGTAATATCCTTAGTATATTCCTAGCTAAGCTATAGTATAGTATTAGCTAGTACTAGCTATAGTAAGGTCTAGTTAAAGGAAGTTTAGAGTAGATAGCTGTTCTAGATCTTATATAGGGATAAGCTATTAAGACTACTATAAAGTAGAGTTAATTAAGTATAGTTAATCATTAGTAGGTAGTCTGACTAGTTATTCTAGTAGTAGCTTATAAAAGAATATAGATATAAATCATTATATTAGTTAATAATCTTAGTTTAGCTATCTGTCTATAGGTGATTAGTAGTCAATAGCTTATACTTAATCTCTAATATATAACAAAAGGCAGCCTAAAACTCTAATATAAACTAGAGACCTTAGTCTAAGACTATTAAGTTAGAGACTCTATAGTATTAGTAGATATATTAGGTAAATAGCTAGACTAAGTCCTTAGTGTTTATAGTCTTAAAGTAAAGGATAGATATTACCTGCTTAGTAAGCTAGTTGACTATAACTAATATAATATCAAACCCTTTCTTATCTAGTAGAAAACTCTTAAAGTTTACTGATATATCCCTCTAGAGCTTATCTAGTATTAGTAAGGGGTATAGTAAGCTAGGGGTTTTATCTCTAGCTATATAAGATCTATAACAGGTATAGTAGTTTTGTATATACTGCTTAATATCTGACTATATATCTAGCTAGTAATAGTATAGCTATAAAAGCTAGTAAGTCTTGTCTTTATCTAGATAAGCAGTTAATATCTGATTATAAGCTTCTTGGATTAGCTCTATATAGAGGTTATCTAGAGTAATAGGGATAACTAATCGATCTATATATAGTAACAGTCTGTCTTTAATAGTATATTTGCCTAGAGTAGCTGATTTAGCTTATATATAGAGGGTTTCTAGAGACTCTATATCCTTATTAGCCTGAAGTATCTAATTAACCAGGTTATTAGACTTATTAAAGGGGTCTTCTTCTTTAATAGGTAGTAGGTTAATTACTAATATCTTAATATCTAAGTCCTAAAGAACTCTAAAATCTATCTAGTCCTAGGATAGAAAGGTATAGGTTTAATATTAAGTCTTAATCCTATCTTAAGCAGTAACCTTAGTATCCCTTTAGGTAAGTGTATCTGCTTTCTGGTTCTATTTACTAGACCTATAGGATATAATAAAGTGGTATTTGGCTAGCGCTTTAGTCTAGTAAACCTAATAGCTAGTTAGCTGCTTTATTAATATAAAGTACTCTAGAGCCTTATAGTCAGTATAGATTTTGACCTGTTTTATAGTCCCTTAGAGCTCTAGATATCATTTAGCTAGTAATCTAACTATAGCTAGTATTTCCTTATTATATATCTTATAGTTATATTTAGTAAGTACTATAGTCTTTAAGAAGTAGATAACTAGATATTATTCCTTATTAGAGTAGAGTTGTAATAGGATACTAGTGATTACTCTATCTGATATATCTGTTTTAATCATTAACTTATATTTAGAGCTATAATAGTATAGTACTAGTATAGCTATAAGCTGTAGCTTTAGCTCCTTAAAAGCCTTCTAGTACTACTTATTAAATATAAATAGAATATTAGTCTTTATAAGTTAGATCAAGGACTTAGTAATCCTTCTATAGTCCTAGATAAAGCATCTATAAAAGTTATAGAAGCCTAGGAATAACTAGATTCCCTTTATAATAGTAGGAGTAGTCTAGTTAACTACTATAGAGACCTTTTCTAGGTTAACCTTAATACTATCTATAGTAATAATAAAGTCTAGATATTTAGTATACTTGACTCTAAATTTATACTTCTTTAGATTAGCCTATAAGTCTATATCCTTTAGCTACTATAAGACTTTCTTAATATACTCTTTATATTCTAACTTGTTTTTAGAGTAAATAAGGATATTATCTAGATAAGCAGTATAGAAATTATCTAGATAATTAAACAGGATATTATTTATATACTACTAATATATTGCTAGTCTATTAGTAAGGCTAAAAGGGAGGACCTTATACTTATATAAGCTATAATAAGTCTAGAAGGTAGTTAGCTCTTTAGACTTAGAGTCTATCTAGATCTGATTAAAAGCCTAATAGATATCTAGCTTGGTATAGAGTCTAGTATAGCTAATCTAGCTTAGTAACTTATTAATTAATAGAAGGGGATACTAATCCTTATAGGTTATCTAGTTCAAGTTCCAGAAATCAATATAGAGATATAGGTATCTATTAGCCTTATAGATAAAGAGGATCAGTATAATAAAGGGGGCCTGACTAGACTCTATAAAACCTTTATAAAGGTTCTTAATAAGGTAGTACTTAATCTCCTCTAGCTCCTCTATAGTTATATAGTATAGTAGTCTAAAACCTAGATTATTAGGCTCTATTAAGTTGATCCTATAATTATAGGGCTAGTTAAAAGGCAATATATCCGATACTTCTTTAGAAAAAATATCCTAGAACTCTTTATAAGCTACTAGTAGTAATAGTTCTTATAGTATAGTAGGCTTTAACTAGCTAATTTAATAGAGATTAGTAGTCTAGCTATTACTATCTATAAGGCTTTAGTCTTTCTAATCTTAGATTAACTAGTCAATCTTATATAAGCTAGTTAAAAAGAGCTTACTATTCTTTTAGTATAAATATAGATAAAAACTATTTACTAAGATAGTATTAATATCTATCTAATAGAGCCTTTTAGCTTTAGTAGGCTAGTAGGGCTTCTTTTAGTAAGGGAGATCAGGGGTTTACTATTAGTCCAAAAGGTTATTATTTATCTTCTATAGATAGTCCTAGAGCTCTAGCTTAAAAGAGACCTTAGGTTAAAGCTTTTACTTTAGCTTTAATCAAGGAGTTGATTTAATCTAGCTACTAAAGGAAATTAAGATAATCTCTATACTCTTATAACCTAAGTTGCTTCCCTAATCTATAACAGTAAAGGCTTAGTCTCTATAATCTATATTCTTTTAGTAGCTAAGAGCCTTTAGAGCTAGGATTAGATTCTAGTAGTTCTACTGGATTTCCTTAACTACCAAGTAGCTAGGTAGTAACTTAACTAGCTAGACTAAGTAGTATTACTAGTAATCTAGTAAGATATCAAAATAGACTAGCTACTTCTATCTAATTATTATATTATAGCTTTCTAGATCTAATATTAAGAGAGGTATATTATACTAGCAATACTAGTTAATAGTTAGGTATAGCTATATATAATAGATAACTAGTCTCTCTAGCTAGCTATTATATCCTTTGATCTAGATAGAGCTAGATAGTTAGATAGTTTTAATATTAAAGGACCTAGCTAGATCAATTATAAAGAGTATATTAATAAATATAAATCTATTTACTTTAGAGTTAATAAGGGTATATAAGGTAATACTAGTTCTATTAGTTAATAGTATATAGACTATAGTAAAGTACTATCCTCCTATAAGACTTCTTAAGTCAATTCCCTATAAATTAACCTCTAGAGAGTCTAGACTAGAGTCTTTATCTAGGCCTCCTCTTTTCCTAGGTTTATATTAGTAACTCTATCCCTATAAATAGTGTTCTTATAGACTTCTAGATCTCTAGCTTCATTATTCTCAATATCCTTAATATTAGCTACTTAGTCTAGTAGCTTATAGTCTATATATAAATAGCTGATCCCTCTACAATTAAAGTATCTAGTCTACTAGTATAGCTAGAATAGTAATATAACTAGCTAGAGATTGATCAGCTTAGGCTAAGGTAGCTAGTCTAAGGCTAGTAGTAGTATACTGTTTACTTGACTAAGTAGCTTTAGAAGTTAAAGATACCTAATAGCTAGATAGATAAGAGGTAGCTATATAGTAGCTTTAGCCTCTTAGTCCTTTATAATCTAGCTATTAAAGCATTATAGGTTAGTATCAATATAATCTAGATAATTATAGAGCTTCTAGAAGTTGCTATCTAGGTTATACTTAGTAGCTAGAATATATAACTAAAGAGAAGCTATAACCTTCTTATATAAGTTATTAAAACAGTCTGCCTCTAGGATCTAGCCTCTATTAGCTAGCTAGAGGAATTGTATCTTAAAGTCCTAGAAAAACTCCTTATCCTTTATTTTCAGTTCTCTATATTTAGTATAGGAGTCTTCTTTATAATATTGGTTATAATAGATATTATTAAGGGCTATTAGTATCTTAATATAGTTAAAGTAAGAGTTATTATTCTCTATATTATTAATATATTAAAAGTATAAGTACTACTAAGCCTCTCTCTTTATATAGTTAAAAATAAACAACTAGATCTTTTAATTGCTATTAAATTAAAAGCTATTAATTTAGAGTTTATCTATAACTTACTTCTTCTAGACTTAATACTTAATAGTTCTATCTTTCTTTCTAGAGAATTAAAGAGAGTCCTTATACTTTAGCTTATATTAAACTATATACTAGGATTTAGATTTAGTTATTAGTTCTAAGGAAGCTTAAGAAAGAGTTAGATTTTAGAATAACTAGATAACTATAGCCTCTAGCTTTTTAATCTACTTCTAGATAGTCTTAGCCTTTATTTAACTCTTAACTTAGATATACTAGAGAGTTAAGAGATTAGTATACTAGTCTAGACTCTTAAAGGGTTTCTGATTAAAGGGGTTACTTTTAAAAGAAGCTAGATATTAAGTAGATCCTTATAGTTTAGAAGGTCTATAAGAGATATCTCTTACTTTACCCTTATCTTTAATTAAAGAGGCTATATTAATAGTCTTGAATTTAAAGGTTAAGCTTAAAGTATCAAATTAGTTATATAGTTATATTATAGATATATCTTAATTCCTATTACTATAGACTATTAGAGATAGTATTCTTACTAGGATATATTTACTAGTTATATAGATATATATTTAAAGATTAAAGAGTATAAGAGGTTTAATAGATTAATAAAGGTAGTAAGTATAAATAGACTTAATAAATACTAGTTCTAATTAAATTCTAGTTTCTAAGGTTTCTCTAGCTATCTTTACTTTAATAGCTTATTTTATAACTATATAGTTAAAGCTAGTAATATTAAAGGTATAAAAGAGCTATAGATTAACTAATCTAGTAGCTTTTAGTAAATAATAGTAGTATTTAACTTTAATTAACTATAAAGGTAAAGAAGAAGAAGAATAAGTTTAATTATAATATAATAGTCTAGCTACTATAAGCTTTATAAAGAGAGATAGTAGCTAGTTAAAGTACTATATTAATAAAGACAATTAAACTAAGAAGAGAAAAGTTCTCTATATAAACAATTAATTATATAAATACTACTTGATTTAGATTAAACCTAGTATTAAAGGGATATAGTAAATCACTAGTAACTAATCTAGTCTACTAGTTCTAATCTATTATTAATCCTCTTTAATTACTATATCTAGATTCTAGCTATAACTATACTACTTTAGTCTAATTAAACAATTATAGTTATTAACTTCTCTTTAATATATTATCTACTTATTTACTTTACTTTCTATTCTCTTTCTTTAGATAGAAGTTATAGTTCTATTAGTCTAATTCTTATTCTCTACTATTAAAGACAGGATACTACTATAGTATAGATACTATATATCTTCTTAGTTATATCTATATATTTAAGCCTTAACTTAAATTCTATAACTTTTTTATTAAAGTATATATAGATTAATAAAGTAGCTACTTTAACTTTAAAGTATTAAATCTAGATTATATAATATCCTCTAGTTACTATATAAAGGCAGTTAGACTATACTATACTAAAGTAGTTAATAATATCTCTAGAGTTTATCCTTACTTTATTAAGTTTATATTATATAGATACTTTATATACTATTATTACTTTTATTACTTTAGTATAGATTTCTCTTATATAGACTAGACTATATCTTTAGACTAATACTATAAGCTTTATAAATATAAGCTTCTAGATAGCTAGTTTCTTCTTAACTTCTTTTAGATAATAATTCTACTAGAGCTTTTTATCTAGCTAGACTTTAAGGAATTAAACTAACTCTACTAGATTAATTATATATTCTACTAGATAAACTATCTTTAAGAACTCTATATACTTTTAGATAAAGTATATAAGTTTATTTTTTTAAAGGATAAACTCTATATCTTTTATTTTAGTCTAGTATTTATAGACCTTAAATATACTCTTAAATTATTAGTAATTCTTCTAGATATTATAGCTAGCTACTAGAAGGTTTATATTATCTATAAATCCTATAATTATCAGGTTTTTATACTTCTCTAGAGCTTTATAGAATAAAGCTATATAGAATAGAAATAGAATTAATAATAAAAGAGATCTTTATAAAACCTTTACTCTAATCTATATTAGTTTTAATACTTTACTATTAAATATAAACTTTATAAAGTATACTTTAAGATAGCTATTAGTCTACTTTATTACTTATATTAGAAAGCTTTATTTATATAGAATATCTAAAAGTCTAGTATAGTTAACTATATTAAAGGTTTCTTTAATATTAAGCTAGAGTAATAAAGCTATTACTCTATAGCTTTAGACTATTTATACTACTTTAATAACTAGATATATAGTAAATTCTATAGACTACTCTTTTCTATTCTTTATTTAACCCTCTAGTAGTAGTTATTATAACTCTATTATATCTATAATTTAACTCTTTATTATCCCTTTAATAAGTTTTCTAACTATATTTAGTAGAAAGATTAGTCTTTAGTCTTTAACTATTTATTACTATATTAGTATCTTATCTAGTTTCTTAAAGACTATTACTTCTATATTATAGAACTACTTTAGAAAGTATTTAAAGTTAAAGCTAGTTTAGATTATAATTATAAGAATTATTAAGAGAGGTCTATTATATACCTTTAGAAACTCTATTAGAAGGTTATTATTTAGTTCTAATACTTTCTAGATTCTTTATTTAAGTCTTTCTTTAATTTCTTTTATAGTAACTACTTTTTTAATAAGGAATTATTACTAGATTAAAGCCTTTTTCTAGATAGTATCCTTAATATCTTAAAGGTCTACTTTACTACTAGAGAAAAACCTCTCTATTAAGATTTTACTCTTTTCTTTATAAGTAAATATTAACTAAAGAGTATCCTTACTTTAATATAGTAGTAGTATTATTAATAGCTTTTAAGAGATATAACTTCTTAATTATATCTACTATTAGAGTTTCTAAAGGGTCTTTAGCTACTTTAAAGCTTTAGTAAAGGCTAGTCTTTAATACTTTATTTATACTTTTTAGATTATCTATCTTTATTTCTAGATAGTTTCTTAAAGCTTTATCTATATATATTATAATACTATAGTATAATAGTTATATTATACTACTAATACCTTTACTATTACTTTATCTACTTTCTTATTCTACTATAGTTTACTTTAATTATAACTAGTCTTATACTATAAGATTAAAACATTAATGATTTTCTAGAACTATTATATAAGCTAATTAGTTATATAATCAAGGGCTTTTAGAGAGCTAATAAAAAGGAGTATTTTTAGAGTTTTTACTTCTATAGCTATTAGATCTTTATCTATCTTAGTCTATAACTACTTTAATAGTATATTAGAGAGTTACTAGTATTATATACTTTTAACTTATATAAGTTAGGCTATATAGTCTAATCTAGTATAGTCTAGACTCTCTTTATAGTATATTTATAATGTTTTTATATATTATATAAAGTCTAATATTCTATCTCTATCTTCTTTATACTTTATATTTCTTTATCTAATAGATTCTCTCTATAGTATAGCTAGTATAAAGTTCTAATATTATATTAATAAAAGAAGTATTTCTATATATTATAATATTCTCTCTTTTCTATTCTATTATAGATAATAAAGGTTTATATTATCTACTACTAAATAGTAACCCTTTAATAGTCTCTTAAAAAGTATCTAAAAAAGGCTCTACTAGTCTATTCCCTTATATAATAAGTATATTAATTATATTATTAGTAGTTTAGGCTTAGTTTTAAAGATAACTCTATACTAGTTTATCTCTATAATCTATAATTACTCTATAATCCTATAGTATTTATAGATATATAGTATTATCTAGCTATTATCTCTATAGACTAGATAGTATTTACTATTAGCTAGATAGTAAAGCTATCTAGTTCCTAAACTTCTAGCTAGTTTCTATATAGCTATTATATTATATTTATTATAATCCTTTAGTATAATTAATACTACTTTCTAGTTCTTTTTTATATTCTAGTATATTACTAATAGTATTATTAGAAGGGATTAAAGCTATTTACTATAGTATCTTAGATACTTTATATTCTCTAGATCCTTACTATACTTATACTATAGTCTTACTAGATAAATATTATAATATCTTAATATATCTTTACTATTTAGATAGTTTCTAGAGATCTTTCTCTTTTAGTTACTAGCTAGCTAAAGATATACTAAAACAAGAATAGAATTATATTATAAAGCTAGTCTATAATATAAGAGGGAATAGTAAGCTCCTATTATACTTTCTTATATATCCTTAGTCTATTACTAAAGCTTATCTCTAGTATATATTTTAAAGAGATATTAAAGTCTTAGTAATCTCCTTTATACTCTCTACTTTATTTATTCTCTAAGCTTATATTAGTCTATTATATCTACTACTCTATAGCTTTATCTATAGACTAATATATATATCTATCTTTTTAGACTATATAGATAATATTATATAGATCCTTTATAGATACCTTATAGCTACTTTATCTAACTATTACTACTATTATATATTATATCTTATAGTAATATACTGTTTTATATTACTTTACTAGATCTCCTTTTATAGTAAGACTAACTATATCTTATAGAAGTTATAAAGTATATAACTCTAACTAGATATTATATAAATACTTTTCTCTTCTATTAACTAAAGTATATATATCCTCTCTTCTACTTTCTAGCTATTTACTTTATCTATCCTTTAAATACTCTACTTTATCTATATCTATTAAACTCTATATTTATAAAGTTAAAGTTATAGTATTATATAATTATTATATATTCTTAGACTTATCTCTATAATAGAGTTCCTTTATATTATATATCTATAGATTTACTATAAAGCTAAAGCTATAGTACTTATATTTATCCCTCTAGAATTCCTTTAATTAACTAGTATAATTACTATAACTCTCTAGTCCTTATATAGATTTCTTTACTTAATAAGAACTCTAAGTATTTATTAGTTAATAAGAACTCTAATAGATATTTTATAGATCCTTTAAGTGACTATTATTATATCTATAATCTTAATACTTTTAAATGAAAATTTTTTTATATATTCTAGAGGTATTCTATTATATAACTAGATAGTAGTTCTATATTACCTTTATATTATAGTAATTAAAA
>KN832918.1:0-24189 GCA_000827325.1 Oidiodendron maius Zn
AGATATTCAGCCAGCTGCTGTCGAATCTCGAACTGGACTTGGTGTTTGTCACGTAAGTGTGTACATACAGCCCTTGGGGTAAGAGCTCCCTTGCAGCCAGTAGAGTGGCAGATGATCACATGGAACTCCAAGTTAAGTGTCAGCCACGGCTGTACAGCTTCAGGCAGTGGTAGTGGCAGTTGTATAGACTGGTCTGACATCTTTAAATCAATTAGAAGGTAAACAGTAAGTCAGGAAATGTCTAACCCTAAGAGCGCGTTTTTCAGTGTCTGATATTAAACGCGTCTGTGCACGTGCCATATGCTGGCCCTGCCACTGCCACTGCCTCACCAAAAAAATCGCGCTAAATCGCGTATAGTAGAAGACGAGCAATATATAAAATTAGGCTGGCTTGTTCTCTTCCCAGAACGAATCGTATGCGTGCCACACGATGTGTTCCGCCCAGCCCTCGACAAACCGTTGCTGGAATGTTGTCTACTGATTGCCCGTTATCGTCTGCGACCGGGGCCTGCCAAGTGTCCACGACGCCTCGACCTGCTTGCTAGCAAAGTCGGCTAGGTTGAAGATCCGCTTAATATACAAGGCGAGTGCCTGTGCGTGGTATGTCTCAAGAGTGCTTGTCTGGCTCGACTTCTTCTGCTTCTCCAGCCGCTTCCGCTACAAGAGGAGCTCTGCTGCCGGCGCTACAATCAGGTACATTACAATATACTATATCTCGTGCATCGCCGCTGTCGCCAGCCGGAAGGTCCGATATGTCAGGTTAAACGGTATCTTGAACTGGTATTTTACCAGGTATAGTATATACTAGTCCTTGAACATGATAGTAATATAGTCAAAGAAGTTACTATTGATATATATAATAGGCTTTAGAGGTTACCTAACAAAGCTAAGGAAGTTAAGGAAGAAGAGAGGGTAGATATTTTCCGAGCTGTTAGTTAGAGAGGACCTAGTCTAGTAGCTACTATAATCGATAGTATAACGTTACTATAGTATATTAAGTATCTATATACTATTAAAGTTGGCCAATTATATCTAGACAATGAAGTCTTATACTAGGAATAGTTAGCTTAGTCTAGTATATAGTCAATATATATACTATTAAGGTAGTAATCCCTATAGAAGTAGTGGATTTTCTATTTCAGATACTTGGTTAAGGTTAGCTTAGCCTTATTGAATTCTTTATCTAATATAGATTCTAGGCTATTAATAAAGAGGCTGTCCTTATTGTTGCTATATAGATCCTTAATAACTGCTTCTATCTATAGGATATAGCTTACTGACTACCCTTAATTAGATAATAGTAGAATACTCTATTTAAGGTTATATTCTAATACTATAATACTCCAGGATATCTCTAAGGTCTAGCTAGTAGTATTAAAGGTATATATCTTATCAAGAATAGAGAGCTAGTAAAGGTTAGGGAGATTAGGTTTGCTTATTACTCCCTTTAGCTAACTGTTAGTAAGCAGGTCTATAAAGCTTATAGGTATAATAGGAGGTAATAATAGATATAAAGGGGTCTAGAAGGTATATAACTATAGTATAATAATATATAGTAGAATATATATTAGGCCTATAACCTAATATATCTAGCTCTTAAACTATAGTATAAAGGTAAGCTCTCTAGAGCCTCTTAAGGATAGGCCTAGTCTATAAAAAGCAAGAAACAAGATTGTAATCTCTCTATCTCTTATATTAAAGAAATGAAACTCTTACCTATACTAAGCTAAGTATCCTAATATAAAGGCTTATAGTCTATAATATCTAGTAATAGGGTTATATAATAGGACTAGATATCTAAGGTAGTATTAGTTATATTATAGTTATTATTATTATTACTAGAGGATAGTCCTTTATAATCATTACTAGAGGATAGATCTAGCTAAGTATAGCTAGAGGCTATCTCTATAATACTATAGATAAAGAGAACTTCTGCTAGTAAGGTTTACTCTAGATAACCTTCTATATAGCTATAATTGTCTTTATATCTAATATAAATAGGCTTAAGATTATATTGCTTAGGGGTACTAGCTTAATAGTAGCTAGCTTTACTAGATACTAAAGAGGGGATAGAATAACTAAAGATAGCTTAAGTAAGATCTTAATAAGGATACTTCTCTTTATTATATCTATAATATAGTTTAGACTAACCTTATCCTCTAGGGAGGTATAAGGCTATATAAATATATTTAAGCCTTAAATAAGCTTGCCTATAGCTAGCTACTTTTCCTATACCTACTCTAAGATAGATATAGGCTACTAGAGTATATATAGGTTAGTCTATACTTTAAGCTTTTAGTTATAGTAGTTAATAGCCTATTTAGTAATAAGAAGTAAGATATACTCTATAAGCTAGGTAATAGCTATAAGTGTTTATAAGGCTAGGTTTCTACTAGTCTATAGGAGGTAGTAGATAGCTCTATTAAAGTCTTAGATAAGAGTAGGCTAAGGATTACTTAATAGTAGTAGAGGTAGCTTGTTATTATAGTAGGCTATATAGCTAATAAACTATAGCCTAATAGCCTAGTATATAAGTACTACTAGGTTATACTAGATTAAATAGCTAAATTATATAATATATACTAGCTGGTTTATATCCTCCTTTAATATCTCTTTAAGCTTATCCTATTAACTCTATACTATCTTAAAGATATCCTACTAGAGCTATTATATAGTATACTTTACCTCTCTAGAGACTATAGTCTTTAAAGTAAGGATGAAATCTTACTAGTATAGAGGCTTACTTTTCTAGTAGTAGATAATAACTATTAGCTCTAGATTAATCTATTATATAATCTATAATATTACCTATAAGAGGATATAGCCCTCCTTCTAGCTATAGCTAAAAATAGCTATAATATTAGAGAATATATCTACTACTTTTATTACTAAAAGAGTAGTCTTATAGACTATATAGTACTTAGGATATATAAGTGCTATTAGAAGCTTAAGTAACTAGTATTAGAGACCTTTTGCTTTATTATTTAAAGTTAAGTTAAAAGAAGTACTAGGATAGAACTACTTAGTTATAGCTAATAGAGATAGTAACTCTTTTAATATAGTCTAATCCTTAGATTAGATAGTCTTAGGATAGTTAGAGTAAAGCTCCTTTAACTACTATAATACTAGCTTAAGTAGATTAAACTAGTACTATAGAGGGTTAGCTTTATATCTAGAGTAGTATTAGGAGTATACTAATATTCTCTACTTACTATTAAGATAGTTCTATCTAGAGATATATATTAAATAGTTGCCTTCTAACTCCTATACTATACTATATAGTAATTATAGCCTTCTATTTATTGTTCCTTTATAGTATAAATATATATTACTCTATTATATCTACTACTTTAATTATCTTGCTTAGAATATTAGGTCCTTAAAAAGCCTTTAGTTTTATTCTTTTATACTTGATTAGCTATATCTAAACCTAGCTAGTACTATTAGGTAGTATATAGTCTAGTTAGTTAGTATATAGCTAGAGGAGCTATTTAAAAGGGAGTATATCTATAGAGGTTAGCTTACTCTATTAATAAGGATAGGAAGGTATTAACTACTATTATAGATATTATAGACCTACTATAGTATATCTAGGTCTAAAGAGGCTTTTAGCTAGCTCTCCTTCTAGAAGGCTTATAGTATAGCTATATAGTACTACTCTACTATAAGCTTAGTAGAGTGTTTATTTACCTTAATCTAGTTATAGAACTATAGCTATAAGGATAAAGTCTTAATTATAGGCTTACCTATCTACTTAAGGAAAGCCTTTATCTACTTGAACTCTGCTTTAGTATAGAGGATATAGAGCTAGTTCCTTACTAACTCTTGCTAGAGCTATTACTATTTAAAAACTATATAGAGATTACTAATATATTTCTTATTAAAGTCTTAATTATAACTAGTTGTCTATTTAGATATAAGGTTAGTAATCTAAAATATTACTATTTCTAGCTAATACTCCTTTATCTAGTTATATACTAATTAGCTATATAATAAGTCTATTATATTAGGTATAGCCTTTAGTTATTTCTTAAAGTTATCTAAAGTAATAGTAGTACTATATTTAATAGCTATAATATAGGTCTATTATATAAAGAGGATAGATTAAGGTAAAGGATAGCTATATATATATATTTAAAAGGTATAGGGGTCTAGATAGATATAAGCTAATAGTCCCTTACTAATAGTAAAAAGAGGTACTTTAAACTATAGTTCAAAAACCTATATATATATAAGCTAAAAGAGTATACTCTATATCTTAAACTATAGTTCAAAAACACTATATCTTTATAAGCCAAAAAACCTATACTTTATATCTTGAACTATAGTTTAAAACCTTACCTTCCTACTTTTAAGCTATTAAAGTATTAAGATCTATAGTTTAAACCCTTATACTTCTACTTCTTAATCTATAGTTTAAAAATATATACTTCTCTTTTTAAGCTATTAGAAGTCTTTAATAGACTAATACTATACTCTATTTACTATACTTATAATAAAAGCTATCTATAATACTTAATTAGGTTATATATAATAGTAGAATAATATTATTATCTAGTGCTAAATTATCTTCTTATAACTACTATACTAATTCCTGTTTAGTTATTCTATTATATTAAAAGCTTAACTTATTAGAATATTTTCACTATTACTAGTACTATAAGTCCTCTTACTCTATCTATTACCTTTATTATAATAGTACCTAAAGCTACTTTACTACTATCTTAAGCTAGCCTTTAAGAAAAGCCTTATTCTTTATTTATATATACTTAACTAAGTCCTTCTATATAGTAGACTAGTAGGTATACTTGTTAGTACTAGCTATAGATTACTGGTTATTATCTATATAAAGCTATTCTAAGTCTATAGCTACTATACTAGTATATACCTTATTTACTTTACTTATACTTGTTTTCTATAAGTTTATTAAATAATCAAGTATAAACACTTTTAAATAGTATAGGAGTACTTTAAGCTACTTTTAGATATCTATATCTATTATAAGAATATTAAGGTTAAACTACCTTTAACTAATATAATTATTTCTATTAGTTTAGAGTACTAACTAGACAAAAACTCTAATCTACTAGAGAAGCAGGTTTATATAAAAGATAGCTATAGGATCTATAATTAGCTCTATCACTAGGTTAGTAATAGCTACTTCTATTAGACCTGGGTTCTAGACTCTAGAACAAGAGAGCTTACTATATTAGATAACTATCTCTATTATATCTATAATACTCTCTAATAGGTCCTTACTAGACTCTAGTTCTATTTCTTTAAGAGTATCTTTATTATAAGAATATATAAGGAAGTATATAAGTGTTATTAAGATTAAGTTCCTGTATTATTGTTTAGTTAGATTGATTTTAGCTCTCTAGCTTTTAAATAGTCTATTCTTGGTTTCTAGCTCTATCTAGTTAATGATAGTATAGATAGGTACTAGCTATTACTCTATAAGAGCCTTAAGCTTATTAAACTATAGCTATACTATCTACTGAATATACTAGTATATCTTCTAGTCCTATCTAAACTACTATATTATAGTCTACTATAATTCCTACTTATAAGGCCTTTAAGTTATAATCTTATAATATAATATAAGTTTATACTTTAGTATAGAACTTATAGTAGATAGAAAGCTGATCTAGTTAATATAGATAGCCTTCTAGATCTTAGGGTTAGATATAGCTAGGAAACTACTTAATTAGAGCTACTTCTAGTAATAAGTATAAATACCTTCCTAGATTAAAGGGATATTATATTGCTTGTTAGGCTACTAGGTTTATAACAATTATATTGCTTTATAAAGAGTCTCTATATATAGATTAATAGATATACTATCTAGATTCAACTAGCTATCTGACTAGAGAAGTATATACTATTTATATAGCTATAGGTTTAGATTACTATCTCTTATATCTAATAGTTTATAGTTAACTAATCTCTTGAAATCCTTATCTAAAACAGTAAATAGTTACTATCTTATATCTATATCCTACTCTATATTACTTTCTAACTAGAGCTATTTGCTAGCAGTATAGTTGTAGTACTCTTCTAAACTAGGTACTAGCTTTATTACTTTTCTTAATATTATCTTTAAAAAGATATAGATTATATAGGATAAAAGGTCTAGAGATATAGTTCAAGCTAAAATAAAGGTGATATAAAATTAAGTCTAATTCTTTTTAGTTAGTATATTCTATCACTAATTAGTATAAGAGGATATAAAAACCTCTCTAAAGATACTTTTCTACCTCTTCTATATTATATTATAATAAGCTATATTATATACTTTTATTTAATAGACTCTAGAAACTAAAGGTATTTTTAATATACTATATAATTATTATTATATAATTTAGTAGTAACTTTATATACCTCTAATTAGGAGTCTTTATAATCTTCCTAAAGGCTCTAATAAAGAGAAAAAAATATAGCTAAAGTTAACTATATAAACCTTTACCCCCCCTTTAGTAGGAGTATCCTTAAGTTAGTCCTTTTTAGAAATAATATTATATATCTTACTAAAACTAATATTATAGCTATTAATATTATATAACTCTTATATATAATTCTAAAGTAAATAGACTCTAAAGATATTAGTTCTATCTCTCTTTATAATTCTTATATAGCCTTTATACCTTACTAAAGTTATATATTAGATTGACTAGAAGAAAGTTATTAAATATTCTATCTTTAGACTAGATATTACTAGATATAAAAGCTTCCCTGGCTTTAATAAGGATTTATAGGGTATAGCTACTATATACTGCCCCTACTATAATAATTGTAGTCTTTCTTTATCTTATAAGAAAGCTAGAGCTAAAAGGAATATATAATATCTCCTTAGATCAAGGCTAGTCTAGATAATAGAGATAAATATTAAGAGGCTTAGAATACTAGTTTTAAATAAAGGAGATAGATAAAAGAAAGTAGGATAATAAATAGATAGGAAAGGCTAGTTATAAGTCTCTAGAGTTTAAGATAATGCTTAAATTATCTACCTTAATATAATAAGAAGTAATCTATCTTATTTACTATTACTTTAAGTATAATATTAAGATTTTATTTCTAGATAAGGATACTCTTAAATATATAAAAGTAATAATATAATACTTTATCTAAGGTATAAAGCTCTAATGATTAGGCTTTAAGTAACTAATTAGTACTAAGTATTAAACCTACTATACTTTAATATAGCTATAGTATAATAGAGTATAAGTAAGGGTATAGTAAAGCTTAATAGGGTATTAAAGTTAATTTAGTATTTGCTTTCTTTTTATTATATATTATAAGAGAAGAGTATTTAATAAGAGTATATATCTTATATATTAAAAGGAAGAGTATATATCCTATAAGTTAAAAGGAAGAGTATAAATCCTATAAGTTAAGAAAAAGAATTTATTTGTGATTCTATTAGATATAGCTAATAGAGTAGAGTAAACCTCTTCTAGCCCCTACTTCTCTAAAGATAGTAGATATTACTAGGTACTACTTTTATTATATATCTTATTATTATATTATAAAAGTTCTGAAATATAGTTAGTTATAAAAATAGTCTTTGTCTAAAAACAGCTAGTTATACTATAAAAGTACTTTATTCTATAAAAGTAAGATCTTACCTATATCCAAAAACAGTTAGCTATACTATAAAAGTTCTATTTTATAAGATAAGGTAAGGATAATTCAATAAGATAGCTAAATACCTGAAACCCTAACTGCTTTAGATTAAGTATAAGTATATAGTCTAGTTATAGTAGGCTATATTAAATTAACTTAGATTTTAGTAGTAACTATAACTAGTAATAGATTTTAATAATTAGATTTTATACTAGTAATAGATTTTGGAACTAACTAATAGTAGTAACTAGTACTATATAGGTCTGATTTAAGCTTCCTGGCTACTTTATTATATATCTTACCTTAGATTTTATAAAAAAGAGATTTATATAAATAAGTTATATAAAATAGTTGGGAAAAATAAGTTTTATATAAATATATAAAACTACTAAGTACTCTTTTAGTATAGAGTATTATTAACTATTTGTCTATTTATTAGGTCCTTATTATATACTATTTAAATATAGGATACTAATACTATATCCTATTAGTAGATAGTAAAACAGGGCTATAAACTATTAGAGTACTTATAGTAGCTTAGTTATCTAATAAATTGTAATTTCCCCCTTCTATAGCCTATCCTTATTTCTAAGTAACCTGTCTAGATAGAGATATATACTAGCTATACTATTCTAGCTAAAATTAAAGATATCCTAGTTAGTAGTAAGTTTAATAATATCCTAGATTAGGGGTTAGTTAGCTATATAATATATAATAAATATTAAGTATAGCTAGAATATAGGGTCTAAAAGGGTGTTTAAGGCTATAATAAATATATACTAAAAGGATATTTAGTAGTAAGGTATAATATATAATAAAGCCTAGTTCTATTTAAACCAGGTAAGCTATTCTAGCCTCTTAAGAGATAACCCTACCTTTACTCTTATTCTATATAGTAGGAGATAAGAAAGCTTAATTATTATATACTTATAAACTAGAGAGTTACTAAACTAGAGCTATAATAAATAATAAAACTTTGAAGTATAAGATAGATTAGATATCTAGGCTCTATAAAGATAGATAGAAGCTAAGAAGCCTAAATTAGACTTATATAGTCTAAGCAATCTTCTAATAAATAGGTAAGGCTTAGCCTTTAGTTACTATATTAGTACCTAAATATAGTATTAAAGTAAGAACTCTAACTAGAGACTATTCTACTAGTTGATATAATTATAATATAGTCTACTATATATAAAGATACCTATATTAAAATACTATTGATTAAAGCAAGAAATCTAGTTAAGAGAACTATTTAAAGGATATTAGTAGTAGTAGGTAGAGGCTTAGATTATACTAATGTTAAAGGACTATTGCTTATAGATATAATATATAATAAAAGTAGCTAGGAAGCCTAAATTGGAGTTGTCTTACTACTAGTAATACTCTAATAGGTAAGTAGAGCTTAAGGGTATAGTTAAACTAGTTATCCTAGTATCTGATTAGTTGTCCTTATTATATCTATTATAGTACTCTTATACCCTTATACTCTTATAATATATAATAAAAGTCTTAGTCTTGCCTAATATAGGATAAAGGTAAAAGAATAAAACTAATAGATAATCTATCTAATATCCTACTTTTTAATAGAGCTAGGCTTTATTATATATTATTGATAGAAGGCCTCTAATATTAATTAAGCTAGAGGATAATTATATAATAAATTACTCTATTACTCTACTATTATCTATATTATATATTTAAGGCCTCTCTCCTTTAGATATAGCTATTAAAGCTTAACCTATAATCTTTTCTTTATAGTAATCTATTTAGAAATTCTTTTTATTCTAAATAATCTTAGATTATATAAATAATAGAACTATAAAGTAACTATCCTATTATTGATATTATCTTATCTCTTAAATAAAATTAATTATAATTTAATTGTAACTATATTAATTTAATAATGTTTACCTAATTCTATAGTATATATCCTTATACTATAGGTTACTACTATTATATTTAACTCTATATAGTTTTATATAGTGTTATAACTTCTCTACTTAAGTTTCTGCTCTCTAAAGACACTTCAGATAACTATAGCTTTTAGTATAGCCCTCTTCTACTAGGGCTATATCCTTATAAATTTATACTTAGGCTATATTAAGTATAATAAGCGACTGCTATATATTATAGTAGTGAATTTGATTCTATTAAATAAGGCCTATCTCTTTATTATATATTATACTTTAGAAGCAAATATACTATAATAGTAAGGTATAAGGCTATATTACTAAGTATATTAAGTAAGTCCCTGAATCTATAGATAATAAAGTATTATATATAACTTAATTGAAACCTATAGTATTAAGACAATTAATATAATGTCTAGGATAGCTATTAAGATTATATACTAGATACTTAGGGAATACTAGCTACCTTTTTGTTATATATTATATAAAATCTAATGCTTGAAGCCTGATTTCTATAGCCTGATTCTTATAGCTAGTGGTATAACTAAGCTCCCTTATAACTCTAGAGTCTCTATTTTATTATATATTATATTGTAATTTGTAAGCAAGTATAATAGAGTAAAGATAGTAAGGTCTCTCTTAATTAGTTGATTTTTAGATTATTTAAAGTTGATAAAATATAGTAAGGTGTCTTTATTTGCTTTAATTCTTTACTCTATAGGGCTAAACTAAACAATATTAAGAGTAATAACCTATATAGTATAAATAGATTCTAATCTAATATCTACCTTACTTTAACTATTACTCTATATAGTAATATTCTAGGCTTAACTCTATACCTAAGGAAGAGATACTAGATATAACTAATCCTTATATATACTAACTAGTTAAGCAAGGTACTAGATATTATTTATATTTTAAGCTTCTTTCTTCTCTTCCTCTTTATTTCTTTCTATATTTTTATATTTATAATAATACCCTTCTATATATATACTAGTATATAACTATAGCTATACTAGTATATATATAACTGATATATATACCCTTATTTTCTCTATCCTCTATATTCTTCTTGTTTGCTTTAGCTTTTAGTACTAGATAGGAATACTTAGAGTATTCTTATTATATAATAGATAGATAAAAGTTCTTATACTATAGTTCAAAAGCTTATATTATAGTATAAAGGTATAATAATATTCCTTATATCTAGATATAAGAGGTTTTATACTATAGCTTAAAGATATAATACTTTCTAGAATAGGTGTAAATAGTTCTTATACTATAGCTTAAAAGCTTTACCCTATAGTTTAAAGATATAATCCTTTCTAGTATAGGTATAAATAGTTCTTATATTATAGCTTAAAGCTTTACCCTATAGCTTAAAGATATAATACTTTTAAGCACTTTTAAGTAGAGATATAAATAGTTCTTATATTATAGTTTAAGGCCTTTATATTCCTTCTCTATATCTAGTGCTCTTATACTATAGTATAAGACTCTAACTCTATATTATACTCTAAGCTTTATAGTAGAGGTATAATCCTACTAGCCTATTCTCTATAATAATATTATAGATACTGCTATTAGTTATATTCTTCTACCTTAAACCTAAAATCTTAGGTATATAACTAGACTATCTATTGTATAAATATATTAGTACTAATAGTAGCTCTAGAAACTATTTAATATAGTGTTAGTATATCTCTCTAGCTTCCTCCTTTAACTTACCCTTAATATCTAAAAACTACTTTTATAGTACCTGCTTTTAATATAACTGCTTGAATATCTACTACTCCTTATAGATACTAAACTTATTTTAATTATTGTCTAAAAATAACTATTCTACTCTAGTCTTAGATAGTTAGTCAATAGTGTTTTTCTAATTAATGATAGGGATAGTAGTCCTTGTCTTTTCTTCTTTAGATATTATATTAACTATTATTAGTTTTCTAAATAACTTGTCTTATATTTCTCTAATTAGTCTATAGACTATACTCTATAACTAGAATATCTGGATCTAGGTTCTAGGATATAATACCTTTTCCTGGATCTACTAGATCTTTCTAGTAATAGATATAGTATATTAGATCTTAAATCTATATAAATAGATCTAGTATATCTATTATATTGATATAGGATTATAGTTACTATAGGCTATAGTTATAAACTAGCTAACAGACTGCTTTATCTGATTATAATAACTACTAGCCTATTTATAGGCTATAGCTTTAGGGATATTCTAGCTCTAGTATTAATAAATCTACTCTTATTACTATTTATATACCTCCTATACTACTATTAATTGTACTAGTTTAATTATAGCGGAATATTTAGGAATATAATCCTTGGTATTAAACTATACTTTATTGTCCTTAATATCTAGAATAGCTAGTCTACTAATAATAGCGCTTTTATATTTATTGTCTTGTAATTAGTAGTCTAATAATACAATATAGAACTATAATACCTCTTACTTTATCTCCTATATCTACTTGTCCTCTTTAGACTCCTTGTCTTTAAACCTCTTATCTTCTCCTGCCTTAAGTTTGTCCTCTTCTCCCTTACTGTTTCCTATACTATCTTCAATCTCCTCCTTTTTAATTTCCTTCTCTTCTTTAAACCCTTTATCTTTGCCCTAGATTTCAACCTCTTCCTTTACTCTCTCTACTTCCTTCTTTTATTTCTGAAACACTATAATCTTATCATTAATAGCCCTTATAGCAATCTACTACCTATCTGTTAAAATATATAGGGGTTGAAACTTGGGCTTGTCTTCCTTAGTATAAAATATAAACAATAATAACTGTTTCTATACTCTAGTATATTACTTAATAGTTGTAATGTCTATCCAACTATTAAACAGTATATTTAGCTCCTTATTAACCTCCTTTTTATTAACCTTGAATAGTACTTGCTGCTCTATAACCTCCTATATAGTATACTACTATATATCTTGGATTAACCCTTTAAATACTATATATAAAATAGCTAGATAGAGCTTATCTTCTTTATTAATAGGTTCTATAAGCTCTTAGACTTCCTTTTGATTAATGCTTACTAAATAGATAATCCACCCTGTCTGCTTTAGCTATAGACTTGGCTCTTTAGCTTTGTTAGTCTCTTCGATATAGCGTTTCTCCTCCTCTTTAGCCTTATTAAACGCTTACTATATCTCTTACTTTATAGCTTTAAACTGGCTCTTTCAGGATACTAATTAGGGGGTAGGTTATAGTCTGGTTTCAATATATCTTACCTTAAAATACTATAACTTGGTACCCTGTAGGAAAAAGTGTTAGCAATGGATCCTGGCCTACTATAGGACATTAGAGACTTGTTATAGAGTATCTCTCCTCTACTGTCCCCCCTTCTCCTAGCTTTTCCACTTATAAACTAATCTGTAGTACTGAAGTATTTGTTGTATTAAACAATAAATATATCTATACTCTGTCTCTCCTACCCTAAACGTACATCGAAACCTGTTGGTCTTAGGTAGAGCTAATGCGGCAATAGGCTTGGCTATTGATAGAGGAAACGGAAACTGACACTGCTTCAATACTTCGGGATTTGGGATTAAGCCATTGATCCAGGCAACTTGCTCCTTGATTCAGTCCTGTATCACCTTATTTAGTCTATAGGGTTTCTTGATTGTTTTCTTTGATTGATAGGCCTTTTTGGGCACAAAATACACATCGATCTGGCTGGGTAATATAGTATACTGGCACTTCTTATATACAATAACGTGAAATTCAGGCAAATGAAGAAGGAATTGGTCCATTTTTCTAGTTTGGGTAGTATCCTACCTCTTACCTGGATTTCCACCTACTCTCCTTCTCCTTTACCCAGCCTTTAATACTCTCTTACCAGTTCCCTACTTCCTGTATTATTTCTTTTTCCTACTCTCCTACCAAATATTATTTCGGGGCACCGGACGCGTTTTCCGCGTTCCTTACCTTAACGCGTGGCGCGCGAATCCTCATTTCCACACACATGACTTACCCCAAGTTACCCCAAGTCCGTAAAGTCCGACAGCGACGAAAACATGCAATCTATAAGTTCTAATAATGGTAATTGAACCTACGGATTCCCTAACCTCTACAGCGTCCTTTTATACCAATTTAGAGTTGTTTTAGCGTTCTAATTAAATTGCCAGTCTGCCCCAAAATCTAATCCCTAGCCTGCCCCCTTCGCCTAAATTTCCTAAAATATCCGACACTCTAATTGGTCTATAATCGATAGGCTGCACTCGCTGTAGCAGACAATTGTGGATAGGCTGCGCTCGCTGTAGCAGACAATTGTGGATAGGGATAGTTTCGAGAAACTGAATCAAGCCTTCCTTCAAACCCTGCCAGCATACTCCTCGGCCGCCGTATAGTTGGCCTTCTCTAAGGCTAATACCTTCACATTTTCTACTGCCTCTTTTCCATCAAAAGTTTGTGAGATTTCTTCTAGTGTAGAGCCTTGTGTTTCGATAAAAAAGAAAAACACAATGATCAACTTTTTGAATGCAGACGTCAGCTTGTTTATTCTCTCTTAACTCCTATCACAAGGGATATATTTGGTACCGGAGATGATAATTAAGCATGGGAAGCATTCTGACGTACCTCAATAACAAGCCACACTTCATAAAATATGTAGTATTTCCATCCGAGTCGTTCAATCCCAATAGGATTGACATATTGGCCAAAGAACAGAGCACACGAAATAGAGAGATTTAGAACCGTAAGTCCTTTGGCACGGAGATGGTAAGGAAGAATCTCTGCGGGATAGGCGACATTCAAAGACACCCTCCATCTATCAGTTCATCAATGATATATCCTGAATAACATTATGACTTACCAGACAATATTATAGAAGAAGGAGTGGAAGAATATCATGCAGATGACCCCAGACCCGATCGATGCACTTCCGGTCCGATTTTGAATTGCAGTCAAGGCGATCCAAATGGCGAACGTGCAGACCATAACAGAGTTTGAGAGCAGGAATAGTGGTCGCCGACCAAACCTGTCAACAAGGAAAGCAGCGCCACTGGCTTCAACCCAGTTTGTAACAGCGTATATACCGTTGATTTTGTTCTGGAAAGTGGGATCCGTGATTCCGATATCGTTAAGTACTTTACTATTTAGAGTTACAATTTGATAAACAGTCAATGCTAGGTGTAATTTACCCTAAATAGTAACTCACAAGGCCTGTTCCACTGAGCTGTGAGAAGAGGCCGCATGAAATACAGATAAGCATGCGCCTGCGGTTTCCAGCTATGACGTGTTAGAGTTGCAAGATGTGAAATTTGAGCTGACTTACGAGTCTTAAAAAGGTCCTTCCATTGACTCTTTGCAGACTCTTTTTCTAACCTCAATGAGGCTCGAATTTCCGAAAATTCGAACCTAAGCCACTCGCTCTCGGGATTCCCGTTGGCGTGATATTTAGTCATAATAGCTAGGGCCTTTTCATTCTGATCGCGGGATATGAGAAACCTGGGACTCTCGGGCAGAAACCAAATGAGTACGACTTGTATGAAGCTAGGGATAAATTGGAAAAGACTCGGAAGTCGCCAGCTCAAGTTACTTTGGAGCTGGAGTGTGCCGAACGTGGTCCATGCCGCAATAGTTGAACCGAAATACCAAAAGGTATTATAGACTGCGGTGAGTTTGCCCCTTTGCTGAGGGTGGCATAACTCAGTGATCAAGAGCGGCGAGGCCACAGCACTTATACCGCTGCCCATTCCGACTGTGGAAATCTGGTAAGCGTCATTTCAATTGTTGTTATCATGTTAGAGGCATACTAAAGTATCGTCCAGCGATAAACATGCCGATGTTGCGAGCACCAGACTGTAGTCCAACGCCAAGTGCCACAATAAGACAACCTATGAAAATAGTCTTCTTTCTCCCTAGCTTGTCTGATAGATTTGGCGCAAATGGCAAGGCACAAACTCCGCCAACAGACTGAATTGCATTTAACAGACCCTGTGTGGACCCGTGTGGATTGTGAAAGTCTAGGAGAGTGAGACGTTAGCTAATTCCTAAAGGGTGGCTGCGTAGAGTTTGCCGTACAATCTTGCCAATAGGTCAACGTCTGCAGGCCATTCATCATGGAGCCGTCGTATCCATTAGTAGCAGAGCTCAGGACGGCGATGAAAATAAGGAAGTAGAGACGAAGGAGGCCTCCATCTTGAAACCACCACTTGTCTACTTGATCATGCGTGAGAGGCTCAGCCGCTATAACATGCTCTTCGCCCGCATGTTGCACGGGGGCGGTACTGTCTCTTTCTTGAGTGTTGGTCATTGTTTTGTGTCGTAACTGCTGGGAGACGAATTCTTACTTTGGGGTCAAATAAAAGTGGTTAATATCAGTCCCCTCTACACCACTCGAGTTCACGTCGGCGATCGTGGACTTATATATTTGTGGAGGTTAACCCCAGACTGACCACCCATTAGACCCTAAGATCCCCAGATCTAGGCCAAAGGCGGAGATTGAATCGTCGCCCTCGGAATGTAGCGCAGATCTACAGTACAGAGGACAGGCCCTCTGATAGAGCTACTTATAATGTGAAGCGCTCCAATAACGAACTGGACGACGCGCGGAGAAGTTGAGCTCAAGGAGTCAACCAGCCTTACGTTTATGGCATATAATGTTTTAGGATTGGGGTTTTGTTTAGGCTAAATGCGGATAAAGTCAACGCCGACACTTATTGTCCATGTCTTGCCAGCGACGCTACCGCATGGGTCATTTGGGAAAGCTTCAAGAGTCCAATCAAAGTCCTATGGCCCTTGCAATATATAGCGAGGATCCGAGATCGGAATATCTCACTCCGACACACCATGTGACTGACGTAAGGAGAATCGCGTAGAATTATAAGCCTTGCCGCGATATTCTAAAGTCTAGTTTCTTTCATTATCTTCATTCTTCGCACAAGATCGACGATTCTATATTCACAAAGGAGCTCATCTAGGCACATGAAGCGGACACGTAAGACAAGGCACCGCCAAAAGTTAGAATAAAATCTCAATCGTACGAGCTCTCGGTTGAGGACAGGCTGAAAGGTAACTTCCTCCTCTGCTTCCAGTGAAGGGTCCTTCCACTTTCACTGGGAGAAATTAGTTAAAGAATATCTTAGTTCGGTCGCGACGGCATACAGCTGCATTCCAACTTAACAGAGAGAAGAATTGGAAGTTACCATACTCTGTCCGAGGATTTATATCGCGACAGATTGTCAATTATGGAGCTACCGAAGAAATTCCAATGGTATGTCATCTGTCTCAGTCATTCCGAGTTCCCTGCTCTGTTGGTCCTCAGGCTAAGTATTTGTCAGGGGTTATGCCACAGCTGCATTTCAAATCGAAGGGAGTAATTCAAGCGATGGACGGGGCGCAACTGTCTGGGACACCTTTAGTCATACATCTGGAAAGATAAAAGATGGAACAAACGCAGACATTGCTTGTGATAGTTACAATAGATGGGCTGAAGATATTAAGCTGATGAAGTCACTGGGTGAGTATCAGGCCAAGTCCCTATATAAAAATTTAAGGAGTAGCTCTAGCTCATTTAATCAAAGGGGTGACAGCATACCGGTTCAGCATCTCGTGGGCTCGAATCATACCACTTGGTGGGAGGGCAGATCCTGTTAACCAATTAGGCATACAGCACTACTCACAGTTTATTGATGCCCTTATCGAGAATGAAATCACCCCGTTTATTACGCTTTTTCATTGGGACCTTCCTCAAGCATTATATAACCGATACGGAGGCATGCTTATGACTTCGGAATTTGTTCTTGATTTCACTCGCTACGCCGAGGTCTGTTTTCGAGAATTTGGAGATAGGGTAAAGGACTGGATAACTTTTAATGAGCCACTAGTGGTTGCACAGCTGGTAAGTGGCTCCACTGATTCCATATTTCCAAGGTGTGATGCTAAAAGAGCATTTTCAGGCATATGGCACTGGGGCTTTCGCCCCAGGTCACACATCGGATCGCAATATCTCCCAAATAGGTGATACTGCACGCGAGCCGTGGAGGGTCCTCCATTCTCAGATATTGGCGCATGCACACGCAGCGACAATATATCGCTCGATGGCACAAGGTGGTCGAATTGGAATTACCTTCAATGCTGACTGGGCAGAACCCTATTCAAGCATTGCAGAAGATGTTACTGCTGCGGCTAGAAAGTTGGAATTTTTTGTTGCAGTGGGTGCAGACCCGATATTCGGCTCTGGTGATTATCCAGAAAGCTGTAAGAAGCAGCTAGGAACCCGACTTCCATCGTTTAGTGAAGAGGAAAAGACACTTGTCAAGGGCAGCGCAGATTTCTTGGGGATCAATCAGTAAGGTTTAAGTGAATTGCGGGTAGCGGAATTCAACAATTAAAAGAATGGGATCCTGATAAAATATTAGTTACACCACGAACTACATACGGCAAGATCCTAATCCGCCCTCGGACACCGATTTCATGGGTAATATCATCCAAACATTTACAGGGCCTGATGGCAAAGACCTTGGTCCAGGATGCGGCGTTAGTTGGGTACAAGTTGGTGAGTGCAGCCTCTCAATAGCCAAGCCGTTTTGACAGAACAGCAGTTCCCTGGGGCCTCCGCAAAATTCTGCAATGGGCTCACAGTCGCTATCATGTCCCTATCCATATAACCGAAAATGGGCTCCCATATCCCAGTGAAGCCTTATTGTCTCTCCCTGATGTGCTGAATGACCAGCATCGTATTGACTATCATATTGAATATCTTAACGCAATGAAAGATGCTGTTGTCAGGGACGGCGTTGATGTCCGAAGCTACTTTGCGTGGAGTTTGATGGACAATTGGGAGTGGGCGGATGGTTTCAAAACTCGGTTTGGGGTAACATATGTGGAGAAAGACGAGGCAGGGAGGGTTTTGAAATATTGGCCCAAGAAGAGCGCAGGAAAAATTCAAGAGTGGTTTGAGAACAACATAGAGTAAGGGAGAGTAGAGATAGGTGACTAGATTGTGCTCTAAATAGGATCATGCTTGGCTTCTTCCGTGCTGCAAAATATCTGTCAACCAAATACATAATAAATTTACCTCCTACAGGGCGGTACGGATTCTCCTAGTGTGTATTAGGCAAGCCCGGTTATAGCTGGTGTTCCGTTCGGCATGCGCTTTGCAGACTTTGGTCCCATACTATTGCGCACGTGGCACGGGGTACTCGAGGAGTAACGCGTGCCTAGTACCATGGAATTCCACTACAAAGTCGATGCGCGATATCCTGATGGCCAGGAATGTCATCAAGGTGCTCAGTAAGGACAATGACGGACAACTACTGGCTGACCGGGATTATGCCTCAAGCATAGGCTAAGATTCAAGAGAAGATTCACAGGATGTAATTATATACTAGGCTAACTATATAAGAATCTACTATCAACTAATCACATAATTACTATAGAGTACTTAATATAGATTGGAGTTTAATCTAGCTTTAGGCAAGATCGATAATACTATAGGGTTTTATAGAAGTATTTTGAATCTTATAGACTTATAATAGATCATATATAAGAGTCTTGAAGTAAACTAACTGTACTAAAGTATACTAGTATAATGCTATTATACTTTATATATACCTATAGCCTATATTATACCAATATTTTCTATACTAGTATAGATAGATTTTCTACTTAAAAACTATAGTATAGTTGTATAATATCTATAGATATATAAGGCTCAAAAATATAAGCTCTCTAAGCAGTATTATATATATTTATATATATATATATACTTACTATTAAGTATCTAAATGTTTCTTAATTAAATATACTATAAAGTATAAGTCTAAGATATATATATATCTAAGGCTACTAGCTATAGTTAATGTCTAATAAAGTATAAAATAGACTAATAAAGTATATTTTAAGATATATTAGAGTATTTACTTTTAATATAATATTAATTAAGGTTTTAATTATATATAATATATCCTTTAGAATTTAGAGGATTTATATAAGTTAATAAGATATTAAATAGATCTATATAAAAAGGCCTTTACTTTAGTATTGACTAGGGCTTCAAGCACATATGTCACGATGTCTCAGGATTAGTGGCAATATACACAATAGTATACGACTGTATAGTCGTAATGGCTTACGCATGTTGCTACATAAGCAGGCATATAATAAGCGTTGTGTTCTGTAGTCTAAACCCCTCAGTTGTCTCTGCATCACTTAAAGTTATCCACTGCTTTCGGCATTCTGCTATGCCGAAAGCCTATAGTCAATATAACTGAGTTTCACCTTGATCCGACTACAACCTGTGCACCTATATTGCCTCTGATTAAGAGTTTCTATATAGATACTAAAATAAAAAGATAGTAGAGATTATAAATTTAATATATAAATAGAGAATAGTAGTCTATACTATCAGCCTCTTATCGCTTATTTTATTTGTTAGGCTAAGTGAGATATAGCAAGAGAATTCTAACATTAGCCAATTCTATGACGAACAGGATTGCCAGCAGAGTCCGAGGTAATCCATGTACCGTCGCCTAGAGGCTCGAAGTCGTAGACATCACGGGAATGCGATTCGAAACGTCCCATCGGTGTCCCAGTCCTCAAATCAACCTTGTGAAAGTGGTACCATTCCTGCCCGTCAGTCTCGCCCATGATAGTAACTATCGCAAGGTCTGAACCCAGAAAGCCACCGCTCCAGTCCACGGACAATCCATCGGACTGAGGTTCAAAAGCTGTGACAGGTACAGATAGCATCACCTCGCCACTGGCAACGGAATGGAAAGAGACATCGGCTTGACCGTGGTCTACTGTCATCAACAACTGGCCATCCAGTGTCAAGTCAATCAGGCAACGATCGTCCCATTCATAGGGATGTAAGTTTATGGTGCTGCCGCTGAGTTTTACCCGAAAGATTCTGGCCCCGTCCTGACCCTCGCCCACATTGAATAAGATATGTTGCCCGTCTGGATGTTGCATGAATTGAGCACTGTGGCCGGACGTGTCCAGCTCTGCCGTGGCAATCACTTCGCCATTGTCAACTCGCAATACTACTAACAGGTCTGGACCACGATCCGCCATCATGTCGGGGCGATAAATCCACAATAAATCCCCGTCATGGGAGAACATGCAGCTGGGAATATGTCCATGGCGACGAGTCGAACGAGGCTCTAGGTTGTATGTCCATAGTAATGTGCCCCCCAGGCCTATACATGCTACACTATGGCGGGTGGTGTAAGCGGCTCTACTTGGGCCGTGGGTGGCTGTATGGTTCATAATCTTGTTCGTGGACTGGACAGGGTAGATTGCCAGTGGTTGTAACAATCCATCGACGTTGCGAAGAATCCGATAAACCCGTATCTCCCCGTCCAGGTAGCGTGTAGTGATTTGCTTCATGCTGAATCCAAAAAAGATGGAAGTTAACGAAAAACGAAGTGGCCACCCGAGTTGTGAGTTGGGTAAAAGGGAAAAAATTAATCGAAAAAATGGAGAAAGGTGTAGAAGCCTCGATGTCGAGGTTACCGAGCGCAAGCGACTACCTCAATGTGGCTAGGTCAACTAAGTGATATCACCTGGATACCAACAGAATATAAGTACTAGGTACTGAGCAATATCTACTGCTTACCTGCTGCTGCCTCAGAATGTCTCTGGTACACACAATTTTTTTTTAAGAATAATGCACTTCCTTGGAGCGCAGACGGTTGGGGCTGAGTATATTATAGCGAGTTTGGGCTATTATAGAATACCACAACGAGAGGTTAGCATGAGCAAAGGTAGAGAGTTTGCGGCCTGCCGCGATAGCACATAGTTGAATAGTATCCATAATTATCGAAAGTCCAACGAGATCGCGAGAAAAGAGTGAATACTAGTGGTAAAAAGATGTCAGGGGCCAGTTCGGTTGGCGACTCCATGGAAAGCTTTGGAAGGCGATAGAAAGATGGCGAGCCACCCGTGCTTAGCCCTAAGCACGGGAGGAGGGACCCGTGCCTGAATGAGTCTCTGGTTGATTCCGTGCCGTTGAGAACAACCCCGCCACCCATTAAGGCACTTAAATGGCCTTGGTTGTTCACCACCACATTTAAAGAATTTTCAGGCTCTGCAGCCCTCTCATATTCCTCCCAATTGCCAATACGAGAAAAAGACGGCCCTGATCCTGAATACTAGTGACCATTATTAACTGGACTGAGATTCACGTACCACCACTTGGTTCGTGCGCACCGATGGCGGAGAAGCATAGATGGGTGACTTCTTCAAAGGCAATCACTATTACACCACGAACAGATGCTCCACTTGGTAGTCCTGGATTTACGTCCCGGCTCTGGAACCAGCGGAGCATATAACTGTACACAAGCAACACAAGTACAGACCCAGGGCCGTGCAGACTGTTCCGCTCATGGCCAACAGACAACCAAGTTCATTTCAGCAGTTGGAGAAGCTAGGAGAAGGCACCTATGCTACAATACAAGCATAATTTCATCGTGAATGCCCCTCAGGATTTGGGAAGGATTCTACCGCAGATTGGACCCCTTGGTATTGATCTGCTTGGTAAGTTGTTACAGCTGAGGCCAGAGTTACGGATCAGTGCTGCAGATGCCTTGCATCACCCGTGGTTCGACGACCTGATACATACGGCAGTCAGCAGCACCCATCGAGTTAGGCACACAGGTGGAAGTGTACTGTCCAGGTTCATAGGGGGGATTGCAGGCTCTTGCACCTCAAAACACCTCCCACGATTCGGAATTTTCCCCATACCAAAATGTTACATATTATGAAGTATGAGTTAAAGGCGCTCCGATATATTGCGCAAACGAGTCACTTTCCCCCTGTCGCCTTCTCGCTCTGTCCAGACCCGGCGTTTTGCCCTCCTCCATTGCTCTGGTCAGTGTCCCTACTCACACCAGTCGAACCTGCATTCCCTCCAGCATTGGTATTATTTACTGCACGATCTGCTGCGCTTTGAGCCCTCGCGGCAATCCCGTGCGAGGACATGTCGCCACCGGACTTAGCCTGTGGGTGACCGTACAGTTAGGGAGAGTGAAGGCTAACTTATTACAGTGGGTGGCTTACCTGGGATGACTGGATCCGTCCAGAGTCGGATTCTGATGTGTGATGCACCATGTTTGGGCTCGACTAAAGACCTAAGGAGACAAGGAGCTTAATATGGGAATTAAGCAGTGCAGTTCAATGCGGTTGAGATAGGTACTGCCAGTAGGGCAGAGATCCTGTTGTGTTTAAGTATACATGATACCGTTATGTCTCACGATCAGACGTCATCTCAAACACCGACCTCAGCGAATATTTCCTCGCCACTGGCATTCTCAACAGCACTGCAGCCTCTTCAAAATTACTGGCTGGGTCTCCTTTAGTTTCCGTTCCCTTGGAGACTCTCTTGGTATCTCTGCCAGGAACTATCGATGAGAACCTCCGATTTTTGGGAGTAGCATTTTTGGGGATTATTGTATCGCTAGAGGCATGATAGGTAAGGCTTAAATGGCTGCCGATTAAGCTCAGGGCTATTGCTTCGAGCTATATTTGCCGCGATGACTGTGTGATCGGCGCTGGTGCTGTGCGCTGAGCTACTTTACTTCCTTCTGATCTCACTTTTGCTTCCGTAGCCGTCCTTGCTGCTTCTTCTTTTGTTGGCGACGGGATAAATCAGGAACAGCTACCACACGCCTTTTCATCTTCAAGTATAACCCCTTACTTCCGTCCTTTGCTACGCGACGTGCTTCAAGCTGCACCTCAAACTCGTCCACCAGCTCCTTTGCATGTCTTAGTGAATGTTGGGGCTCCAGTGTTGGGCACCACTCCACCAAATAGTGCGGCACACCGTCGACATACTCTTTGCCTATGACTTTGCGGACTTCCCATTCCTGGTCGACATCTTCGATCTCTCCTGAAGACGATTGGAGCCGTCCTAGGCACGCTGATTCCAATGTGGCAGGCGAAGTTCTAGAAGTGCTGACGGGTTGTCCCTCAATACAGCTGCATATGAAATCCTCATACTTTGTGTCATCCACAGCTGGTGAACTACAAGGCTCTTCTAACAGGTGGCGGCATGGTCGCAGCTTCTGTTGAGCACGCGTCTGATTTGGAGGCTCGAAGCTCCGCCAGCGTAGGTGAGGCTCCTGTGCTACTCTGTCCAGGGCGACTCGTTGCAATACCGACTGGGCTAGGGCTAACTGACTTTGCCGTCGCAGGTAGCGGTAGAGCCACCGGACCATCCTGAATGAGCTGCCCCTCGTCCTCTTCGTCATCTCGCTCTCGAATATCTTTTGGCTTCATCTGTTGATTATTTGCGATATATCGCTCGAAATAACTTGCAATATACCAAGCTGAGTTCCGAGGCCTAAATCCTGCATGTGTTGAGGAAGGGCAGTCGTGTGGAGCGTGGGAGGTAATTCCAAAGGAACTGTCTTTCGTCTTGGCAACTCGAATATAGAAAGTACAGACTGAAACAGGCAGTGCAACTGAAGTCGAAATTTGTTGTTCTGAGTCGAGGTAGCCCAGACAATTCGAGTGTCTTCACAACGCCAGGTATTTCATCGCCTGTTTCTGTAAACGCCATTATAAGCCCTTTCTGATAGTGGGGATATAGAATATGGAGGATTTGCTGGCCTCCGCTGAGAAAAATATTCTTGGACGAAGTGAAGAGGCATTACAGCCATACGGTTGCTGTTACTAAGGCGGGGGGG
>KN832918.1:24530-42221 GCA_000827325.1 Oidiodendron maius Zn
GGGGGGGGGGGTGTTGGAGGTTCAGAGAGTGCGAGCAAGCGATGTGGAAATATGGGCATCAGTTTAACCCGGTAATTTATCGACGGCTGAAATGAGTCCGTTACCGAACCGTAATATGGGATTCGGAAATCTCGAAAGCGTTTTCGAATTTGGAATTGCACTGCCGTATCTCAAGAACCCAACATTCAAGAAGCAGCGCCAATCAGCTTCATACCTCTCGCCCCTTGCTGCTCAATATCCTAGTTTCCGAATTTCAGATTTCGATATCCAAGAAGCTGCCTCCAATCAGCGTTAAACTTCTTACCCCTTGCTCGTCTGAGCCTCATTGCATCCTAGTTTCTGAATTCCGATTTCACAAAATCGCTCCTTTTAAGCCGATTCATGAAGAAGCGCTGCGGCCCTGTCAATTGCCTTTCCGTTTACAGGGTCAACGACGTTTCCCACCTGGAGGCCAACGGCTGCACTGCTTGCGTCAGAGGTGCCCTTCTCGTACAAAGTTGCTCAAAAGACCGAAATTTAGCCATCAATGTTTCATGTACGATGTGCTATGAGCCCCAGCTGAAGAAAAACGACTCACCAGTTGATTCATTGCACTGAAGCCGATTGTAAGTCAACTGTCCTATCTGGATGTCCAATACAGGGTAAATGTCAGGAAGCAAGCCTCCTATCCTCCCCTCAGGAACCTAATTCCACACGGCGTGGGGCTCCCTCCACCGCTAGTGGAGAGTGATCATATATAGTGGGAGTAGTTTGCTGGGGTAATGGCTTTGGTCTGCTATATAGGGAAAGGGGTATAATAAGAACAGTCCGAATCAGTTCTTATTCACTATAAACGAGAGACATCTTTTCTTCGCGTTGATACTACCTCTCGAAGAAAATGAATTTCCTCCAAATAACGGTCTTGGTTCGCATCCATTTTCCCTGGTCAAGCCTCCTTGTGCTACTACTTGTCGTCCCCACTTGATTCCCGCTCTGTGTCTGAGATAACAACGAAGTCGACACGCCGGGCCAGGAGTCCCTGCCTCAAATCAGATAAGGCGATGGAGCGAACGCCATTCTGGAGGCAGGGCCTCTTTATAGCAGTGCTGGATCTTGGGCAGAGAGCCTTAGCTTGAAGAACGGACCCAATATTTATAACTGGCCTACACCAGATTTATCACTTGCCATGTCTGACGTGTGTTTGGTCCCGCGTCCTCATACACTCCCTTCTTTGTCTCATATTGTTGCCATTTCGTTTATCGAGAGTGGTCGCGCCAGGCCGAGTCGGACGGCTTGTGGTTCGGCGAAGACTCTTGAAGCTGCGAGGCCCCTCTTCGTTTTCCCTGTGGCGTTTTGGCCCATGAGATGCTTCGGCCGGAGAGGGCTCTGGAGCAGTGAACCCGCTTCCTTGATGTCTCCCTGCATCGGGCGCCTTCGAGATGGAATGTGCGTTGTGACAAGATTGTGTACGTCGGACACCATTGTGAGTTTGACCAGCCACATCATTGCCCTCGGCGATGTATATGACATTATGCCTCAGCCTTCCTGCCTTTGCTAGTAAGCTATTAAGGTCTCCCGTGTTGATAGTTTCTAGTCGCAGAGCTGTTGCACGATCCAGGAACTGGCGGCTTGCACATTCGAGTATTTCCCTGCCATGTGTGTCTAGGATCGAGCGCCAGACGGATGACTCGTCTGCAATGCTTCCGACCGGGGAAGCAGCAGCTCTGGGGTGAGGTTTTCGATAAAAGAAGGGGGGGGTTAAGCTTGAAGATATATCGACGGAGGTCTGACTTGTTGGCTTCGAGAGACTCATCGTGGTGACGGAGTGATTACAGCAGCAACATCGACTCCTAGTCGCGACCTGGGGTAAGGAAAATGAAAGAAGTCGGTGAGTGGAAAAGCCATACTTATCTCTTCGATCATTGGGGTATTTATTCTACGTAAACCGAGCGGCCTGTGTGAATGTCTGTGATTCAGCTGTGAGAATAGGATAGTTCCCAGCCGCCCTCACCAAGCGAGGTACACGATTTGCCTGTGCGTGGACTGGTTGACATCCCCACTCGCAACGCTTTACGGAACCTGTCTGCGATTGTAGTATGTTTCCATCAATATCCTCATTGCCACAGTTAACTTTTGTAAGCAACAACACTGCTCCGCCTCGTCATTCAGCTTCCTCCCTTCTGCTGCCGAGCGCTTCCTTGGTTCGCGGCCAAGTCCTCGCCAGGGCTTTCCTGGAAGCGTGCCCAGGGTATTTGACCCAATTCATCACCGGGGTCAGGACCGACGCCCATTCTCGCGAACAGCAGCTGCACCACAGCCATATGGCCGTTGGAGGCGGCCCATAATAGTGGTGTCTGGTTGTAAATATATTCGTGATATATGGGTTGACGCGCCTTCAGTCGAGAAGTCGCTCAACCGTAGTTACCCTTTCTTGGCCGCCGATAAAAGCACCATCTGATCTGTCCTAGCGACGTTCCAGTCCTCAAGAATGCTTTACCGCACCCACACAAATCCTCCTCATTCGGCCGGGTCGGAGAGGTATAGAATACCGCTGTATAGTCAGGCAGTGCGCGCATGACCATGAATGGCGATGAAGATGGACTGACTTTTTGTGGCGCTCAGCGTCGTTCTTGTTCTTGAAAGAATTCCGGCAATAACCACATCCATGCTACTTTTCCATCTTGTGCGTACTAGGCAATATATAAGAATCATTATACATTTTTAAACGTGACATACTTCAGCTGTTCTTGAGTGTTGAATTTCTTAATTTTGGGACAGCACTTGCAGATGAAGACCCTTTGCATCTGAGGACTTCTCTCTTGTTTTGATTCGCCTATAGGATTGGAAAGTTTCTGTGGCACCACGAGGGACCTGATATCTAATAGTGCCCGACCGTGGTATGTCCTCATATCGATCGGGGAGGAATGGCTGCTGGTGTCTCAGCATAGCTTCCGTCCATATGGTCTCACTAATTTGCAAGCGCTCGCTTGACTCTATATACTAGCAGAGAAGCCTCTTAAACCTTGTTCAGGCATATATACAGCTACTACTGGCCTACCATGTGCACACCGGATGGGGTATATTCGAGGGCAGGGAGGGTCTCTTTTACCAGAGGATTTTTATAAACACAGGCCCTGGGATCGCTATACAGAACCCTCTGAATTAATCCATGATCCTATATGCGTTATTACACATACAATAAGCACAAAAATGCTCCCTTCTGCATTTGAGGCTACCGAACCTCGAGAGCGGTCATGTGGCCAATGCAGGCTCCCAGGCCATACTCGGAATAGTCTCCGATCCATGCATAATATTCGACGACTAAGCCAGGAATTTGAGACGGACAGATAGCACAATCCTCTACAACGGCAATGGCCTTCGATTTATCAGATAGTGAGGATTTACATAAAAATTCGCAGCCGCAAGCCACTATACAAGTAGCACTCCAAAGGACTGTTTCCAGAGCTAGTACCTCTAACCCGGAAAACACTACCATTGAAGTGGATACTCGACCAATTTGGCCAGGCCGGCCAGAGCTTATTTATCAGGCTTATTTAGATGCAAAGGAAGCCTGGTTAGCTATTAATATAGCTGTCAACCCAGCCCAATATCGTAGCAAACGTGGCCTTACTAGGTGGAGTAAGAGCTGGTGCCGGCAAAATAAGAAGTTCCTCCCGTACCAACGGCTCGACCTCGAATCAGAGACTCTAATTCCAGGGGATCCTAATTGGAGCTATGAAGAGCTATACGCCTGGCTTAATTGGGATGAAAAGAAGCAAGAGGAGGCTGATCAAGAGGCTGAAGCAGAGCTTATTGCCGCACTGCAGGTGGATTCGGCAGAGTTCGGCAGGGTCTAGGGCTACAGGGTGGTATAAGTCGTATTTCAGAGGAAATAGCAGCTGAGAGCAGGGCATACCGGTTTACTAGTTAAAATATAATTCAAGGCTATTTCAGGGCTATTCAGAGCCCTCTTAACCAGTCGAAACTAGCTCCGCTTAAACTCGACATGGGGGGGGGGGGAGTTTATTTTTTAAATTGACCCAAGAGACCCCTTATGTCCTCACACATTGACATGATATTCCTCCTCAAAACATCCATACCCAATCTTCCTTTGATACAGCGGCCTTAATACAATCAGGATGATAGAGCTCTGATTCGCCGATTCTCACATTCATTTTGGCGGCGGCGGTGGATCAACCGGATTGAACTAATCAACTGTGTAAGTAACCTTATGTTGAGCTGTGGAAGAAGGAGGAAACGATAGATACATACATAGATACAAACTCCAACCTGTCAGCCAGTGTACCTACAAGTCCCATCAGCATGGCATGGAGCAAGTGGGTTGCCAGTAGCTTTTCTCTCACAGTTGCAAGTTGATTTGTTAGGATCGCAGCCACCATTGTCTTTAGCGGTGCAGCTTTTTTGCGCCATTGCTAAGGAGGCTAAAAAAGCCAAGACAGCGACGGAAAGGCGCATTATGAGGAGGGAGTGTGAATTGTGAGGAGAAAAAATGGAAAGGCGACTAATCAGGGAATCTTATATATTTCAGTGCCTGGTAGCGTGTATGGTGACTGCTTTGACGATCCTGCGGTCTGCTAGAAGTGGAAGGAGTAAAGGTTACTGGATCTAAGGTTAGAGCAGCTTTGTGCAACACCACTTTTAGGAAGAGGCCATACCATCTTAGGCTGTCTGAATAACTTTTCCACAGGATGGCGGTCAAAGTGCGGCTTGGCGCTCACTCAGTCTGTGCCAACCAGTGTGTCCAACCGTGTGCTGTATTTTTTCACCACTACCGTAATACAATACAATACGGTTTAATACAATACCGTGACCCATAAAGTATTGATTTATAAAATTCATACGCACTATTTAATACTGCAGTATTAAACCGTATTACTGATATATACTATTTAAGTAGGGTAATATAAAAATAAGGCTTAAAACTTTAATTCTTAGATCTAGGAATAACTTTAATAATATATAATTATAACCCCCTTTTTAATTAACTTATATTCTAAGGTTGATTTTCCTTAATTATTAATCTATTATAGTATAAATAGGCTTAAATAATAGCTCTACTACCTCTATATGTAAATCTATACGTGATTATATTTTAAATATATTATCTATAGAGTTATTATAATTCGCCCACTTCTTAATTCTATACCATATACCTAAAAACACACTAATTCCAGATCACACTCTAAATAAGGGCTAGTTCTAAATCAATAAAATTACTTATTCTAGATCACTAGTCCTGGTTTTTTACCTATATAAGGGGCACTACCCTTCATTAATTCGACTACTCTTCATCAGTTCGACTACCCTTTGTCAGTTCGACTACCCTTTATCAGTTCGACTACCCTTTATCAGTTCGACTACCCTTCGTCAGTTCGACTACCCTTCGTTAGTTCAACTACCCTTCATTAGTTCGACTACTATAGCATCCTCTATACCCTTATTATATCCTGACTTAGATTCTATTTCTTTTGAACTAGGTAAGTATAGTAGCTATATACCTATTTAATTATTAGCCACTAATAAATATATAGACTCTGACTCTACTTATCCTGAATCATCCCTTGGCTCCGAATCCTCCCTTAGCTCTAAATCCTCCCTTAATTCTAATATATCTGAACAACACCGACCTCGAACATGCTGGGTTTTTAAGCATATGCTAGATTTAGACATTGAAACCTTATACTACCACCCTATAACAGCAAAGCTAGAATGGAGGTGTAAATACTGTCCAAAGAGATATGCTCTAAATGGTGGTACATGTCTTATAAAGCAGCATCTAATAGTAGCCTATAAGATATTAGAAAGCTTACCTTATCAAGACCGCCTAATAAAACACCAGAGAACAATTGAAGAGGCTATTACCTTTAGAGAAAAGCACCCTTAAAAGAAACAGCTTATTATATTTGATAATAGTAAGTATTATACCCTATTATAGACTATATTACTAGACTAGTATTAATATTATTATAGCTATTTGCCCTAGGACTCTAGAGCAATTATATATTAACTTTCAAATATCTTGTAATCAACCCTTTAGCCTTATACAGGCAGAGTCCTTTCGGAGTCTTATTTGATATATCAACTTAGAAGCAGATAACCTATTATCGGAATCACTATCTACTGCTAAAACGCTTATTATTGATCAATTTACTATTGAAAAAGAGGCTATTCAACAACAACTCCAGGATTCTCAGTCATCTATCCACCTCTCTCTTGATTCCTAGACTTCAGGTAATCATCTTCCTATTCTAGGTGTTATTGGATATACAATAGTAGGTGGTTAATTACAGGAATATATCCTTGTATTACATGAGATTCAAGGACGTTATACAGGAGAGAACCTAGCTCCTATAGTCCTAGATATCCTATAGGACTATAGTATTACTTATAAGCTGGGGTATATCCAAATGGATAATGCAACAAATAATGATACTTTAATAGCAGCATTAAGTTCTGGTATAGTTCTCTATTATTGCCTTAATTACTAGTAATTATACTAATCTTTATACTAACTAGCACTTCCTTATAACTATAATGCTATTGAATATCGAATACGCTGCCTTGGTTATATCCTTAACCTTGTGGTTCAAGATTTCTTATGTATTAAGGATATTGAACAAGCTGAAGGAGCCTCTCTTAATAATATAAATACTAATCAACGCTTTGGAGCCCTTGGAAAGCTTCATAATCTAGCAGTTACATTTTCTAGAGATCCCCAGAAGCTTCAGCGATTTAAGGCTATTAGTAATAGCCTTATATTACCATGCAATAATGCTACTTGGTGGAGCTTATGGCATAAGCTAATTCAACATGCAATAAAACTCCAGAGTTTTATTGAGAAATATTATAATATATAGGATAAGGATAGTCCAGATTACTTAACTCAAGATGACTGGATAGTAATAAATCAGGTAATATATTATATTTTATACTAATACTTATACTAATACTTTAATAGTATAATACTCTACTTACGAATATTGATAATACCCTTATAGCAACTCAGTCCTCTACTGCAACACTTGAAAACCGCTTACCTGCCATGGACTACCTCCTAGGGGTATTTGAAGAAGCTAAAGTCAAGTATAGAGATGATCCTTTTATAGCATCTAGAGTCAATTCAGCATAGTCAAAATTAGATAAATATTATACGAAAACTAATGACTCGGCAGCTTATATAGCTGCTTTAGTCCTAGACCCCTGTATGAAATGGGAGTATATAACTTCAACCTGGCAGCCAGAATGGATCCCAGATGCTAGGGCCCTAGTTGTAAAACTATGGAAAAAGTATCGCCCTAGTGATCCTACTAGTGATCCTACTAGTGATCCTACTAGTGATCCTATTAGTGATCCTATTAGTGATCTTAATAGTGGTCTTATAAATAAACGGCCTCGAAATGCATTTACTACCTGGAAGCAGCAAAAGTCAAGTATGAGAGCTGATCATACTGATGAATATTTTCGATATATTCGAGAGCCTCCAATCCCACATGATCATATAAAGGGTGGTGTATGCTCCTGGTGGCTAGAAGAGCGACAGCAACGATTATATCCAAACCTATATAAAATGGCTCTAGATATACTTACAATTCCAGCTATGTCAGCTGCACCTGAACGCCTCTTTTCATCAGCAAATATCACCATTTCAGATCGCCGCAACCGCCTACATAGTGATACTACAGAGGCAATTGAGTGCCTTAAGTCCTGGAGGAAAATACAGACTATAAGTCTAGAGTCAGGGTTAGAGTCAGGGCCAGAGTTAGGGCCAGAGTTAGGAGGTTAGATTAAGGTTATATCAGGTGACTAGATAGAGCTTATAAAGTATACAGTGTATACTTTATAATACTATTGTATTACGGTTTATTGTAAAGTATTAGATCTGGAATTTTAGACGGTATAAAGTATTACGGTAGTGGTATTTTTGGGCTAGAATACTGCAGTATTTACAACCGTAATACTTTTGGACACACTGGTGCCAACAGCCTTTACGTAGCACCCCGAGAGTTAATCTGAGAGTCTGCCTTGCGGGGCTGTATAATAATCATTCCCAGGTATGCTTTGTACTGCGCACCTTAATATAAATCGCGTGACAAATTCGCGCCTATCTTTCGACAAGCAAAATTATACTTTCGAGGCTGGTTATGCAACTGTGCCCCGCGCTCCGTAAGCGCCGCGTCAGCTACTCGAAGCGATGCCCATTCTTTCCGGACGCACAAACGGCTCCACCTATTAGGCTCCTCTAAGTCACCAAACTTTAAACTCACCGTAGTTTCAGCCCTCTTTTCTCTCAGCCGCAGGATGTGACGTCGCCCTCAGCGCTGTGGTTGAAGGACTTCGTAAGCATTCCCCTAATTGGACTACGTGACGAAGAGTAGCGCAACGTCCAGTGTTGATCAAGATAACCGACAGTGCCCGATACACTTTGTCCGCGCGTAGACTGGCTGCCACAGTAAAGGATATAGTGGCGTAGCAGAGACTAATATGTAATGATTCGTACGTAGCATTACTCGACGCCGTCGAGTCTGCCTTTATTTCCGCGTGATGGTGCATGATCCACCTCATCGGCCAAGGTCCTCTGAAGGATGCACGTTGACAATAATAGGACCAATCGCAAAAATGCCTCATTGTCCAATTTCCATGAATGACCCTAGTCTAACATCTCGAGTTCAATGTGGAATGAGGGTTGTCTCAATAACTAACCAGTTGGAGTCTCTGGTTCCACGAGGCTCTCTGGTCTGTGTATATGGCCCCCACGCCAGGATAGTGTCAGCATCATCCTCATACCTCATAGCCCAGAAATAAGAACAGTCGGGAGTCAAAGCCCTGTAACATTCGTACTAAGCTATTGGTTACAAGTGAGAATTCTGTTTGTATCTAATTTGAGAAGAGGTTCGTTCGCAAGTCCCAGTATTCGTTTACCTGACCTTGGGAGCTGCCCTAGTCCGAGGGCGCAGCAGATTCAGGCAACACCGCACAACCCCTTCAGCACAACCTTTCAAGTAATATTGCGCGCACTATTAGGGGCCCATGGCATATCCAGCCAGTTTCGAATCGAATGGTTAGCAATATCGTCTCTATAAAGACTGCTAAAAGCCAATGATGATCTCTGACAAAAGACACTGTTGCTCATCATCGCGCATTCGACTCGACTATCATTAGTTCATCATGTATTCTTTGTTTCTAATGGGCCTCCTGACGGCCGCATCGCGCTGTCTAGCGTACACGGACATGGTGGCTAGAGGAAGTGCTACAGCCATTGATGTTCTGTACCACTCGTCCGATAATGGCACTACCCAGGCCATCACGGCTTTGATACCAGTGGGGATGTCATTGGCTCTGCTGAGGGAGGAACCCTTGATACGGGGAACTTCGCTCAGGACCTGGTGACAATAGCTTTCACCAATCCGCCCCACATCCGAGGTACTATCACCGTCGGCAATACGACCAATTCCCTGAGCTCCATTGGCTCAGAGCCTACCAGCCCCGACTGCGGCCTTGTTCAGGGTGGAAGCATGGCTGAGGCCCACTGCACGGTCCAAATCACGAGCAGCACGTTTCGTCCACAGAAGCTAAACTCAGACGAGATCTACATGAACTTGACAGATACCCTGATCATGGACCAGCTTAACGCACAGACTTTTGATGACATGACCGGCTTTAACACCACGGGGGAAGTCAACATCACCACCACTACCAATACCACCTCGGCCAGCTTAGATCCTTGCATTTACACCTATAAAACTATCCTATCCCTTAGGAAGGATGTCCACCAGTGGTATCTTGCTGAGCGACGTACGGTAAGTATAAATTGCAAGGATCCTGCCTGAAAGTGGTTGGCGCGTTTGTTAACACTCCATTCGCAACAGACCAACCAAGTTTGTACCCAAGGAAAGTGCTCTGTTAGTGTCACCGAAACAGACACTATTACGTATACATTCAACGTCGGGTGTAAGATAACTGAGTGGATCAATGCTGGGCTTGCCGTTACTAAAGCTTCAGCAGTGGCTGAAGGGCACGTATGTGACAGCGATCCAGGTTAGGTATTAGCTGTCTGATACAAGGAAGGATACACGGGCTACAAAGTGAGAAACGAGGATACAATCTACTGCCCGCCTATTAGTCATACAATCAAGAGCTATAAGATCCTTCTCAGATCTCCAAACAAGGGTCACCGTGGAAGCGATTTTTACTGTGTGTACGGAGAGAAATACGTCCGTCATAAGGGCGTGAAGTATTGGAAGAGATATACCAAAGGTGGTCCTAAGAATGTCCACGATTAAGTTGGACTTCTACGAAAGATTTACACCTGGAGGTAATATACGATTTATTTAGTCACTCAAGATATTTTCTTCAAATCTAGATTAATTTTTGTACCAGTGAGAGCTTCTTCCTATACAGAATTATATACATGTATATAAATATATATATGAGGACTATAACTGACTCTAATCTAGGACCCCTATGAAGTTCGATACTATAGGAGACAATAGACTACTTAATACCGTACTGCATTGACCTGACAGAAGTCGTGGAAGTCCTGGTATGCCACAACCTCAGCCTTGATGAAACCGCGCTCAAAGTCGCCGTGAATAACACCAACTGCTTGTGGAGCATGTGTTCCCCGCTTGATCGGCCAGCAACGGATCTCCTTCTTGCCGGCGGTAAAGTAATACTGCAGTCCCAGTTTAGTGAAACCTGCCGTGACTGTCAGTGCGGGGTCCGTGATGCGAATGTTGGGGATATACCTTCAGTAGTTATCTTTCCTAAGCGGCTCTGGACCTTAATCTCAGCCATGAAGGCATCTCGCGCTGGCTTGTTGTCCCTCAAGGACCACAGCTTCTCCTCAAACCCGACGGAGAAGGGGATAATATCTGTGCATTGACCGCCGTGGGCCATAACCCACTCCGCGATCTTGGACAGATATTTGATTTTCTGGCGGAGGTAGTCTTTCATTGTAAGGTTAATGAGGTAGATTACCGGCTTGGTAGTAATAAGACGTAACTTGATATTTTCAGCATTGTCTCTGAGTATTTTAATCTTGAACAAACCTTCTCGTTGATCAACCCGATTTCCGGAGTCGTCCACTCCCCGTCTCTAACATGCTTGCCCTGTTCCAAGAGCTATAAGGAGTTATGGGAGAAAGTAGTTATTAATATTGTGGAAATGCCACTGCCGCTCCTACAACCGGCTCACCTAGTGGAGCTAACCACGCCGGAGGCTTTACCTCAGCCCGAGGCAGGAGACCTCAGTACATGTAGCAGCTGTAATAGTTGATCGTTGGAACTAACCCACACTTCACTTAGCTGGATTTGTTGGGACCTTTTGGGACGTCCTGGACCTGCTAGCCTCATTATGTAGCTCCGTGGGGCGTATATTGAAGGCCTGATGCCTCTTGTTTGGAAGGACTACTTCCGTTTGGCGGCATTTGGAACGCCATCACCATCTCCCGCCGCTTGTCATATTTGAGGTGTTGGAGACGCTTCATCCTCTTGCCACGACTGCGGCATCAGAGGAGTAGGCCTCCCTGCCCATTTGAAGAAATCCGCCACCAAGTCCCCCTTACATCCATTATCCCATACCAGCTCCCAGTCCTGAGGAAGAGGCCCAAACTTGATAGACGCCAATCGTGGCCGCTTCCCCCCACCATTGCTTTCGTCATCTTCCTCTTGCCCACCGTAAGCCAATACCCTCCACCATGTACCCTGTAACACATAGCTCTCATCCAACATCTTCCGCTCCCACAGCCCATACCGAGCCAAATCCACCATTACACTCTGCAAATCTTCCAACCAGAACACCACCGCATCCCTAAGCCGCCTCTTGTTCAGCTGCACCTCACGTCTCGAGCAAGGTACCTTGCACCCACAGGCAATCAACCCGGCAAATAACAGCGTTGTCCCCTCCCATATGTCATTGTCCTGTCGACTGAGATCTCTCTCGCGGCCTCCCCTAAACAGCCACCCAGCAAGCTTCCTCCAATCTTTGAATTCCGTGTAGATAGGCTGGCCGGCAACATCCTCTGCATTAGACCCCCCAGGTACATGCCGGAAGTAAAGCTTCGCGAACGCATGCAATGAACTCCCTACAGTCTGGTGTAATTGCCGACGAACAATTCCAGGGTCTGTTGCTTTGTTGTAGCGTACCAGTATATCCAGGAAAACCTTGGGGTCGACATACTCCCACATAATCACATTCGTGAACCGGGAATGTAGGGGCACTTGGTCGAATTCGTCAACGACTAGATCTAGGAGACTAGGGACACTCCAAAGGAATCGGTGCAGGGTGCTTTGCCAGTAATATTCCGCTCGTTCCGGGAGGAAGAGTGCAGTTGCTGCGTCTGAGAGGTCATCTGTGGATTTTATGAAGCGGTAGGCTTTCAGAATGTCCGAGGGTTGGGCGCTGTTTCGACCCAGGAAGTATAATGGGCTGCTTCTGTCTGTAGACGTTTCGTGGACGCTAAGGCCCTTACGGACTAGATAAGTGATTGTCTCGAGGTTGCCACTAAAAGCCGTATACTACTATATAGCCTAGTACTTTATTCTCTTTCATGCGGTAAATGGAACGTGATTTTATCGCGAATGACCTTGGGACGGTGCTTACGTGTAGTAAACTCCAGCCACGTGGATCACAGTCATATAGCGAGCCTTTACGATCGTTGAACATTTGCACCACAGCCTGACAAGTCACTATAACACACAGTTTCGAAAATTTCCGTGACATAGGGCCTGTCTAAGGTAGCAAAGCGCGAGCGAGCGGCTGTGAAGGTTAGCCAGACAACACCGCTACCTGACATGCACCAAGTCAATACTCCAGCCAAAATAATGAAGTTATTCATAACGTATTGGTCCAATTTCAATCCTCCTCCTGTTCCTTTCAAAAGCCTCCCTAGGCAATGGCTTGGTCATTCCATCTACCAGCATATTTCCCCTTGGGACCCAATAGACTTGTATTCTACCTTCCTTGACCTCATCATTATCCCATGATAATACACCTTTATTTTGTGGGAACCTTTTGTAACGACGTTGGAAAATACATTATGAATATATTGTACTCTGCCATATCCTACCACGGTTGGTCATTGCTAGGGCCTAAGATCGTAACAGGATGCTGCATTTTACATGTCACTTCCTCGCCTGCAACCGTTAAAACCAGTTCACATTCAAGATAGTGCTTGTTTCGCATATTATATGTGGTGAACGTCGGAAACACGTCGGTTCTTCCTGACCTCGAGGGGCAATTGAGTCCAAACTCTCTTCCAAGGTCCAGTGGCGCAGATTCAAGCTCTGTAGGCACGTTAAACGAGTCTGGTTGGTATTCCTGCTTTAATCGCGCTCCAGTGTTAGCTCCAGCCGGCTTTCTGTTAAAGCTAAGCCAGGTAAATGAATTTGAGAATTCAGACTCTCGCGGACCTATGTAACGATACTTGAATTGACTTATTGACGTTAGAACCAGGCTGAACTTCTCGATGCTGATGATTTGAGGTTTATCGTTTAGGATTGTGCTTGTATGTTTCGAGATAGGGTTTGCCCGCAATTGAAATAGGACAGAGTGAGGGTTTCCAATTTGCAGAACGGATAGAGAATCATACTGAATATCGAACGAGAACTGAGGGACCTCGGCAGAACTAATCATCTTCTTCATCTTCTGGCCAAGGGAGAGTCTAACACCTTCCATCCCTGGAAGAAGGCACTGGGAGGAAATCTTTTGCCTAGTAAAATGCTTCTCGTGCTTGAAATCGGTAATAGGAAATGGCGATGAGACAAGCCCCACCATTACAGGCTTCACTGCCGTAGATGTTTTGTTTGAACTCCCCTGCATCGTCGCCTCGAGATAAAACTCGACGTATGCCAGGGCAGATACCCCTAAACGCCTTCCTTTGCACAAGAAAGTCGGAGGTAAATCATGCAAGGACGCGTCTTCGAGGGGCAAGGAGACCTCTTGACGGTCGCTAGATCTTTTCAAGGACTCGACAAGCGGATGATTGGGAATTGTCACGGCAAAAGACTAACTATTTTCGTGGCCTTGCGGTATGTGCACTGGCCCGGTATAAAGCACCTGACCAGAGGAGCCGAAAAGATCGAAGCGGCTGCATACGGACTGCTGCGACATGCCGGCTTGCCAATAAAGGCAGGGAATCATAGCTACAACACTAGTAGTAGTAGCATACAATTATTGTAACATCTTCTATATCCTAGAACAGACTATTTCTTACAGAACCATTCGAGAGGATCACTCTCTTTCCGTGAGAGTCCCACTCCCATGATCTACAAGGTGTCGTGGCGTCGCACCAGCGTCTCAGCTGGCTGCGCCGCGCGCATCGGCCCTAGTCATGTGATGACTAGTCGGCCATAACAGGTAGGGTGCCAGTTGACGCAGGCGACCGCAGGAACTCGCACCGTCCGAATTTCTGATACCAATGGAGGTAGGAATATATCTGTCTTCAAGCTGGTAGACAGTTGACAAGCTGATCTCGAAGCTGATCTCGAAAGATACGAAGCGGTAAAATTATCACCGCTGAGAGAGATGAAAGAATCCAGCGAAATACACTCCATGTCATTCGCGGAAGATGACGGAAAGGAGAGTGCTAACAAGGGAGCCATTTTCAAGCAGATTATACTACGCTTGAAGATGGTCATATTTCCACCGCACACTCTTGAAGTACCCCTGTGCGTCTCCCGCAGGTCTATGGAACGGTCCGCGTTATTATTTGTTTCAAATATATTCTTTAAATGTCAATTTCTCATGATTCCATCTTACAACATGGGTTAATAGATTTTGGCATGGGTAGGTGTTTTTTTGGTAGTTGACAAGATCCAGGGGCCGGCGGGTATTTATATAAGTCTAGCGGGTATTTAGCACGTCACTTAATCAATAGGAAATTAAACACAACTAAACTCGTACAAGAAGGATTTAAGTCCGCCTATTGGGTCGGATTCCATTATGGGGTTAGGGACCCACGCCACAACTTCGAAGTACAAGCTAGGGAGCGGAGGGATTTGCGCCTTATAGAATATTATATAATACAAAATGTGAAAGTAAGTTATGTAACCTAATATTATTGGTAGACTAGGCGTTAAGGACCGCGATTTAGCAGGTCACTTGAATTATAGTTATATGTACGGAAACGGCACAAATACTATTATGTAGTTGTGGGCATACGGGATATAGGTAGGGTAAAACGGGAAATAAATGGACTCTCGTGTGGTATCCGAGATATTTGCCGTGAATTTTTATTTTTGAAACAGATCTCCTCGTGCTTCGTCCTGCTAATTAAAAGGGTAAAAGATTACCCGTAAAATGCACTACCAAACATGACTTGCTAATCATCCAATGGTTTTTTTTAAACTGAGCCTTACGCCCGAGAGCAGTTTAGGTCTCATTGTTAGTGGTATTATTGCTCTAGTCGCCAATGTTTCGTGTAAGCCCACGTCAAGGCAATTATCCCGCCCCGGCAAAATATACTTAAGAGACTTATACTCCCAAGAAAGTCAGCTTGTTGAAAGTAAGGTTAAGATTCTTTCGTCTTTCTAGAGCATCAGCCACTCAAATTTGGAAGATGAATATTTTAATCCCCGCAATTTGCACTGCTCTTTGGTCGCAAGTGGCTCTTGCCCAGGTTGTCGGGACTTCTTTTGGTTTTGCATCAGGGACGACAGGTGGTGGTAGCGCACAGCCGGCCGCTCCGTCTGATATTGCAGAGTTAGTTCAGGGATCCCTTGAGCAAATCAAATACTTTATACTGACTGTAGCTAATCTGATTACAGACTGACGACGTGGCTTGCCGATAGTACGCCTCGGGTTATTCTCATTGACAAGACTTTTGACTTCAGAGGCTCTTTGGGCACGACAACAACCCAGGTCTGCGAAGACTCTGTTGTCGGAGCATGTCCTGGAGGTTCCAGTGCCGGCCAATATTCTATCCAAAGTACCTGCACTACTGGAACATGGGTCACGAAGACTTACGACAATGCGGGAATTCAAGGGCTACCTGTGGGGAGCAACAAGAGTATTGTGGGTGTTGGAAGCAGTGGCGTTATAATGGGTAGAGGATTACAACTATCTGGTGATGTATCAAACGTTATCATTCAAAATATCTTAATTACAGTATAGTTCACCTCGATGCACTTAATATATATGGAGCTAACGGGCAAATAGGATATCAATCCTCAATTTATTTGGGGAGGTGACGCACTATCACTCGAGGGATGCGATAAAGTATGGATTGATCACTGCAAGGTCAAGTTTGCGATTGACAAAGACCCATTTATATAACTGACTGTTGTTTTTAGTTCTCTCTCATTGGCCGGCAAATGATTTCCACTGGCTATGCTGCTGCTGGCCACGTCACGATATCTAACAACGAATTTGATGGAGTTACGAGCTGGTCTGCCTCATGTAATGGGGAGCATTATTGGACAATGCTGCTATACGGTTTAAAAGATTACTATACTCTGACTGGTAACTATATCCACGACTGTTCCGGACGAGGACCACATATCGGGACTACATATGATGCGTCCGTGATCTTGTTTCACTCGTACAACAACCTGTATGAGAACTCAGCTGGTCACGCCTTTGATGTAGACGCTACCTCATATTTACTTATTGAGGCGAACTCCTTCAGCAACTGGTCCCAGCCAATGACTCCGGGTAGTGCTACCAACGGCGGTCATGTATTTGATGTAGCGGCCTCTTCTAATACTGGGACTTGCAGTTCATATCTCGGACGAAGCTGTATTGAGAATGATTTCGTCAGCTCTGGTGCTTGGCAATCTCTGTCAGATACCGCTGTACTTTCTACGCTTGCAAGCTACAAGGAGTACCTGCCCACTCCCGTCCCAGCGAGCGCAGTATCTGCATCGGTCAAATCATTTGCAGGTACAGGAAAGCTCACTGTTGCCGCTGCGGCCACCGCTGCGGCCACCGCAAGAGCTTGTTCTGGGTAGTAAATGGTATGACGGCTTTCTCATCGTCTTATACTGCTAGGAGCGGAAGCTTACAGTTACAAATCTCTCTGAACGTGATTCTGGGAGAGTTGGTAGCGATAACGGTAACAGAATATGTTCTGGAGTGAGGAAGTTTTGTTAATTAATACGAAGATATCATTATTCGGACTTGAGAACAACAGAAGTATAAATACCAAATATAAGGTATATAATTGCCACTATATTTATTTCAAGTATAAGTCTTTAGTTTTTAAGTTCCGGTTGAGTTGTATTATTATTATTATTATTAATACTCTGTTTAGCTATCTAGCTACAGAACCTCTACTAGAAATATCATAAGGTAAACCGTGCCCCTTAGGGCTGGACGAAACCCTTATGCATTGGTCCTTATACGCACGAAGCGTCTTCGCCTGGTCCTCGCTGCTACTTAGCCGGTCTCACCGCCGACTATGTGATACCACCTGGAGCCTCTATAGCCCCCTTTCTTCCTCCTCCTCCTCCTGGTCCTGGATTGCTGCATACCTGCAGGCTCGCCGGAACTCAGGGAGGCGGCCGGTAGCTAGCAGCCACCTTACCACCGTCCCTGCACAGGCTGGGTCTGCCGTTGCTGCTGTGAAGTCGCGGGTGGTTCGAGGGGGTGCGGTAGGAGGGCCCTCTGGAGCTCCTCTCTCTCTTGTTGTAGTTCTGGGCAATAGAGGACTATATGGGCTGGCGTTTCCCCTGTAATGCTGCAGCGACAGAGCGG
>KN832920.1:0-13440 GCA_000827325.1 Oidiodendron maius Zn
GTTTAAAGATATAGAGATTTTAATAGAAAGTAAAATAGTAAATAAAATAAAAGGTAAAATAGAGGTAATAAGTTAAAGTATAAAGAGGAGTAAAATAGATAAAGTAAAGTAGAAAGAAGTAAAATAAAGTAAAGAAAAATAGTAAAAAAAAAAGATAAAAGAAGAAAAGGGAAGGAAGAAAGGAAAAAGGGTAGATAAAAGAAGAGAGATAAGAGAAAAGAAAATAAAAGTAAAGTTAAAATAGGAAGTAAAGTAAAAAAGTAGAAAGGTAAAGGTAAGAAAGGTAAAGAGTAGAAGAAATAAAAGGGATAGAAAGAAGAAGGGTTAAAGTAAGTAAAAATATAAAAAGGAAAGAAGGAGAAAGGTAAAGTTAAGGTTATTAAAGTAAGAGAGAGCAGTCTTGGGCGAGTTCGGCTTAGGGTTAGGCAGTAGGTCGACAGGGTCGGGCGGGCAGTTCTCGGGCTCCCCTGATACGGGCGGACGCCACGAGCACGATGCCGGCAGTGTCGAGGCACGGCGGGCGCTGGATCAGGAGTTATTCGGGGTCGAAGTGTCGATACCGAGGGTGGTTTGCCCCTAGCTAGGGCAGCCAGTACGGCGGGCTAGGCGTGCCATAGTAGTTAATCAAAGGATCCTACGGCGGGCAGGGTATGCCACAGTAGTTAATCAAAGGATCCTATGGCAGGCCAGGCGCGCCATAGTAGTTAATCAAAGGGCCGGTATGCATAGTGGCCCAAGCTCCCTTCTAGTGAGCCTCAGAGGGGGAGATGGTTTGGGCCTGCGCCTAGGCCGAAATATCCTATACCGGTGCACCCCCTTCTCCTATAGGGAAGAGGAGGCAGGAGTGACAATCTCGTCACGACTCCTCTATCTATGCCCTATGTACAATTGTGCTAGATGAAGCCCAAAAGAGGACTCTTGGACGATCCCCTGAAATCGAAGCTATCCCTAAGCGAGCTCCGGATCTCGTTAGAGCACAAGCCCCAAGACGGCCCATGCTTCAGCTTAGCACCTACCCTCTGTTTATATAAATAGATAGTCCCCCTTTCCCCCTAATAGAACCTCCTTATAACAATACAATCGGCTGTCTAGCTCTGGCTCATTATATCTAGCCCGTAATAACAACGCTATCGAATCAAAGCGCCCCTCCTAGACTCTTCCCTATCTTGATATACAGAGATCCCTCTCTTGACCCCTACTATGCCAGGAGGCCGACCACGCAAGTATGCCGATAGAGCTATAGCCAAGGAGGCCAATCGAGCCAAGGCCAGAGCGCGGTACCATACAGTTAAGCAAGAGCCTCTCCCAGATAAACCCCTCGGTCCTCACAGTGGTAGCCCTCGTATTGAGCCTATAAAGCTGACCAGGCCGTGTCCTCTAGTCGTTCCTAAGCCGGCCAGCAAGAGTAGCCCCCAGCATATGCGAGGCAAGCAGGTGACCGACAAGCAGGAGTCCGTATTAGAAGACGACCCAGACTGGACAGATGACTATGGAGTAGTTGTATATGACGAGGATGGTAGTGGAGGCGACAACACGACAGTCCTCCCAGGACTGGAAGCGCTATCGCTAGGAGAGCAGTATGCACAAGTGCAGCCACGGCAGGGCCTGGAACAGCCACCCCCCTCCGTAACAACACTACCTCCTCCTAAGGTCCCCAATCCCCTAGCCCGCCCTCCCCAGAGCGGCCCGCCCCTCCCTGCAACCGCTTCCGCTCTCCACCTGATCAGACAGCTCCAGCGGCCATATACATGTTCCGAGGAGGCACACAAGCTAAGGCTCAAGAACCACCTCTATCGCATAGAGAGGCACCGGCATACCCGCCACGAGTGTAGCAGCCTGGCAGATATCCGGGACATCGTAGACCCGACCCTCCCTGCAAATAGCCATATCCCACACCCCCTAAGTCGGAGGGATATCACGATCGCAGGGAAGCAGAAAGGACTCCACCCAAGCGACCTCGATGCCCTACCCGGGCCACTCAAGACTGAGGGCCTCTACCGCGACCCCCGCTTCGCCCAGCTGTACGAGGGCCGAGAGGCTCCTCCTGCAAGGCCACGCAATGCCTGTTTACACCTGAACGAGGAGAGCAGGCTAGGCCGGACCCTAGTCCCCACCTTCGATATCGATAGCATCTGCGGCTGGGCGTCCAGCCTCGCCGTCTGTAAACAGGGCCTTCGATGGCTCCCAAAAGGGCTCCGGGTTACCAATATACAGAATAATATCCACGGGATATATCTCAGAATCGACCAGGAGCCTAAGGGCGGCGGCCCGCCACAGCCGGTCCCCGTTGCCGTACACAAGATCCCGCACCTGTGCCTTGGTCGGGTTATCAGCCTCCTCGGGATCAACCTTTACGTCTTCTTTCCCAGGATCTACCGTGCACGGCTAGAGATTGACAAGCTGGCGTCCAACTTCCTAACGGACAACGAGGAGAGCCTCTGGTTAGATGGGGTTTTCATCCCCGCCCTCGCGACAAGCGTCCCCCGCTATACGCTCCAGAGATTCCCTCTCTCCTGGGCTGCCGCAACGGCGAATAGTCTCGCCAGCGGGGCGGAAAGGGTAGGGCACCCAGGCGAAGGTGGCCGGCAGCAACTCTTGGGAGAGGTAATCCAGCCACAGTATCTCCAGCGCCTGTGGCAAAATATCGAAGGGCGGATCGCGGAGTACGATACATTTGACCTGTTCAGGGGGTGCCAGCTCTTCTTTAATGGGAAGGATTTTAAAGCAGACACGAGTAGCTCGAGCTGGGACGACCTCCACCACAGGTGGTCACGGTTGTGGGCACAGACCATAGACGAGGCGTACTGTAATCGTGACAGATACTGGGTAGATATTGGACGCCAGCTCAATCCGCCAGATAGCTTTGTCTTTAACGAGGAGGTAGATGGTACGATCCACGAGCCGGAGTGCCTATCTTGGAAGCTGTGCTGTCTAGGAGGCTACTATCAGGATAGGCTTGGTGACCGACCCCAGCACCATCTGAGGAAGGACGTATACCACCTAGCCCTGCTCCGGGACACGGGGGCCGTCACCTTCACGCCGTCGGTACAGTCCCGGGAGTGGGCCGACGGGTTCCTGTACAGCCAGTTCTACTGTAAGGCGATGTCGGTCTTTACCGTGGCCACGGTCCAGACCTTTGCAAACCAGAAGTTAGAGATGCTGGCACTCGATCCTGATTATATCGCAGGTGTTCAGGAAGGGGGGAGGGGAGGGGTTATCGCCAGCCTCGACGCCCTGACGACTATGTATCTCCGGGGGAAGGACCGCGCCTACCAGAACCTCCTCAATGCCACCCACCTCTCCTACGGGACCCGAGAAGAGCATCGAGTATCCGGGGCGCTCTATACAGAGGTGATTCCGGCCCTCATAGGTCTACCGATCGACGAATCACTGATACCGGTGACCGCTCAGCTCCCGCACTACACTATTCCCAGTATGACCCTGTTTGGCTTCCTCCATGGACAGGTTAACAAGTTCTGCCTCGGCTTCGAGTCTACCATGGCCGATATCACGGCCGGGTACACCAGGTGGGAAGAGACCCAGGCGGCCACGGTCTTCCTCCGCGCACTGCGACACAGTTCTAGCACCAGCCCTGTACAGCAGGAGTCGCTGCTGTGGAGGGACAGGTGGGAGAGCAAGGGCCTGTCACACGAAGGGCTGAACGTGGGCGGGCTGATGCAGCGGACAGGGCTGGGCTGGTTCCAGCCCAAGTTCGACTGGGAGACGTGGACGTTGCTGCCAGTACATGCAGACCACATGCTGCTTGAGAATCCACGCCTCCTCCAGCACTACCAGCAGAATTGGAGCTTCATCCGCAGCGAGAAGGACGTGTACGTCCGCCTACAGCAGGTCGCTAGGTGGCTTGGCAAGGTCAAGGGCGACTCTATCGCTACCCGGGTCGTCCTGGACTACGTTACGGGTCTCTGCCTTGGTCAGTTCCGCACTGACGTGTACCAGCACCTCGTCCGGGGTGGGTGCGTCAAGAGCGAGTTTGTCGAGGCGGCCATGGTAGGGCGGCTGGCCCTGTGCCACAAGACGCTGCGCGGCGTCCTGAATGACGGCGAGCCGTGGCTCGTCACTGGGAACAAGTCCTTTGTCAAGGACATCCGGTCCCTGGTGGATTACCTGTTCGATGCCGAGCCGTTTACGTATGTCAAGGACGGGGTTGCCACGGCCCGGTCGCGGCTGCACTGGGAGAGCATGACGTACCGGAGCCTGTATGCCAAAGCCGGCATCGTTGTCGAGGAAGAGGTAGGTGAGGGGGCGAGGGCCGCGTGGCAGAGGAGCTTCAAGTCGGCCGTGCTAGCCCTGAACTACATCCTCCCATACCCCGACTACAACACCTTCTTCTCCAAGACCAAGTGCAGACGAGGCCGAGGGCTGGACACGGTCAAGAAGACCCGCCGCTGCTGGATGGCAGTATGGACCCTGCCGGCGGGTGCCATCGCCCGGCTTGCGGAGACCGATCCAGCCCCGTGGCAGATCTGGAACCTCCTCGAGTGGTTGGAGCCCCCGTCTGCCGACTCGGGACCCTCGGGACCCTCGTTCTCTATCGGTGGGAAGCGGAAGGAGGGTGCCGATATCGAGAGGGAGGAGCCGCCCGCCACTCACTTTGAAGATTCATGGCAGGGCCTGACCTGTGCACAGTTAGAGCGTGTCATGGAGCCTCTGTTGGGTGATGCGCCTATAGAGCGCGACCTCCAGCTCCCGCCGTATAAGATGCCTCCACCACCTAGCGCGTGATGAAAGGCGGGCCAGTGCCTGGGGACGTCCATCCCTCACGTCATGTCGTCATGGCGAAGGCAGTCGGACTGACGTTGCGAAGTAGAACCTTTCGGCCTAGGCATAGGCCTAAATACCAAATATTCTCGCCGAACCTTACGTCTACTCGTCCACCTGGTGAGCCAGATGGATTTGGGGGGCCGAAATTCCATAGGCGGGGCTCGGCTTAGGGATTAGAGGATCTTAGGAATTTTGAAGGGTTTTGGGGGCGCACGGACGCCGAGCCGAGTCAGCATCGCAGCATGCGATTGGTCAGGACCCGGGGGGTAAGGGGGTCGGAGAAGGGTTCTTCCGCCTACCGAAGGCCCCCCCCCCCTTCCAATTAAAATTAATTAATTAAATTAAGTTAGTTTAAATTAATATTCCAAATTGTTATCCAGATATAGGATATAGGTGGGATATAGGCAAGCCCGAAAGAAAAAGAAAGAAAAAGAAAGAGAGAGAGAATAAATGGAGGGTCTTGCTAGACGGGGGATAGTGGGATATTTAATGGGCCTTCGTTCCATAATGGCTCAAGCAGAATAGGGGATTGCGATCTGTAAAAGGGGTGTATAGCGCTAGATATAAAGGCGTATTCAACTATTTGCCAATATAACCAGGAGAACAAGTTACAGAGAGAAGGATAGAAGGAGAGGATGAGAGCAGAGCCTCTTATATATAGGAGGCCAGTTGGGTGATTTGCTGAATCGAGCACAAGCTGCACTGCTGGGTCACATGGCTTTCCGCATATAGCTATGCGGAAAGCAATGCGCCTGCACCGGCCAGGTTTCTGCATAACAGCTATGCCAAAATCAATGTGTGCACTGGCCGGGTTCGTCACAATCTCTACATACTGTCGTTAGAATGCATATAGCTCTAAAACCATTCGTTAAGGCGTAAGGTTATAGGGCCTATACCTACACTAGAACCAGGAGGGACCAGAAAGGGTATAGGCAGTAAGGCGGGCGATTTTTAGATCCCATCTCCGCATAGGGCTTGATGCGGAAATCCACCCCCTCTCTAGAACTCTCCCTGCTCTAACCCCTCCTCCTATCCCTTAACCTGTTAGAGGCGCCATATACCTCCCTCTATCTAGCGATACTAAGTCTACCGCTTTTGGAGGGAGTACAATCAAGGGGATTATCGAGGCGTCTAAAGAGGAGATCAATGGGAGCATAAGGGTCGGACCATTACGGCATATGTAGGAGAGGCACCAAGTATATTTCTATCCTCAAGATATTGACATACTACATATCGGACCTCGTCCCAACTCCCCCAGCAGTCCATCCCAGCCCTCTCATGCCAACCGCCCTCCTGACGATGTTGCAGGCCTTGGCTGCCGACGAGCCACCCGTCAATCGAGCCGAGCCGTCCCCATATCGTCAGCGGCTGTCTCTGGCTCTCCCACAGAGCGTTGCCAACACCCAGGACAACGCGGCCCACGTCTAGGAGGAGCCTACCGGTATGCAGGAGGATTTCACTAGCGTGCAGGAAGATTTCGCCAGTGTCGAGGAGGACCCTGCTCGTATAGAGGAGGATCTTGCTGGCGGACAGAAGGAGCCTGGCCGCCCCAAGGGCCGCAGAGGCGAGCATGGCCATGCAGGGCATTCCAGGAAGCAGGTGGCCGATCGCGATCGACATAGACGTATTAAAAGAGAGAGGTAGATAGGAACTCGAGTAGAGCTAGCTCGAGTTTTTTGGACGGAGGAAGGAGGAGGGAGGAAGGAGGAGGGAGGAAAGGGGGAGCCTCTTAGCAGGGAGAAAATTTTTCGACTTGCTCGACTCGCTCGGCCCCAGTCTCAGTCAGGCGATTTTACCAAGGCGATTACCAAGCCAGGGGTAATCGGTGTTGGCCCCCGCTGTATTTTTGAGCGACGTCTAGACGCACTCCCTCTTACTTAGATTCCCCTAGCGGTATCGTCCACCTCCCGTCCCTCGCTCGGCTCTGAAGGAGTGACGGGCCGTCTACAAGTAGAATAGCCCTCGCATTATCAGTATGAAGGCAAGGGCGGCCCTTCGGTAGTACAAAGCCATCCCTTTCTCTCCCACCCTGCACTCCTCTGGCTCTCAGCATATAGCTATATCAAGAGGACTCATTCCATTACTATCCAGATGATAGGAAGGAAAAGAAGAGAATGTACGGATAGGATAGACTAGGCATTCTATTCTATACAAGAGAGGTATAACCGGGGAGGGAGGTTCCTTGATTAATCGTTTGGACATGAAGATTTATTATACAGTACAATCCTGCAGTAATGACGCCACTTCCCCTTGGCCTTTTCCCCTCTCTCTAGCCCCTCTAACTCACTCCCCTTCCTCCTCCTCCGTCTCCTCGTATGCCGTCTCCTCGTCAGCCATCTCCTCATCACCCATCTCCTCACCCCGGGCCTCTTCATCCTCCGCCTCTATCTCCCCACCCTGTATCTCTTCATCCTCCACCTCCATCTCCTCATCCCCTACCTCCACCTCCTCATCCCCTACCTCCACCTCCTCTATCTCCTCACTCCGTGCCTCTTCATCCTCTACCTCCGCCTCCGCTGTCTCACTCTGTGTCTCCTCATCCTCCACCTCCACCTCCACCTCCATCTCGTCACCCTGTGTCTCTTCATCCTCCACCTCCATCTCCTCGTCTGCACCGACCTCCTCCTCAACCGCTTCCTCCTCGGTCTCGCTCTCGATATCCGTATCGGCCGCCCATCTATCCCTCTTCCGCTGGCTTGCTGCCCGGGCCCTCTTGCTCGGCCGCGGCCAGTCGGCGAGCGGCTGGATCGACTCGGCCGTGCCGGCTGCCTTGGGGACGGCCTTGGACATCGCAAGTTGGGTGAAGCCGTTCTGCGCCATCTCCGCCGAGGCTGGGATGGCCGCTCTTCCGCGGCCCTGGAGGACCGACTTAATCCAGTCGAATGTGAGCTTGACGCATCGACCGCGGCTATCGTTCCCGCCGCCGCCGATCCAGACCTCCTTGACTGCGTACCTCGACCGGGCCAGATCGATCAGCGTCCTCTGCGCGCCAATGCCCCGTGGCAGACGCTGCCCCTTCATATTCGCTGCCCAGTTGGAGTCCCAGATAATTATCTCGACGCCCTTGTTGTCGAGTTTCCGCAGCACGCACGCCCATACGTGCCAGGCATCCGTCTTCCAGTCGTCCCCCTTCCCCCCCACCCATGTCTTTGTCCACGTACAGAAGAGCCCGATCTTCATCCTTGCACCGCCGGCATAGGGCTGCCGGAGGAAGTCCGCGTATGTAAACAGACCCTTCGTATCTAGGGTGTCTTCTGGCACCAGCCAGTTCCGCTTCGCCTGCGCATCCTTGAAGCCGAAGGGGTGGTCGATGAGATGCCAGTCGTCTCCATGCGCACCGTACTTCTTGTGGAGGTGCTTCAGGTGGGCGACCATATCGTTGCACGAACTCTCGTACGAGAGCCGTGGTAGCGCTTGTCTTTCGCAGCCAGTCGTGGCCGGCGGGCCCTTTGATGATGGCGGCGGCGGGTAGTTGGGGAGACGCTTCTGCGACGGCGCGCTCGCCGGGAGGCGTTTGGGCATTGTTATGGTCGAGGTAGATTGGATGGGTGTTGAGTGTTGGATGTGCAGAGGCTCCAATATCTACACTGCAGGCGGTGCTCCGTCTGAATCGCTGCGGCTAAGCCGGTAAGGAGGGCTGCTGATGGAAGGAAGAATATGTGTTGGATCTCCTCTCTTGCAATGAAGGTATACTGCGGCCAGTTGTTTACATTCGCGGTTTTATTTACATGTAGCGCACCGCTCACGGCTCACCCCCTGAGATTACCTAATCACAAGCGAAGACGCGTGAAGCACCAGCAGCGACGCCGAGTTGCAAATCATGAATATTGGCCTGTAAACCCGTGGTAAAATTTTCTAAATTTTGGTATGTAGCTGGGACAGGGCCAGGAGAAGAATTCGAGCTGGTTTAAAAACCTGCAGACTGTTGTTGTGGGCCCTAAAAGCCCAAGTCTTTCTGCATCCTGGTGGTATATAACTATCTTCGGCTAATTTATTTACGGCCCTTTGGGCATAGCATTATGCGGAAAACGGGCATTTGCGAGTAGCCACCAGAACCAAAGCCAGGGGCTGGTTTACAAGCCTGCAGACCGAATCTTTCTGCTTTTATGTGGGTTCTATAGCCATCCTCGGCCAATTCATTTACCGCCTTTTTAAGCATTAGCATCATGCAGAAATGGGTATTTGCACTTAGCATTATACAGAAAACCGGCATTTGCAAGTAACCGCCAGGATCGAAGGTAGGATAAGTCGGGCCAGTTTATATGCATACAGACTGTAGCTGTAGGCCCTAAAAAACCTAAATCTCCTTGCTTCTAGGTTAGAATATAACTACCTCTGGGCCCGTCATTTACCACCTTTTGGGCATAGCAGTATGCGGAAAGCTAGCATTTGCACGCGGCCGCCGGGATTAAAGGGAGGGCAGTCCGATTTGCATCCTCGCCCTTTGGGCATAACAGTATGCGCAAAGCTGGCATTTGCACGTGGTCGCCAGGACGAAAGGGAGGGTTGAAGCCTCGCCCTTTGGGCATAGCAGTATGCCGAAAATTAGTATTTACAAGTAGCCGCCAGGATTAAAGTTAGGATAATTGGAGCTGGTGTGTAAGCCTATAGACTATAGTTGTAGGCTCCTAAAAACCTGAATCTCCTTGCTTCTAGGTTAGAATATAACCATCTCCAGCCAACTCGTTTATCACCTTTTAGGCATAGCAATATGCGGAAAGCTGGCATTTGCGCGTGGCCACCAGGACTAAAGGGGGGTTAGTCCGATTTGAAGCCTCGGCTTTTGGGCATAGCAGTATGCGGAAAGCTGGCATTTGCACGTGGCCACCAGGACCAAAAGCAGGATAATCCGATTTGAATCCTCTACACATTAATTATCTATAGGATTCTATATAGGCTACACCAGGCGTTATTATGCCTAGCCCCCTTCTCGATGTATAAAATGCCCTATTAGCCCTGCTCCATCACTCGCCATGTCTAGCTGCCCCCGGCCTCTTATATTCCTCCTGAAATACAGCACGCGAGAGAATGTATTAATCTCTTCATGTTTTTGTTCCGTCTAGTAATACATTTATATATACATTAAACAGGGGCATTCGACATATGCATGCCGGCCTGCTCTTCAGCCCTCACTCCAGAGGTTCGCCGTTGTCGAACATCAGATCATCGCTATCATCGCTCCTATTGCTGTGTGCAGGCTCCTTGTCATCCTCCGAGCTTGTGTCCTCTTCCCCTTCCTCGGCAGCCGTCTCCTCCTCGACCTCTAGCGGCGTCTCCTCGCCGTCTTCCTCCTCGCCCGGGCTCAGGGCCTCGAGCAGGCTTAACGAGCTTAGGCTCCTCGTGCTGGGTACTGCCGCTAAGGGGGTTGGCGGGTCCGTGCCGTCCACCAAGTGCCGGAGGATGTTGTCATAGGCGAGCTTACAGACGGTGCGGGCGTCGTCGCCAAAGGCCTTGGCAGCGAATGGCATGACGGCCGTGACCTTCTGAATGCCGAAGCGGGTCAATCTCCAAGCGTGTTAGTAACGGCTGTGGATCTAGGGTAAGCACACTCACATATTGGCAGTGCCGTTCGGGACCAGGAGCAGGACACCGGGCCCAAACGTACGGGCCAGGAGGTGGATGCCCTGGCTGTGCTGAAGCACATTCCGCAGCCTGGCTCGTTCCAGACCGAGAGCGCGGCAGAGGTATGACAGGATCGGGGTTTTGGTGCTTTGGCCCACGCCCATCTTCAAGTCCTGCCGAGCCAGGAAGGCCTTGTACGCCTCCGGAGTGTTGTAGGCCGTGTCCTGGAGCTGGTCAAAAGTCTCGTACAGCTTATACTGGTGCCAATGGGCAAGGGTCCGTGCATAGACACTCGTGCCACCACGCGTATCTTGGAAGAAGCGCCCGAAGTTGTCGAAGAAGGCGCGGAAGTCTGGCGGGATATCCTCTTGATGGGCCAGAGCCGACGCCCGCTCGCTGCTTAGCAGCTCCTCGCCTCGCTCTTCTGCCGCCATAACGTAGTTGAACAGGCTCTGCACCCTCAGCCTGGCGGCCGGGCCGAAGACGTCTTTGAAGAAGAACTTGGTAATTAGCTCGACCTCCGCATTAGTGAGGTGCACGTCGGGGACCTCCTTGTTGTCCACGCGCACGTTAAGGGACGCGTCCGCGATGTCCCGGGCGAACGTGTCCATTGCCTGCGCCAGGTCCTCCGTGGTCGTGCCTGGCTGCAGAGCCATCGTGATCGTGAGGACTCGGCGGGGCGGGCTGCGGGAGGTGGAGGCGGCCGTGCTGGCAGGGACGGTGGCTTTGGCCTGGGCCGGGACGATGGCTTTGGCCGGGGCTCTAGTCTCAACGGGGACGGTGGCTTTGGCCTGGACGGGGACGATGGCTTTGGCCTGGGCGGGGACGATGACTTTGGCTGGAGCCCTGGTCTCGACGGGGACAGTGGCCTTGGTCTTGGCTGGGGCGGTGGCCTTGGTGGGGGCGACAGTGCTAGCGGGAGCTTTGGTATTGACATGCCCAATGGTGTTGATAGGGACGAAGGCCGGGGCGGGGATGATCGTGTTGATTGGGAACCCGGGGCCAGCGCCAGCCTCCTCTGCATCTAGCACGCCAGTTGTGCCTTGGTCCTTCATCTGCACGTCCTCATCCTCCGGGATAGAGATGGGACAGGCCTTGCTAGTTCCAGCACCGAGATTTGGTGTATCGTCAAGGCTGGCGTTGCCCTTCTTTACCGTGTCTGGCACGCCAGGCTTATCGTGGAACTTCGGCTGTGGGACTGGGGTCAGGTCCACTTTGAGCTGCTTTGCCAGGTCCAACACAAAACTGTGATGGTTGTGAAGGATGATTGCGGCGGAGTCCTCGCCTGGGTTCGTGACCAGCGCGGCCAGCTCTCGACAGATCTAGAGGATAGTTAGCTAGGCAGGGAGAGGAGGGCCCACTGTCCCACGTACCGCAGCCGTCTTGGCATTGCCAGCAGGGCTCATTGGGAGCCTTTCAGACATTGTGGCAGGAGTTGTAGACTATCAATTCCGCCTTGGAGAATGGGAGGGTGATAATACAGTAGCTGTATGATGCTGTGTAACGTTGTGATAGAAGAAGGGTGATGTTGTGAAGCAAGGGTGATGTTATGAAGGAAGGGCGATGTTGTGATAGAAGGGTAATGTTATGATAGGATAAGGTTGGCTGCAGTATAAAGGGTTCAGTTTATCATATAGACGCGGTAAACTTGCGGTTGCCATGCAGCAACGAATAATCACATATAGCTGCCGAAGTGATGCGTGACACTGGAATTTGGCATAAATAAATGCCGAAAAGAGTCTTCCGGCCGATCGATATTCCGAAAATGGAAGCACAAGCAGGTGAGGTGCATTATATTCTGTAGCACTCCAAGTTGATTCCCCTCTATTACAGGGAGGATCATTTGACTAAGGACTCAAGTACTAGCAATTTCGATCTATAGCGGGTCTCCAGATACGCTTAATCCCTGGTGACCCTTTCTAGCTCCATGATCCCAGGCTCGCTCCGTAACGCCACCGCACTGCATCCTCCTCCCATACGCCGATATCTTCAAGCCTATCTGTCCATTCTCAATTCCAGCATCGCGACGCAGGGTATAATACACGCAGGCTATCATGGACGTCCCAAAAAAACACCCCCTTTCCCTCTAGTCGTCCACCCTCGTCAGGAAGACCAGCCCTAGGACAGCCCCCTTGGGATATGCCGAGTTGAGCGAGGGGTAGTGAACGAACTTGCCGCCATTGACCATCCCGTCGTAGGCCAGGGCCTGATAGTATGCAGATTTCTCGACCCTTCTCTGCCAGTAGAGCGTAAAATGGTTAGCGCGATTGACAATATACCCCTCTATCCTGTACCGAACAGCATGCGTTCGTTCGAGCCGGTACCCCATGCAACTGACCAGAACCTCTGAATACAGCCCCGGAGGATTGCCGCAGTGAAGATCGAGATTCTCCTCCGTGAGGATGAGGACGGGAGGCAGCCGGTCAAGCAATACCGGGACCTTGTAGGGCGTATGACAGGCCGTAGAGCCGCAGCTGGGGAGGCCTTTGGCCTCGCTCACCGTCAGGGGCTGGCCGCCGAAGCCAGCTTCGACAATGTCGCGCAGGCCTCGAGGGCTCGGCGGGTCTGGTCCAACATGTAGCCTCGTCAGCGTGGGCAGGCCGCGCTGCACCCTCGTCTTCAGTGCCTGTGCCCCTTCGGCCGTCCGGGCATACTGCCAGTTCTGGCGGCTCCCCTCCTCACAGCATGCAAATGCGTATGTCCAGGTGGCATGCAGCTGCGGCAGCCCCGCGAATAGCTCGTCCGCTACACTCAGCAGACCGCACGGCTGGCCCAGGGGGAAGCGGCCCGGGTCGTGCAGAGCCAGCATCTGGCGGACGTGATTGCGAAGGCGGTCGATCGTCTCCGGCTTCAGCAGGCCCCACGGCTTCCGAATCACGTAGAGCAGCGCCCGCGGGAGGGGTGCGAGGTCCTTCATCGCCTGCTCGTCCAGCTGATCAACGCGGCACCGGCCGGCGTCCAGCAGGAGGGCGGCGACCAGAATGCAGTCCACGGCACACGAGTTCTGGTGCCATACCGGGCCGCGCTGGAACCTTCGCGACTGGTCTTCATCGGAGAAGGGGATGGTGCCGTCAACCTCGTCCCAGCCGGCGGGGA
>KN832920.1:16782-29340 GCA_000827325.1 Oidiodendron maius Zn
TAGGAATCAAATAAAAATGTTAGAGTAGTTTGAGAATTAATCGTATGCCCCTTACTTATCCTAGCCGTGGTATTCTAGTATATTGAGTCTCTGTTTTCGCCATAACGGAATGCCGAATAGGTAGTTGCTGACTTCATGTTTTCGGCATAGCAGAATGCCGAAAGGTAGTTACAGACTCCATGTTTTCGGCATAGCGGAATGCCGAAAACACTAGATAGATACAGATGACTTAAGTCATATAGAAACAACTTAAGGAGCCTCCTTTCAGATGCCATAGCGTCTTTATATATATACTAAATTATACTACAGTAATACTTAGGAAATTTGAAGTTAAGAACGAAGGTAACCTTCATTCAGGGGTAGAGAGATGATTATTTAGCCGCTAAAAAAGGATATCTCCTCCTCTGCCTCCCCTGCCTCCCCTGCCTCCCCTGCCTCCCCTGCCTCCTCTGCCTCCTCTGCCTCCCCTGCCTCCTCTGCCTCCTTTGCCTCCCCTGTCTCCCCTGCCTCCTCTGCCTCCTCCCCTATCTCTTCGCCGACTACCGTTCCTTTAATCCCTCCCCTGCCTAGGTCTCTATGCCCCTCTGCCTCAGAGTCAGTGCCCCCAACCCCGCCCTCCTTGCAACTCAGGCCTATACCTTCAAGCAAGCTCAGCGAATTCCTGTCAGGGCTGGCCGTAAGCTGCAGCTCTGGTAAGACTGTTCCGTCTACAAGATGGTCGAGGATATTGATGGCAGCTAGGCGGCAGACAGTATAGGCATCTCTGCCTAGAGCTTTGGAGGCAAAGGGCACTACAGCCTGAACTTTTTGAATCCCGAAGCGGTTTAGCCTCCAAGCATATTAGTATTGATACTCCATTCTAGGATGGCGTACTTACAGGTAGGACGTGTTGCCTGGAAGCAGAGCCAGGATACCAGTACCAAAGTTGGAGGCTAAAATATAGATACACTGGCTCTGTTGGAGCATATTCCTTAGTCTAGCCCTCTCTATATTGAGGGCGTATGCAAGGTATGAGAGGATCGGTGTAGTTGTGCTTTGGCCGACTCCCATCTTCAAGTTCTGCTGAGCCAGGAAGGCCTTGTATTTATTTGGATTCTTGCGGGCCGTATCCTGTAGCCGCTCAAAGGTCGCGTATAGCCTATACTGATACCAGTGGGCAAGGATCCTGGTATAGACGCTTGTATTACTGCGCGTGCCGTGGTAGAAGCGTCCAAAGCTATCAAAAAAGTCCCGGAATGCTTCCGGGATATCCTCCTGGCGGGCTAGTGCTGCCGCTCGCTCACTACTCCCAAGCTCTATCCCCTTGGCCTCAGCGCACTGTATATATGTAATGAGGCCTAGGATCCTCCCTCGAGCCCCGGTCCCGAAGACTTCCTTAAAGAAGAAGGTAGTGGCCTTCCGGATCTCTTGATCTGCGAAGCGGACACCTTTAACTGTCTTGTTATCGATGCGGAGGTTCATCGTTACCTGTTGTAAGGCCAGTGCAAACCTTTCCATTCTCGAGGCGAGGTTGTCCGTGCTGTAGTGCAGTCCGAGGGCCATCGTAATCCTCATTACCGGGCTGGGGGCAGTCCAGCCTGACTTCTCCAGGGCGGGGGTAGTCACGTCCATGGCCGAGGGTCGGCTTGAGCGGCGCTTCCGACGGGTACCAATACCGATGGCCACCTCTTTAGTAGAGGAATCATTGTCATCGTCATCATCATCGTCATCATTATCGTCACCCTTATCGTCCTCCTCTTCCTCCGCCTCCCCTTCCTCAACCTCCTCCTCCTCTCGTTCCTCGTCCTCGCCTCCCTCCTCCTCTCCCTCCTCCTCCTCCTCTCCCGGGATGGGCTCTGGTATAACGAATGGATCATCCTCCCCTAAGGTAGCAAATGTCACTGCCTTCCCCGCCGTATCCTGGCCCTTCTGGCCGGTAAATGTAGGCTGTTTAGGCCGGCTAAGGTCGACTTTAATTCGGGCTGCAAGATCGAGGACAAAGGCGTGATGGTAACGCAGGATTGTAGCAGCAGAGTCGGCGCCAGGGGATTTTACAAGGGCAGTCAGGGACTTGCAGATCTAGAGACCGATTAAGTCACTTGGGGATGAAAGGAGATATCCTACACGAACCTCAGACACTCTCTTCTCCCCTAGTGGGGTCATAAGCGGTAGTTGCGACATCCTGGCACAGGTAATTCTCTACCAAGGGCAGAGGGCGCGAGGGGTTTAGAGGATCCTAGGCTCCCGTGATGGAGATTGGAGATGCACGATAGTAAGAAGGGTTTTGGACCGGGGGGATATAAGGGTGGGGAGAGGAGAGGAGGTCTTATGGGATATCCATTTGATAGCATATGACCTTAGTATTGATACGCTAGTACATAAACACGGGTCCTGGTACGGGAATGGGGTTGGTGCCTCCTTTTCGGCATTTAGCTATACCGAAAGCCTTGTGTGTAGGGAATGTAAACAACAGAACCTCGCCTCTCCTCCTTGGTATCGTCTTGAAACACAATACACTCCCTTGCAACGCACGACCATGGCCGACAATATCGACCAGGCTCTTAACGAGGTAAGTTGTAGGCTCCTGGACGCCCTATCTTTTAGTTACTGATGGTTATAAGCTTCGCGCCGCCATGGCCAAAGTCATGGCGCTTGATCCTACTGGCGCCACCGTCTTCGCTATTGCCCACGAGAGTAGGTCTAGTCTAATCTCGCCCTAATTCTCTACTAACACTCTGCTAGCCGTCTTCTATCCCAAGGAGCAAGCCCCAGCCCCGTCTGCTGCCCCATCTACTAAGGCGCCCATTAAGGGGCAGGGTGCAGATGTGACACCACGTACAAAGGAGTGGTTTGCCTCTCAAGGTCGCAAGATCACCCCCAAGTCTCGCTGTTAGTCGCCGCTGCCCCATCTCCTTCACTCTTCTAACCCTTGTAGTTGAATATGACCTTTATCGAACCCCCGAGTGGGCACTTACACCGTAGAGCGCCTCCCCAACCTCCCCCGGGCCATCGCTAACTCTCGGCAGCTCCGTCAAGCGCGCCAGACCCTCCTCTGCTACCGAAGATCCCGCTTCTACACCGTAAGTCTTCCAATCCCCCTCTCTAGCCAAGGCGTCGCGGGCTAATAGACCTCTAGATCCACTAAGCGGAGCCGCCGCACCAAGCTACCAAAGCGCCAAGCTGGCGATGAAGGGCCAGACTTCAAAGGAGAGGAGCCGTACACAAGTGATCTGGAGGATGAGGACGAGGACGACGTTCCCCAGTATGAATTCTGGACTCGCTCCTAGATTAGATGGCGATAGGTTAGCAATACAATATGCAATTGCCTCTCTTAGAGGGTACAAGAGATCTATGGTGGTCAGAGCGCCTGACGTTGTTTTGAGTCACGTGTAGGCCCCCACATCGCGCATGCCATCAAAACATTGCCTCCTGCCAGCCCTCCATGCCTCGCTGCATTGCTAACGCCAGGAGCCGCGAGCAGGCTCTACATTCCTGTCATGGCTGCATCCAGTAAATATCTAGGGGTAAGTGGCCCTGAGCCCTGGGAATTTCCGTCCTGACGCGTCAGCAGCCGCTCGCCGAGATCGTCCGCATGCTCAAAGAGGAGGAAGACCAGTCTACACGCAATGAGGCCATCCATAATGTTCATGGCTTTATGCTCCAGGTCTTCAAGCGGCTCGATATTCGACCTCAGCTGCCTGCCCACCGCCAGCCACTTGAAGGGGGCGAGCTGTCAGCCTTAGAGCCGCAGGCCAAGCGTCGACGGCTCTCGACAGATCTGGCCACGTCGAGGCCGACTCCCACGCCGGTGCCCAGGCCACTTGAGGACAGGCCACTGGAGGAGAGGCCTGATTCCCCTCCCCGTCCGTCAACCGGTGCCCCCATATCCCCTAACCCGACGCCCTCTCTCCGGTGGGTTGCCCGAGTCCCTATCTCTGCCGCGCTGGGCTGCGAGGACTTGACCGCCGCCGTGAGGCAATTTGCAGACGAGCTCCTCGAGGCCGAGTTTGAGGAGAGGAAGAATAACCGGCTGCTGCGAACGCGACTCAAGGCTGAGGATGTCCGCCTGCTCGTCACCTTCCTGTTCTCGGACGTATTCGGTGACGGCTGTCGTGAGCGGATCTACGCCCTGATTGACGAACTGACCACCGGCAGCGAGGCGGCCGGGCCCCTCTCGTCTGGAGTTCTTGCATCCAGTCAGGCAGCCGACCCTAAACTCCCTCCCGAGGTCCGCGCCTTCTTCGCAACCTACTCGACATGGCATCAGGGCGAGGTTGAGCAGTCAAAGATCTACCCTACAATCCTGCAGTCGATCCACTCGTACCAGCTATACGTCGCGTTTGCCCGGCTGCGGACGATCGCTGCAGGGCCGGACGGTCACCAGCTGCGAGACTTCCTTGCGCAGCAGGGCTTCTGCCAGTCCCGTGGTGTGGATATCCGGACCTGCATCCTTCGGTACCTCTGCCGGGAGCTGCAGATGCCAGCGAACCGGCTGAACAACGCCCTTCAGGCCCAGCTTGGCATCTACTATTTCGTGAGGGAATTCGGCCCTGGCATCCTCGTCCTCTTGCCCAAGGTGGCGTCCTATCGGTAAGTCCGGCCCGAGAGGGGTGGCAAGACAGTACTGATCGGCGTCACTAGCATTGCCCGATTTGGGTCCCAGAAGATCCAGGTGATCCTGCGCCGGCTTCGTGCTGCCCTACCTGACGCCGTCACCCTCTGTGCTACTGCCGAGACCAATATCCTTAACCCTATCCTTCGCGGGGAGCGAATCCCCCTCCTCCTCCCAGCCCAGACCACGTCCCGTCAACGCCTCTCGCTGATCGAGGCCGTGACTGCAATAACGCCAGGCAGAGTGGACGAGATCCCTCCGACCACGCTACTAATCGAGGACGGCCAGCCATCCAAGTCTGGGCCTGTCCCGGATCCTCCTACGCCGTCGTCTGCAACGCCACGTAAGGGGAGAGGTGAGGGGCGGGGAAAGCGTCGGTCCCAGAAGCGGACGCGATAATGGATGGGAAGATGGTAATCCGCACGTTGCTGGCCCCAACGGTCTAGCTATATATCTAGCTTATATTAGTTAATTACTCGAAGCAGCGTCTAGCATATTTAGCTAGAGAATAGACCTCTATACATTATATCTCTCGTCATATCTACATGTATGGCCGTTCCCCTTAGAACCAGTTCCCGCCTGAGGGAGGATCTCTGGATTGTATATATACTCTATCGGTCAGGGTTATAAGGGCGGGCTATAGATAGGGGTACCTGGGGCTGGATCTCTACAGGCAGGCCTAGAGACTCGGTCACCAGTCACTTAGTGTTTTCCGCATACAGCTATGCCGAAAGGCCTTTTAGGTCGTCTAAGCAAATACTGCCTTTCCTGCTCTATATAACAAACTAAACCATTCTGCTAGTGTAAGGTTGCAATCAGGGGGGAGATAGTTAGGGATACTAAAAACAAACTAGTATAATTTATACTATATCCCAAAAGGGGTTGCAAGTAGCTAACAGAGAGGCTATAAATGTAGTATAGGATAGATTTAACTATAAATGTATAGCCAGAGGGAAGTAGATGGTCGAACAGCAGCAACAGAGAAATCAATGTTATCGTCTCAACCATTATATATATACTATAGGTCTGGACAGGCTCGATAATCGACTCGTTATATACTGCACAAGTACTAAGAGTATACTATAATCAAGACAGGCCTATACAGGTCGAGGTAGAAAGATATCTGGCTGTTGCCTCCTGCTATAGTCTCTCAAGATTCTAAGAGATTCCAGCTATAGGAGCCAGGGACGGAAGAGCAATCCTGATTGCGCACAGACCTATACAGCCCTGCCTCCCTTAGCTATCCCCTTTTGGTATAGACATACCGAAATCCATACAACCCCCTGACCTTCCTGTATCAAGAACTGCCTTTGTTATTAAAGCATGCGTTTATTTGCTTATTCTAGCTCTTCCCTAGGCTCTGCTCCCCTCCATATTCATTATAACTAACCCTTCCCCCCCCCCTCTCTCCCTTTCACCACCTTAGCTTCCCTTTCCATCACTCGAGCTTAGCCTTAAACACTAGCCCTTACTCACTTACTATCTCTCTCACTAGTCTATCGTCCGCTCTCACTAGAGAATAACTATGCCTAGAGTACTGCAACGTCGCGGCCAACGCGCCTCGAGATTCTCGCCAGTAACGCACCTAAGAGCTCCAGCAAAGAAAGGCCCTCTACACCCGACCGCTCCCTCGAGGGAGGGCCCAATGGATTGCTTTATCGTACGTAGCGTAAGTACACACCCCTTTACGTTATATACGTACCGACTGTTTAGTCCTCGAATACGCAGTCATCCTCGTGCCACCTGTCTGCCTCCACATCGCCAGGCAAGACTACAGCGCGGTCGGTAGCGTCTACAGTCTCGTACATTACGGCCGACCCATACAAGACGCCCCCACTCGGTCCTGGGGCTCTGCAGGCGCGAGAGCCTCTAGGATCCTCTATTCCTCCCGGCTACACGCCCCTTCCTCATTGTCCTTCCCCGACCTTGCCTCTATCGCCAGGCCTATTGTTCACTCCTGCAGTCCCGTACTATAGCTCTGACTACGTCCTATCACCTTCACCCTTGACTTATATAACGGAGGATCTCGATAAGCCTAAGTGTGACTTGATATCCTCCCCTCCCTCTCTAGATAACCCAATAATCCCATCTGGCTTTAGTAGTCCACCCATCACCGCCTCTTCATATCTAGTGCCCTCATCGCCCTCTGACGCAAGCCCACTGGCCTCCTTGACACCTAGTCCGTCTATAGAGACATGGCCCACTCCACATGAGCCGTCCCTCCCCCCTCCCGGCCCTCCCTCTACAGTACCGACCCTATCATCCGAGGAGGACCCTGCCCAGACGGTGGCTCGCCGAATCATGGAGCTTCTAGAGACGGGGCTGCACGGGTGCACGGATCAGAGGCATCAGTTCGTCCTAGCTCAGCATCTACAGGCATGCGGTACTAATCATTACGAGCTCTCCGCCACCTATGTTGCGGAGTCTGGTCCTCTCTTCCCTGGGAATATTGGCCTTGCAACATCACAGCTTCCTTCCAACCAAGGCTTAGCACGGAAGGCGTTTCCAAGCGCTGCAGCCCTCTCTGACGTCTTTTCCGGACGGCCATTAGATGATCTAGATGATCTAGATGAGCTGCGGAATATCTGCCTCCATGCGGAACCGACGAGCGAGACGGCCTGTAGTATCTCGCGGGACGTCGATAGCATGCTGGCCTTCCCCACCTCTCTCCGCGCCCTTCGAACAGCCCTCTATTACTGCCCGACGTTAGAGCACCGCCGGCATATCCAGACGAATCTCCATCTTGAGAGACGGATCCAGTACCTCGGTCCAGATTACCAGATCCGGCAGCGAACATTGATGCTTCGCGACATCCCGCACCTCTATCTCGGATCCATACCCGGAATCCACGACTGCTCTCTCTATATCTTCTTTCCTCGCCTCTGGCAGGAGGACTTTAAGTTTACCTCGTTGACCCAGGAGCAGATGCTTCGCTTTACCGACCATGCAATGTGGGAGAGCATCAGCCAGCACGTACCGAGCGATGTACTCCATCACCTGCCCTCGAGCTACCGGGCCAGCCAGCACAAGGCAGCGGCCTATAGTCAGGAGATGCGGACCGGGCCCTCTGACCAGATGCACCGCCGTTCCCGCACGTACCTCCTCCAGCCGCAATTCCTCGGCCCGATCTGGGAGACCCTCACGCAGCGAGTCTCGGACCTGCAGAACGGCCTTGGAGACTTTGCCGACCCCTTCCTCTTCGTGACGAGCAAGGGGCACAAGTTGCAGTTCAAGAGCACGGACTCGGTCTATGCTACGGCCTCCCAATACTGGGATGTAGTGAACCAGATGTTTGATATGGAGTATATTCCACGCCACGATTTCTACTCTGACCTTGCAGGCGAAGTATGTGCAACGTACACCCGGACGCGGGAGAACGCTAGTCACCAGGACGGAGAGCCTCAGGTCTATCTGGGCAGGCCATGCTGTCTAGAGGCGAACCTCCGGTGGTTATATGATCACGACGACCCTCCTGGTGAGCATACCTTATACCATGTAACGTTCCTTCGCGACGCCTGCAACCTCACCTCGATTCCTCGGAAGAGATCTGCACTATGGCGCGCCGGGGTCCGGAATCTGCAGTTCTACGCTGTAGAGAAGGAGATCCCGGATGCAGGTACGACGTTCCCGTTTAGTAATCCTGGCCTTGAAGAACTCTCTCTTGATCCTCAGGCCTGGTCTGCGGCCGCATCGTCTGCCAAGTGGGTAGGGAAGCGGTCTCGGGATACCATCGTTCAGAGCTACATTAACTGTAAGGGGCGGGTCCGGATCGACTTTGCAGAGCTACGCCTAAACTCGTATGGGTTCCGTTTTGAGGCCCGGGTCGATGGGAACCTCCTAGATGCTATCCGCCAGCTCTCGAGAGACCGCGAGGCGCAGTCGGTAACGGCATTGCCGAGTTGCCCGCCATATATCTGGCCCGTCTCTACTGAGCGCTTTGTCGATTACGTCCTTGGCAACGTCAATAAGCTCTGTGCAGCGTTTGAGATGATTAGTATCACCTCCCCACGAGAAGGAGTCGGCCTCGAGCAGACCCGATTAATGTACGCCCTTCTTAAATGCCTACGGCACTTCCTTGGCCGGGGCGACCTCGCTCTCCAGCCGACGCTGTGGTACGGCGAAGGCCGCCGGACACGCGGGCTGGGGTTCGAAGTGACGATGGCTCAGGCGGGGTATGCCTGGTTCTTGCCGATTATCGACTGGGTGCGCTTTGAGTTCCGAGATGGGATCGGGGAGCAGCTCGCCATTAAGGAGCAGGAGCTCCTCGGCATCAATACCCGCACGCGAGAGGTCCGCAATAGCCACTGGGCCATCGATACGGTCCTCGAGCTTCTCGAACGGGAGCGTGGCTCTCCCCATGGCCAAGAGGCCCTCCTCCTCCTGCTGATGCACTCGTGCTTTCGCCGCTTTCGCCAGGACGTCCTCCTTCTCCTGGCCAAGGATGCGGCTCGTGACCCCACCGAGGTGAGCGAGAAGATCGCCAGTGACCGCGTGTCCTTCTGCCATGATAGTATCAGTGCCCTCTTTACCGATCAGCCGTCCCTCGTCTCTGGCAATCGATCTATGATCAAGTCGGTGCCAGCCATGCTCGACTGTCTCTGGGGCAAGGGAGGGCCGATCAACCGGGCCTATTGGGAAGGGAAGCCCTTCCGCAGTCACTTCTTTAAAGTCCGATCGGCGCTCGAGGGCCGCCCGCACTTGAAATCGGCCTGGGACGAGCGATTTGGTGCGGAGTTCCTCAAGTATCACTGGCTCCTGCCGTACCCGGATAACAACGGGACCCTGATCTCGACAGCAAAGCATACAAGGAAACGGCAGTGGTGGTCGGCTGTATTACAAGCATCGACTACAGGGAGTGCTGCTCTGTGGCCGGAGTGGGGGAAGGCTAGATATCGGGAAGGCCCCGTCCCAGTATACCCGGCAACACTATATATGACCCGGGCAGAGCTTGAGGCCCACCTTGTCACTCTACGTTAGAAGTGATTGATCTAGGTTAGTATATCCTTATAATCATACTTCTATTAGGCCCTCTATTAATGGGGCTAGATTCGGCATTTATAAATACAGAAATATCTAGACCTCGCTAATAAAAAAAGCGAAAGAGAAAAGAAGAAGAGGGTGAAATAAGCTCTAGCGCACTTAGCCTGTGGTTAAAAATTATAAAATTTAATATAGAGCTTAGATGGAGTATCTAGAGTAATTCTAGCGAATTTAAAAACCTGCAGACTATAGGGTTAGTCCTTGAAAAGCTTCAATAGTTCTTGGTATAGAGGAATCCTCGGCTATTTTGAAAATGTGGAATTTTATAGCCTGTATATTTAATAAGCCAGCTATCATTCAACAACCCTCTTAAGATAAATAAATATAGTCGTTATAATTAACCTTAATTAAAGGTTAGATTTAAATAAAAAGAGATAAGAAGAATTAAAAGGATAAGGTAATAAAGAAGGGGGGGGGTATAGAGTTTTATTTTTATTTTTATCTTACTAATTATAATTACTAGAAATTAAGCTAGTATATAGTATATTATAGTAGATATGAAGGTTATAAGTATATAAAGGGCGATATAGCATTAATATATATATATAGCTTATAAACTCTATTAACTTAAGTTCTATAGGTTTACGTACTTATATATATATAATATAGTTGTCTATTAGACTGCCTACTAGTATCTAGAGAGTGACTAAATAGGAGGCTATCTGATAAGATAATTGAATGGGTGGTATTAAGTATAAAGGCTCCAGTTCTCTTAAGGCTCTTTTAACATTAGTAGTTTCTGTATCAGTTAAGTGGCTGTAACGATATAGTGTTTTGGGCATTCCTTCATGCCGAAACGTGGAGTCTGTAGTATATAGTGTTTTAGGCATTCCTTTATACCGAAACGCAGAGTCTGTAACTATAGTGTGTTTTGGGTATTCCATTATACTAAAATGTAGGGTCTGTAACTACAGTGTGTTTTGGGCATTCCATTATGCCGAAACGTAGGGTCCATAGTGTATTTTGGGCATTCCTTTATGCCGAAACGTGGAGTCTGTAACTACAGCGTGTTTTGGGCATTCCTTTATGCCGAAACGTGGAGTCTATAACTACAGTGTGTTTTGGGCATTCCTTTATGCCGAAACGTAGAGTCTGTAACTATAGTATGTTTTGGGCATTCCTTTATACCAAAACATGGAGTCTCTACTAGAGTGTGTTTTGGGCATTCCTTCATGCCGAAATATAGCGTCTATAGACTATAGAGTGTTTTCTGTATTCTATTATACTGAAAACATAGAGTCAATATAATTGAGTTTTAGCTTATTTCTAACTACTATATAAATATCTATAACCTTCCTAATCTTAAAACTCTATAGACTATAAATATATATAAGCTTAGTATTAAATTTAAGAATAGATTTTTTAAGGAGGCTAATTAGCTGATATTCTAAACTTTAATTGGGATATTTAGTCGGTTATTAAATCTTTAAGGTTAATTGGACGGAAGCGATTCTTAGTAATTTAAGCCTAGGGGGGATTAAAGGGGCCAATTAAGAGACAGTATAAGCGGTAGCAGGCATGTGATACAACTTTAATTCAATAACGGGGATTCTCCGTGGTTATTCCTAGCAGTTAAATAAGGTGGCTTGATTGGATTCTTACTACAACTATAAAGAGAATAATTGGCACTATTGGTACTGCAATCACGACAACTATAATGATGGCTACTATTACCAGTACAACTACTTGTGGGGCTACTACAACAGCGATTAGTACAGTAGCTACAACGCAGATCACAACTAGTGCTACAGCCAGGGCTAGCACTACAATGACAACAAGTGTCGGTACGACCACTATTACAACTTTAGCTTTGGCTACAGCAGGCAGTATGTCTTTGATTACATCGACTGGTGGGACTAGCGGCAGTCGAGCTTCAGGTAGAGCGGAGAACATGGGTAGCACTTAGGGTAGGGGTTGCGGGGGGGGGGGGGGGGTACGGGGCCAGTTAGGGTAGGGGTTGCGGGGGGGGGGTAGGCGGGGCCAGTTAGGGTAGGAGATAGCAGGGGAGGATAGGGAATCGGGAATAGTTTTAGGGTATAAGGAATATATATGATTTACCGGGCGTATTAGTGTATTGTGTCTGGTATATAGTCTGTTGACTGATATCAGGGCCTCAAGCATATGAACTGCGATACAGTACTGATACATGTATAGAGGCTATGCATTAAGTGCTTAGTCCTCTTGAATTAAGCATGCATATAGAGCTTACGAGTCCTGTAGACGGCAAGCATATATATAAGGACTGTATTGGGTCCCTAAGGAGGATCCTTCAGTTGTCTCTGTATCACTTAAGTTATCTACCTCTTTCGGCATTTTAGTATGCCGAAAGCCTATAGTCAATATAACAGAGTGTCAGCCTGATATCCAACCTCCAACCTACAGATTACTGAAGCTCTGGCTCAAGATAGTCTATATGGTATAGGGTTAGAACTGGCATATGGGTTAGGGTTAGGAGTTCAATTGCTATATACAACGCTTATAGCTAGCTATATACTGAAGGTCGCCTTGGTAGTATTCAAACAGAGACACTGCCACATACAAGATCCTTAGCTCCCACCGTAATTTCTGGCTTCCCCCTATCAATCCTGGCTTTGTACTTGACCGAGAGCCAGAGTCCGCGCCTACAGACATCGATAGTGCCAGCGGAGAGGAGGTGGTTTCTCTAACTACTAGCGTAAGGGATGCACGCTCCCGCGATACTAGCGCTTCGTGTAGGCAGGAACAGGGAAAGTTGTATATTGGGCTGGCGAATCGGAGTGGTTGCCGAGCACGGCCCGCGTCCACTACCGAGAAGCCACCCCGCACGGCAGCCTCACCCACCCCGCCTACCTCGAGCCCGTAGATCGGCCTCCTCCCCCCCGAGAGTCGGTCGAAGAAAGCTCCGTCTTCGATCATTCCGACAGGGGAGGGGTTTCCTCTTACCTAGA
>KN832921.1:9188-26510 GCA_000827325.1 Oidiodendron maius Zn
ATAATTTTAATTTATACTCTATATTTAACCTTAAACCTTAATATAAAATTAAATAACTATAAAATCTAGAACTAATAACCTTAGTTCTATTACTCTTTAAGTTATCTATATCTCTCTAATATTATAATAGCTCTAATAGTAGTCAATAACAGATATACTAGTTTTAAGTAAAGTATATATTATCTATTAGTAGGTATAAGTATATATATATAGACTTAATAAAGTAGTAGTAATAAAGGAGAAAAGGAGCTAGAGAGTAATTATAAGGATCTCTTATAATTATTTAAAGACTATATAATACTAGATAAAAAGAAAGGCTTTATTATAATACTAAAGGAGATCCTTATAATATATTAAAATATACTAGAAGCTAGTATTATAATAGAGTTAAATAACCTATAAACTACTATTAAAATACTAGTAAAAATAGTTAAGGAGACTCTTCTAGAGTCTAGGAATATACTTAAGAAGATATAGATAGTAGTAATAAAGAGAGTATATAGTACTAGCAAAAAAGCAGTATATATACTAAAGGTAGTTATTCTAGAGTAATAAATCTAGGAAATTATAGTATAAGCTCTAAAGTAAAGTAAAGATCTAACTAAAAGAATATCTATTTAAGTAGTTAAGGTAGTTAATAAGGTACTAGAAGAGAATAATATAGTAATAGTAAGGAGAATATAGAGTAGTAATATAATCTTAATATTTATAAGAAATATAGAAGGCTTTACTAAAAAGATAGTATAAGTAATAACTATATTTAAAGTATAGATATAGATAAAATATAAAGAGTTTATAGTTATAGTAAAGAGAATAGTAGCCTCTAGACTATATAATATCTATAATCTAATAGAGCTCTTTATTAAACTAAAGAAATATATATCTAGTATTATCTAGTATAAAATATAGCTCTCTAAGACTCTTTATAGGCTATTTACTAATATAGTCCTATATATAAATAGTATAATTACTACTTAGAAGGCTTATTAAAGAGAAGTTATATATTACAAATACAGAACAAGGGCCTAAGGCTTAGCGGACAACAGTCTATATAGAGAACCCTTATAAGTAGCCTAGGAAGAGTTATATAATATATATAGAATCATTGGAATTATCAGGATTAGGGTAATAATCCAGATAATCTAGATAATCCAGAATAATAAAGGATCTATATAAAACAATATATACTCTTTATTATTATTATTAATACTCTGTTTAGCTATCTAGCTACAGAACCTCTACTAGAAATATCATAAGGTAAACTATACCCCTTAGGGCTGGACGAAACCCTTATACATTGGTCCCTATATACATGAAGCGTCTTCGCCTAGTCCTCGCTGCTACTTAGCCGGTCTTACCGCCGACTATATGATACTACCTGGGGCCTCTATAGCCCCCTTTCTTCCTTCTTCTCCTCCTAGTCCTGGATTGCTGTATACCTGCAGGCTTACTGGAACTCAGGGAGGCGGCCAGTAGCTAGCAGCTACCTTACCACCGTCCCTATATAGGCTGGGTCTGCCGTTACTGCTATAAAGTCGCGGGTGGTTTAAAGGGGGTGTAGTAGGAGGGCCCTCTAAAGCTCTTCTCTCTCTTGTTATAGTTCTAGGCAATAGAGGACTATATAGGCTAGCGTTTCCCCTATAATACTATAGTGATAGAGTAGTATATTTACTTCTAGAACCCTTTACTAGAACAGGAATACTTGGAGCCCTATCTTGCCTATATGGATCTATATAAGAAGGGAGCTTTTATACTTCTTGAGACTCTGGTGTTTCTGGAGTACCTTCTTCCCTTTAAATTCAGGGTCTATATCTGCTAGTTCTATACTAGGTCCTCCCTAGAACCTTGCCTATATCTTGACCTTACCTTCCTACTATAGTCTCTAGTCCCTCTCTACTGCTTTATCTATTGTTAGCTCCCCCTTAGTATACTACCTGCTTGCCTACTTCACTTTCTGTTCTCCTCCCTTAGGTAGGAGTTATAGTTCTACTAGCCTGATTCTTATCCTCTACTATTAGAGGTAGGTTATTACTATAGTATAGGTATTATATACCTTCTTGGCTATACCTATATATTTGAGCCTTGACTTAAATTCTATAACTCTCTTGTTAAGGTATATATAGATTAGTAGGGTAGCTGCTTTAACCTTAAGGTATTGAATCTGGATTATATAATATCCTCCAGTTATTATATAGAGGCAGTTAGACTATACTATACTAAAGTAGTTAGTGATACCTCTAGAGTTTATCCCTACCTTGCTGGATTTATACTATATAGATACTCTATATACTATTATTGCCCTTATTACCTTAGTATAGATTTCTCTTATATAGACTAGGCTATATCTCTAGATTAATACTATAAGCTTTATAAGTGTAAGCTTCTAGATAGCTAGTTTCTTCTTGATTTCTTTTAGGTAGTGACTTTACTGGAGCTTTCTATCTAGCTAGACTTTAAGGAATCAGGCTGACTTTACTAGATTGATTATATATCCTGCTAGATAAACTACCTTTAAGAACCTTATATACTTCTAGATAAAGTATATAAGTTTACTCTTTTAAGGGGTAAACTCTATACCTTTTGTTTTGGTCTAGTGTTTATAGACCTTAAATATACCCTTAAGTTGCTAGTAGTTCTCCTGGATATTATAGCTAGCTACTAGAAGGTTTGTATTATCTGTAAATCCTATAATTATTAGGTTTCTATACTTCTCTAGAGCTTTATAGAGCAAGGCTATATAGAGCAGGAATAGGATTAGTAATAAAGGGGATCCCTATAGGACCCTTACCCTAATCTATATTAGCTCTGATACTTTGTTATTAAATATAAGCCTTATAGAGTATGCTTTAAGGTAGCTGTTAGTCTACCTTACTATCTATATTAGGAAGCCTTGTTTATATAGGGTGTCTAGGAGCCTAGTATAGTTGACTATATTGAAGGCTCCTTTAATATCAAGCTAGAGTAGTAAGGCTACTGTTTTATAGTTCTAGGCTATCTATACTACTTTAGTAACTAGGTATATAGTAAGTTCTATAGACTACCCTTTTCTGTTCTCTGTTTGACCCTCTAGTAGTAGTTGCTATAACTCTACTATATCTATAATTTGACTCCCTATTACCCCTTTAATAAGTTTTCCAACTATATTTAGTAGAGAGATTAGTCTCTAGCCTCTAGCTGTTTATTACTATATTAGTATCTTATCTAGTTTCTTAAGGACTACTACTTCTATACTATAGAACTGCTTTAGGAAGTATTTAAGGTTAAAGCTAGCTTAGGTTATAGCTACAAGAATTGTTAAGAGGGGTCTACTATATGCTTTCAGGAACCCTGCTAGAAGGTTATTACTTGGTCCTAGTACTTTCTAGGCTCCCTACTTAAGTCTTTCCTCTATTTCCTTTATAGTAACTGCCTTTTTAATAGGGAATTACTACTAGATTAAAGCTTTTTTCTAGGTAATATCCTTGATATCCTAGAGGTCTGCTTTACTACTAGGGAAGAATCTCCCTGCTAAGGTTTTGCTCTTTTCTTTATAGGTAAATACTAATTAAGGGGTATCCTTGCTTCAATATAGTAGTAGTATTGTTAGTAGCTCTTAAAGGGTATAACTTCTTAGTTATACCTACTATTAGAGTTTCTAAAGAGTCTTTGGCTACTTTAAGGCTCTAGTAAGGGCTAGTCTTTAATACCTTATTTATGCTTTTTAGATTACTTGCTTTTATTTCTAGGTAGCTTCTTGAAGCTTTATCTATATATATTATAATATTACTATATAGTAGCTATATTATACTACTAATGCCTCTACTACTACCTTGTCTACTTCCTTATTCTATTATAGTTTATCTTGATTATAGCTAGTCTTATACTATAGGGTTAAAATGTTAGCGATTCTCTAAAGCTACTATATAAGCTGATTAGTTGTATAATCAAGAGCTTCTAGGGAGCTGATAGGGAGGGGTATTTTTAGGGTTTTTGCTTCTATTGCTACTAAGTCTTTATCTATCTTTATCTATAACTACCCTAGTAGTATATTAGAGAGTTGCTAGTACTATATACTTTTGACTTGTATAAGTTAGACTATATAGTCTAATCTAGTATAGTCTAGGCCCCCTTTATAGTATACCTATAGTGTCTCTATATACTATATAAGGTCTAATATTCCGTCTCTATCCTTTTTATACTCTATATTTCTCTATCTAGTAGGTTCTTTCTATAGTATAGCTAGTATAAGGTTCTAGTATTATATTATTAAGAGGAGTACTTCTATATATTGCAAGGTTCTCTCTTCTCTATCCTATTGTAGGTAGTAGAGGTTTATATTACTGACTACTAGGTAGCGACCCTTTAGTAGTCTCTTAGAGAGTGTCTAGAGAGGGCTCTGCTAGTCTAGTCCCTTATATAGTAAGTATATTAACTATATTGTTAGCAGTTTAGGCCTATCCTTAAAGGTAACCCTATACTAGTTTGTCTCTATAGCCTGTAACTACCCTATAATCCTATAGTATTTATAGATATATAGTACTGCCTAGCTGTTACCTCTATAGACTAGATAGTATTTGCTATTAGCTGGGTAGTAAAGTTGTCTAGTTCCTGAGCTTCTAGCTGGTTCCTATATAGCTATTATATCGTACTTGCTATAATCCTCTAGTATAATTAGTACTGCCTTCTAGTTCTTTCCTATATTCCAGTATACTACCGATAGTATTATTAGAAGGGGTTAGAGCTGCTTACTATAGTGTCTTAGGTGCTTTATATTCCCTAGGTCTTTGCTATACTTATACTATAGCCTTGCTAGACAAATATTGCAATATCTTGATATATCTTTATTATCTAGATGGTTTCTAGGGGTCTTCCTCTCTTAGCTACTAGCTGGCTAGAGGTATACTAGGAGCTCCCTAGCTATAGTAGTCTTTTGTATATAACTAGACAGAAGCTATCTGTATCTTCTTCTAGTTATAGGGCTAGTATATTGCCTATATTACTACTACTGTTTCCTTAGATAACCTTAAACTAGAGTAGCTAGTATAGGTATACCTGGTGGGCTCTACTGCTCTCCTACTTAGTAGCAGGGCAGTCCTGGTCCTATATAGTATAAGCTCCTCTATAGTTAATATACCTCTTCTTACTACTGTCTTCCTTCTCTAGGCAGTTGGCTTCTCCCCCTTTATATACTATATAGGTATAGTAGCTATACCTAGCCTGTTTGGTATAGTACTGTCTGATATACCTGAAGGTATAGTACCTAAAGTATTGCCTTACCTATACTTCTATATAGTAGGGTTCAACGTTGAAAATTTGGGCCTTGAATATAATACCTCTTTAGCAAGCCTCCTAAGCAGTGACTATACTGCTTATATATAGGACTATATCAGCAAATAGCCTATAAAGGGTCTTAGAGAGCTGTATTTTACACTAGGTAATACTAGGTATATATTTCTTTAGTTTAATAAGGAGCTCTACTAGATTATAGATATTATATAGTCTAGAGGCTGCTATTCCCTTCACTATAACTATAAACTCCCTGTATTTCATCTATACCTACACTCCAAATATAGTCGCTACCTATACTGTCTCCTTAATGAAGCCTTCTATATTTCCTATAAACGTTAGGACTGTATTACTGCTCTATATTCTCCTTGCTGCTACTATACTGTCCCCTCCTAGTGCCTTATTGACTGCCTCGACCACTTGGGCAGGCATTCTTTTAGCCAGGTCCTTGCTCTGCCCTGGAGCTTACACTACAATTTCCTGGGTTTATTGCTCTGGGATAACTACCTTCGGCATGTATACTGCTCCCTTGCTGGTACCATATACCCCCTTTGCCACTGCTACCCATATCTTCTTGGATGTATTCTCAGGCCCTGGTAGGGCCTCCTTAACCGTTTTTGCCAGTGTCTCGATAGTGGTTCGCAGGTTGTTCAACTCTGTTGCAGTGCTGGCTCCTAGCGTGTTTTGACGTGTCGCAAGGACCTCCCTCAGCATCACAATAAAGCCCTCCTCTTTACCTGGTATCACATAGTCTTTGAATAGTCGCAAGAGATCCTTGTGATTACCCTCCAGCCCCCCTTCTCCCTCATCGCCGCTGCTTCGCTAGGTCTGCACATGCATACTTATACCTGCTAGTAGATGGTGCACGCTTTGCTCAAGACTAGCGTATCCGTCATCGACCACCATTAGAGCCGCTATAACGCCGGAGGGATACAGGTGACTCGAAGGGTAGTAGAACCAGGGTCGCTAGTTCCAGATTTTGTAGTTATTTAATTTTATATTAAGGTTTAAAGTTGAATATAGAGTATAAATTAAAATCGCGAAAATTATATATACTCTTTAGTAGATAGAAGCTTTATACTTAACTTAAATAAAGTATCTTATTACTACTTTAATAACTTACTAAGTCTATATATTACTTCTTGACTTGATAGTATCCTTGTCTTACCTAATCTATTTAATGATTTATCTAATACTAGATATAAGCTATTATTATACTTTAAGCACTCTAATCTTAGGTATTAATATATTATTATTATTAAGAAGTCAATATATCTTCTATTAAAGGGGAAAGTTCTACTAGCAAGTACTAAATAATTAAACTGTTTATAGGATTACTAAACAAGGGTATTAAGATAGAAACACTTTAGGCCTACTTTAGGGAGAAGTCTAAACTTAAAGGCTTCCTTATCTAACTAAACTTATATCTAACTTTCTATATTTAATGTTTTACCTCTTTAACTAAAAGGGTATTATATACTATTACTCTCCTTAAAGGAGAAGTATTAAACTAGATTAAAGGATTTATATAAGACTACCTTGCTAACACTAGCCTATAAGAGTAGGTGATAGCTGAAATAAGAGTAGAAATATACTATATCTTTATAACTGTTAAAGGATTCTTAGAGAGACTTAACTATACCTTTAGAGATTTTAATAAAATCAAACAAGTAGTCAGAAAGATCTAGTCCCTGAAGCAAAAGGGATCTATAGCTATATATATAGCAGAGTTTAATAGATATTCTATTAAAACAGGATAGAATAATATAGCACTTAAGGATAAATATTATAAAGGACTAAAAGAAGTCATAAAAGACAAACTGTCTAGAGTAGACTTCCCTAATTTGTTTAGAGAACTAATTAAGGATACTATATATATCAATAACTAATTCTATAAAAGAGTCTAGAAGAAAAGGGGGTTCTATAACCTAACCTCCAAGAAGCAGTATAATTATAGAAACTACTATAGCCTTTAACTAATAGAACTTAATACTATATATAGAAAGGAACTATTACTCTAGAAACAATAAAACTATATAAAGAAGAAATTATACTTCTAATATAGGAAGCCTAGTTATATAGTATATAATTATAGGTCTAGAAGAAATAAACAAAAAGGACTATATAGAGGTAAGGTTAATACTATAAACTATAGTAGCTATAATAGACTAATAGAATATAATACCTTTCTTTTATAGAAATAATATTTGGCTCTTATAAGAAGTTAAGCTTTATAGGAGCTTTTAGTACTTAGGCCTATATACTAGTATCCTAATTATCTTCCTTATCTTTAGAACAAGAAGACTAGGCTATTCAGATAAAGGAATTAGTAGAAGTAGACCTAGATAGTAAAGATAGCTATAAGTATATTTTATAAAGCCTAGTAGTAGTTAATTTTATAGAAACAAAAGATAATAATATAAACAGTAATTCTTTAGATACTAAAGACTTAGAGAGCTTATAAGGGTAGATAACTCTAGATCTAGAGCTAAAGGAAGAGTAAATAGAATCTAAAGGGATATCCTTTTAAGAGATACTAAATATAATAAGATAGGAAGAAAGGGATATCTATATACTAGTAGGATTAGTATCTATATAGAAGTACCTTAAAGAGTCTAAGGATAACTTCTATAATATAATAAATCAAATCAAGAAACAATATAGAGATTATAAAGGGAATCTAGTATTATTAATTAATAAGATAGAAGATATTATAGAATCTATAAGGTACTACTATATTAATATAATATACCTGGAACTTATAATCAAGAAATAGATAGAAGAGATAGATAAAGTAGTAAAGCTAGGTATTAAAAGGAGCTAGTAATATCAAGATAAATTAGCTATAAATATCAACCTTTTACTCTATTTAAGATAAGAATTCAATAGATTAATCAAAAAGAAGAAGCTTATAGAATAATAGCTAGAGGAATATAGAAGGATTAATTACTCTTAATATAGAGAACTTACTTAGAGCTTCTACTATACTAATAAGTATATAATATATAAATCTAGTAAAGAGAAGGTAGAATACTAGTCTAAGAAGAATAGACTAGTCTACTAGATAAAAATACTCTAAACCTTAGTGACTTATATTAATAAAGCTAGAATAGAGTCAAAAAACTAGTTAATATTAATATAAGAAGGCCTATATTAAGATACTAGTAAAGCTATAGAAGACTATATAAAGAACTAAATATAGTAGAAAAAGAATACTAGATTTTCCTGAATATCTTTATAAAAGGATAAACACTTAAAGTATTAATAGACTTAAGAGTAATAGATAACTTTATTAATATATAAATAGTTATATAAAGAAAGTATTAGGCTTTAAAAAAGAAAGCACTATATTAACTACTCCTTATTAATAGAGGAGAAATCGGATCTAATAAGAAGATAGTAACCTATAAGACTAAGAAATTATTAATAACTATATTAAAGGAATATACTAAAGATATTTAATTTAATATTATTACTATAGGGACTTATAAGGTAATACTTGGTATACCTTAGTTATAATTCTATAACCTCTAAATCAACTAGATAGAAGAATATATTATTATAAACTAATACTAGTATAGAAGTAATAGTATATATCTAAGGGAAGGATAGAACTTCTACTCTATAAGCAGTTATATATAACTACTAAAGAAGAAAAGGACCTAGTCTAGACCTCTATACTAAAGCAAATACTAGTAGTATATAAGGAATATAAGCTACTATTCCAAGAAGTATCTATAAACAAAGTACTTCTAAAGTACTAGCTATAGGATTATAAGATATCTATTAAGCCTAGAAAGATATCTTCTTTTAGACTATTATACTAGATATTAGAAAAGGAGTTAGGGATTCTTAAGAAATTTATTAATAAGAATCTAGTAAAAGGATTTATATAACTATCTATATTATTAATAGTAAGTCTAGTTCTATTTATACTAAAGAAAAACAATAACCTATAGTTATATATAGACTATAAATAGCTAAATAATATTACTATTAAGGATAGATATATACTATTATTAATTAATAAACTATATAATAGACTTTAAGGAGCTAAATACTTTATAAGTCTTGATATATAGAGAGAATATTATATAATATAAATAAAGGAAAGTAAAGAATAGAAAATAGTATTCTATACTTACTATAGCCTCTATAAGACTCTAGTTATATAAAAAGGACTAACTAATATATCTATAATCTATTAGCAAATAATTAATAACTAGCTATATAAATACCTTAATATCTTTATAGTTACTTATTTAGATAATATCCTTATATTCTCTAAAATACTAACTAAATATATTAAATATATTAAGAAAATACTAGATAAAATTAAGTAAGCAAGACTACTAATTAAACCAGGAAAATATAAGTTTTATAAAAAGGAACTTAAGTTCCTAGAATATATTATTAGGGAAAATAGAATCTAGATAGATAAAGAAAAAGTAAAGGCTATCCTTAAATAGCTAGTTCTATAAACTATTAAGGAAATATAATCCTTTTTAGGATTTACTAACTTCTATTAATAATTTATCTAGGATTACTTAAAGGTAATAGTACTCTTAATAGAACTAATAAAAAAGGACTAGAAATTTATATAGAATAAAATAGCCTAAAAAGCCTTTAATATACTTAAATACAAATTTATATAAGTATTAATACTTACTATCTTTAATCTAAAACAGAAAATTATTCTAGAAACAGATATATCTAACTTTACTATTAGAGCTTATCTAGAATAAATTAATAAGTAAGGGAAGTTAAGACTAGTTATATATTACTTATATAAACTATTACTAACTAAGTTAAACTATAATATATATAATAAAGAACTATTAGTAATAGTTATTATATATAAATAGTAAAGAGTTTACTTTAAAGGATCTATATATTAGATATAGATCTAGATAGATTATAGGAACCTTACTTCCTTTACTATAACCAAGATTCTAAACTAAAGATAAGTCTAATAGTCTAAGGTATTATTAGCCTATAACTTTATTATAGTATATAGGAAAGGATTAGAGAATACTAGAGTTGATACTTTAAGCTAATAATAGGACTATACTAGGAAACCTATAGAAAGGCTCTAAATAATATTATAAGCTAAGGATAAGGATATAGAATATAACTATAAACTATTAGCTATAATCTTAGTTATAGAGGATATACAACTAGAGAAGACAATTAAAAGAGTATATTTAGTAGATAAGAATATATAGAGGGTTATAAAGGAACTAACTATAGACTTCTTAATTAATTATTAGAGTATATTATACTTTAAGGGGCTTGTCTATATCCTAACTAGAATAAGATAGGACTTTATATAGAGGCAATATATACTCTCTATATATAGATACTAAGGAATTATAAGAACTCTTAAAAGACTAGTAAGGGACTATTACTTTCTAGATATAAGGAAAGAGATAGAGAAGATAGTAAGGGAATATATCTTATATAATAAAAGTAAGATAAACTAATATATACTCTATAAGTTACTATAACTACTACTAATATTAGATAGAGTATAGAAATCTATTACCTTTAATTTTATTATTAAACTCTTACTATTAAAGGAACTAATAACTAAGGTTATCTATAACTTAATATAGATAGTAATAAATAGATTAATCAAATATAGGTATTTTATACTATATAAGGAAAGTAGTAATATCCCGGAATTAGTATATATATTCCTAAGGATTATTTTTAGTTAGTATAGACTACTAGAAGAAATAATCTTAAATAGAGATAAGCTATTTATCTTAAAATTCTAGTAATCTCTTATAGTAAAGCTAGAAGTAAACTATAAACTATTAATAGTATTCTATCCTTAAATAGATAATTAAACAGAATAACTAAACTAAACCTTAGAATAGTATCTAAGAAATTATATTAACTATAAGCAAAATAACTAGATAGAATAACTGCTACTAGTATAGTTTACCTATAATAGTATAAAGAGTAAAGTAATAGAGACTTTACTTTTCTTTACTAACTTTAGCTATAAACTAGAGACCTATAGATAGCTAAAGAAAGATAAGGAAAAAGTAGAACTATCTAGAGTATTTATAGATAAGCTATAATAACTAAAGGAATAACTTATAAAAGATATTATATTTAGTTAGTAGTAAACTATAGTAAATACTAATAAAAAGTATAGTATAGAATCTCTACTAAAAGAAAGAGATAAAGTATACTTACTATAAAGGAATATTAAAACTAAATAACTAAGTAGTAAGCTAGACTTTAAGAAATTAGAACTATTTAAAATTCTAGAAAAGGTTAGATCTATTAATTATAAACTATAGCTATCTAAAAACTCTAGATTCTATTCTATATTCTATATATCTCTACTAGAACTAGTAAAGAGAGATATACTAGTAGTAATATAAGCTAAACTCTAACTAGAAAACAATCTAGAAGAATATAAGGTTAAGGAAATCCTAGATACTAGAATAACTATAAAAGGTTTATAAAAGTACTTAATTAAATAGAAAGGATATAGTTAAACAGATAATTTATAGGAACTAAAAGAAAATCTTAATTATCTAGAGCTTTTAAAGAAGTTTCTTTACTAATATTAATTGAATCCTAGAAAGAAGGTAAGATAGATAGATTAGAGTTAAAAGTAATACTAACAAAATCTAATAGATTATCTAGTATATTAGTAGGGCTAGTTAGAGTAAGGGTTTATAGTAGAGCCTTATCCCTCTTATATACCTCTTCTGCTTCTACTATATCTAGATTATCTAGAGACTTTAGACTATAATATAGTATTTCTATAGTATAAAAACAAAATATTTTCTTTTGTTTTTTAAATTAAACTAACTTTATATTTACTTTAGTAAGCCTTACTAGCAACTATTACTGTTTATTTATTGTAGTATTAAAGTTAGTAATAAGCTACTCCTTAGTATATTTAAGATACTCCTAATTGCTCTTGGAAGGACTCTAGATATTATAAGAAACATTATTACCTATATAGATATACTTAGTATACTAATTAGAATCAGTAGATACTATATAGTAAAGATAAAGGGATACTTTTAGATACTAGATACAAGAGAGTATAGTAATTCTATTCTTATAAATATAAGTATATAAATTTAAACAGTTAGTTTTAGTATATTTGTAATAAGATACTAGTATAATAAAAGAAGAATCAGAAGTATAAGGATTAAACAAGAACTACTTCTAGATTTTAAGCAATTAAGATAATACTAGCTAGAAAGGGGCTAGTATTATAAATATAGAACAAGGGCCTAAAGCTTAGTGGATAATAGTCTATATAGAGAACCCTTATAAATAGTCTAAAAAGAGTTATATAATATATATAGAATTATTAGAATTATTAGGATTAGAGTAATAATCCAGATAATCTAGATAATCTAGAATAATAAAGGATCTATATAAAACAATATATACTCTTTAATAGATAGAAGCTTTATACTTAACTTAAATAAAGTATCTTATTACTACTTTAATAATTTACTAAGTCTATATATTACTTCTTAACTTAATAGTATCTTTACTTTAACGTGTATATATAGTAAGCGATCCAGACAAGTTAGCGATCCACTTTCTAGAACACCCTTTATAAAATTAATTATTACTTAACCACAACACTATATAATTAAATATATTAACATAAATCGTCTTCTTTAGAGGTCTCTAATACCCTTTCACAAGTGCAAGCATTATATCCAGTCTTGCTGCAATTACTATAGCACTGAGTATATAGTTGAGTACTATCCCTACTACTACTACCACTGCCTATTTCCTTATTTCCCTGGCTACCCCCTTCTTCTAGAGCTATTAAGGCCTTGGCATCTTCAACTGATAGTGACCCTCCTTTCTGTAGCCTAGTCTTTTTAGTCTTATAGTGCTTGCTTAGTCGGTTATTTGTCTCTTTAAGCTTATAGATACACGACTATAATAAGGCTACCTTATATATAATTGCTACCGATCCCTTTATAAACTGGTTGATAGCATCAATTATATATAATAGAGAGCTGCCTTAGTGGCTACTAATGCGATTTTTAATAAATATTGACTGCTAGGAGGCTTGGGTTGTATTTCTGGGGGTTTAAGGGTGCTAGGTATAGGCTGTATTTGGACAAGAATTAGATGGACTAGGCATTGCAGTACAGGGAGGCAGGGCCTCTAGGACTCGCTAAGGGTTAAATAGGCTAAGTCTAGCCCCTTTAAAACCCCCTTGGATATTAGAAGCAGTTATTGAGTCCTTGAAAGCTACCTGGAAAGCAGGGAAGAAATCCTCCTTTATAATATAGGTCTGGCTGCTATATATATAACCCTTAATCTGCTTGCTATAAGCCTTTTTTAATAGGCTAAAATACCCTATATCTAATGGCTGGAGTATATAGGAAGAGTATACAGGTATATAGAGGGTAATAATGTTATAGTCCTTGTAGTAGAGCTTAAATTCAGCTAAATAGTAGGATTTATAGCTATCAAGGATTAAGAGTCAATATCCATCTATTTTTTGACCCTCTGTATAGGTATTAAAGTGCTTAATCCAATCTAGACCATTTTTATTTGTAGTCTAGCTATTATCGCTTACTGCAATCCTCTAACCCCTTAGTAGTTTGAATTCCCGATACCAGGAATCAAGGATATAAGCACCCTTTACAATTATAAATAGGGGTATTAACCAGCTATCTGTACAGACAGCCTGTATTACTGTAACCTATTTACGATTGCTAGGCTGCTTTGCTTTTGCCCTACTAGCCCTATCTGAGCTTATAACAACTATTACAGTAGAGATAACGTCTATTATAAACCCAGTCTTATCAAAGTTATAAATATCCGAGGCCCTAATCCTATACTTTATAATTATATTCTCTATAAGCTTAAACCAAGCCCTAATTATAGTCAAATCTTTATATTTAGCTCTTTAATAATTATACTTTCAATTAAAATATATAGTAAGTTGTAGTTGTTGTTTTATAAAGTTTAAAGCCTAGCGCAATCCGATATATCCTGCATTTCGCTTAGCAAGGAGAAGATTAGCTATATCTTCTATACTATAAAGCCTAGGAGGAAACCCTTTAGAATTAAAGTCAAGAATATATTGAACAATTGCCTCCTCCTTAGAATTAGTCAATTTTCAAGTAGGGGGCTACTAATCGTGTTTAGACTGCTGACTAGCATATCGCTTGCCAAGGGTTGTATATAAGACATTATATAGTTTGGCTGTACCTTGGAGGGTAAGATTAGGGTTATTTTGGAGAGCTTAAAGGGCAAGGATAATTTTGCTTTCATTAGAATATAAATCTATATTATAATATAGTCAATATATAGTATTGAATGTAAAGGAGGGTAAAAATCCAGAAAGTGGATCGCTAACTTGTCTGGATTGCTTACTATATATACACGTTATCTAATCTACTTAATAACTTATCTAATATTAGATATAAGCTATCATTATATTATATTTAAAGCCTAAATTTTCAATATTAAACTCTACTATATAAAAGTATAGATAAGATAATACTTTAAATACTATATCTTTAAGTATATTAGATAGTACTATACTAAATAGACTAGATATAACTACTATATCTATATAGTATATAAAGAAAAAGAAGCTAATTATCTAGAGAAGGAAAATAATAGTAAGAAGAGATATATTAACTATAAAGGAGCTTATACTATATAGAACTAGGACTATTCTACTATTAAGTAGGAGAGTAATAGAGTCTATTAGATATACTTATACTAGCTACTCTAGTTTAAAGTTATCTAAAGAAATAGTAGTAGTAATATAGATAATATACTAGCTTTATAACTAGAAGAAGATATAGATAGCTTCTATCTAATTATATATAAAAGACTACTATAGCTAAAAAGCTTCTAGTATACCTTTAGCTAGCTAGTAGCTAAGAGAAAAAGATCTCTAGGAACTATCTAGATAGTAAAGATATATTAAGATATTATAATATTTATCTAGTAAGGCTATAATATAAATATAATAAAGACCTAAAGAATATAAAGTACCTAAAATACTATAATAAATAGCTTTAATCTCTTCTAATAATACTATTAATAATATACTAGAATATAGAAAAGAACTAGAAGGTAGTACTAATTATACTAGAGGATTATAATAAATATAAGCCTGGATAGTATAGTGGTTGTGTATCTGGGTCCTAAAAGTTATTATCAAACCTAATAGGTCTTGTCTACTCTATTTAAACCTGTAATATAAGGGATATTAGTTCAAATCCAGCTCTAGATACCTCTTCTGTTGCCTTCTAGAAGATAACTAGCTGGTTTACCTAGGACTACTCCCTCTAGGCCTAGCTTGAACCCGGATTCTGCTCCTGGTTATTATAGTAGCAGTTTTTGCCTAACCAAGAACCTTAGCCCTGGCTTCTGCTCCTGGATACTATAGCAGTAGTTGCCTAACCAAGAACCTAGGCAAAACCCTACCTTTCTAGAGGGGTAAGCCTCTAGAAACAATAAAGACCAAATTATTAATATATAACCAAAGAGCTTAAGACTAGGGTAATAGGGCCCTATAACCGTAACCAATCAAGTAGTAAAGCAACCAGCCTCTAGAGACTATCTAGGAACAGAACTAAGTAAGAGATAGGGCTAGACACTAGAGGCAGGGATAGTAGTCTAATCCTAGAGAGAAGGAGGAAGTTTGGTTCAGAGTTACTACTAGATAAGTTTATCTAGACCTCCCGATTATTTGCCTATATTATAAGGGGGTATATATATCAGTAAGGATTCTTCTAAAAGGTTATATTAGCCTTTATATATAAGATATTATTATATAGAAGTACTATAGCTTAGCTATTATAAAGGATAATAATAATAATAATAAATATAATATAATAGCTATATAGGAACTAGCTAGAAGCTTAGAAACTAGATAGTTCTATTATCTAGCTAATAGTAAATACTATCTAGTCTATAAAGATAATACTATATATCTATAAATACTATAGGATTATAAAGTAGTTATAGACTATAAGAACAAACTAGTATAGAGTTACTTTTAAGACTAGATTTAAACTACTAATAATATTAGGCTGTATAATAGGTACCTATAGGTAACCTATCAAGGATAATTACCCACCTACTAGGTATCTAACCTAACTGGGTAGGTAGTATAAAATATAACTACCTACCTAGTGGGTACCTATAGGTATCTATTATTTCAGACATATGACTATACATGATTTAATATAGTAATCTTTATACTACTTTTATTTAAGCTCTTTAATTAAAGGCTATATATATAAATTTAGCCTTAATAATTAATATCAAAATTGTATAATTATTCTAGTCTATATAATATATACCTTAAGCATATATAGAGACATATCTATAACTAGTATTACTATAAAGATTACTATATATATATATATATATTATATAGCAACACTATAACCTAATATAAAACCAACCCTGCAAACACTACAACTATAGCAGATCGGTATAACCCTAAACACTAATATACTCAGTTTAAGGCCAAGAATACCTCCAAGCCCAAGAAGCTATACCGCTACTATAAGGAGTAACAGGTTAAGATCAGGAAAGCTAAGCATAAGGAGAACCTTATAAAGAGACAATATATCACTATATATATATTTAATTAATAATTGTAATAATTTGTCTCTTATTATATTAAGTAATCTTATAGTAATCTTTATAGTAATACTAGTTGCAGCTATATCTCTATATATACTTAAGGTATATATTATATAGACTAGAATAATTATACAATTTTAATATTAATTATTAAGGCTTAATTTATATATTACTACAAACTTAGCTAGTACAAATTAGATTTATATTAGATAAGGGATAGATTAATATAAATATTATTATAAAATCAATAAAGTATTTAATATATACTTATTAATATCCTATAATTAAGTATATACTTAGCCAACTTTCTTATATCCTAGCATTCCTAGTCTTATTTACTAGACAAGAAGTATATCCTTTTACTGAATTATAACTCTTTTAGTATATATTACTACCAGATTAGTTACTATAAATATTAGTATAATTAAT
>KN832923.1:5082-21598 GCA_000827325.1 Oidiodendron maius Zn
ATATAACTTAAAAGAAAGTTTAAAGAAGGTTTATAGATATTTTATAGTAGCTATTTATAACTACTATTAACTTAAGATAAAGGATATAAATTACTACTATTTCTATAATTTAATATCTAATAAATTAATATAAATACTTTACTTTTAAACTAGAAATTAAGTATTTTATTACTAAAGCCTTTAATTAAAGCTATTAATATAGAAAGCTATTATACTAATATTATTTCTATTATTAATAGATAAATTATACCTTTAATATTAAGTTTTATATTAAGATACTAATAATCTATCTTTAAATTAAAAGTTATTAGTAATTAGCTAATATACTATTATTATTAATTAGCTAGAAGTCTTTTATCTAAAATCTAGTTATCTTTTAAAGGTAATTTAGGAGTTATAGAGCTATATTAGCCTTATTAATAGATTACTACTCTTATACTTTAAATAACTTTAACTTCTAAAAAGCTAAGATAGATTTCTATTACTATTAAATTAAAGATAGATAATATCTATTTATTACTTATTATAATAAAGCTTTATCTTAACTATAGTTATAATAAAGAGATTACTATTAATTTAAATCTATCTATATTCTATAGAAGACTTCTAGAATAAAAGTCTAAAAGGAAGGAAATTATATTAAATAATTAGAAGAAAAGTTATATAAAAGCAATAGAATTATATATAGTTTAAATTAAATATTATATTACTAGATTATTTTATATATAAAGAGAGTAAACTCTCTTTTTTAGAAGAATAGTATTTAATCTTCTTTTAATTTTCTAAATAAAATATACTTTATTACTTTAAGCTTCTAGTAATCTATTAATAAGGCTTCTTTAATCTATTAATATCTTACTATATATTTACTAGCTAGTTATCTAACTTACTTTATATAAAGGATCCTAATAATAGACTAGTTTAATTATATTAGTCTATTAAAAAAAACTCTATTAAATATTAATAGATTTAAGAATAATATTAGAATAAATAATATAGATAAATCTATTAAATCTATATTTATAAGAAGAACCTTTAGTAACTTTAACTCTAATAGTATTTAGAATACTATATAATAATCTATTTATTAAATATAGAATTTATACTCTAGTTAATAAAATAAGAGAAACTACTAAAAAGAAGACTAATTTTATAAATATTAAAGAGATAAAGTAAAAGTCTATTATAGAGGCTATAAAGCTTGACTTATATAATCTATAAGAATAAGTAATTACTAGTACTTTTATTAAATATTTTAATTATAACTACTTTTAATAGCTTCTAATAAACTAGATTATTACTAGGAATTATTCCTTTTCTATTATAGAAGAATATAAACTATAAGAAATATTCAATTACTTAAACTTATTAGTTTTAGTTCTAATACTAATCTTATCTATATAATAATTAAGAATAAAGTTACTTTAGTATTTAAAGAATATAAATAGAAGGTTATTAAGGTACTCTATAAGATATCTAGAATTATCTATATCTTATTTAATAGCTAAAGGTCTAGAAATAGATATACTTTATATAGTATCTATTATTCATTTAAAGATATAAACAATAAGCTATATAAGGTTATAATAGAGGTCTCTAAGCTTAGTACTAGCTATATAGATACTAATATTATAGCTGAAATGCTTAATATTATTGAAGTCTACTAGATTCAAGATAAGATTAGATAGTTTATACTAGATAATACTGAAAATAATAATACTACTATAGAGATAATTGGTGGAAATCTAGGCTTCAGTAGTAAGGCGAGGCGAGGACGCTATTTTGGCTACACTCTAAACCTCTCTACTACAAGGCTGACGCGTTCGAACGGCAGCTATCTGGGCAGGAGCCTCTATCAGAAGCCGAGCACTTGCTCTGGCAGAAAAGGGGTCCAGTGGGCAAATTGCACAATATTGTGGTATTTATCCACCGATCTGACAAGCTGACAAGCCTGCTTCGAGAGCTCCAGCGGACCGCTTTCGACCAGTCGCTGAACCCCAAAGTCAAGACCATGAAGCCTGTGAATGCTATCTTGGACAACGATACTCGATGGCTTTCGCAGTTATATATGATCCGACGTGCGCTTCAGCTGCGTGATTGTATCGAACTTCTTATTGCGCGATATCGGGTGGAGTTCAAACAACAACACAAGACCAAGAGGTGCTCAGGGAAGAAGTCGCCCGACTGCCATATATTTGCGAGCCCGGACACCAGTTATCTGACAAGGACTGGGAGGTTCTCGAGATCTTTTCGCAGCTTCTGGGCTACTATAAATGTACGATTAAGATGCTTGAAGGCGATGGCCAAATCCGCCAGCGGAAGCGTGGATGGATAGGCTCATAAGGTAATATTTGGGATGTTATTCAAGGCTTCGAAATTCTTCTTGACAGGCTTGAGAGCTACAAGGCCATGGCTGAACACTTTCCTGATCCCAAACACTTCAGGATTAACATCAATCTGGGCTGGCAGAAACTTGATAAGTATTACCAGCTGTTGAGCGCAACGCCTATCTATTATGCTGGGCTGGCGCTCCATCCGGCCTACTGCAGGAAGTGGTTCGACCGTAAGTGGGTCGGTAACCCTGAATGGATTCGTCAGGCCAAGCGAATCGTTCACGATGCGTGGCACTCCGATTATCGTGAGACGAGCTTACCTCAAATGGCTGTGAATGACGTAAACCCAGCTCCCAAACGGCGGAAGACGTACAACAATCCGCTCCAAGAATACCTTGAAGAAAACCGCTGCTTAGCACCAGCAACAGAAGGTGATGATAGCCTTGAGCTGTTTGAACACGAGTATCAACACTGGATTTCGAACCATGAGAGCGGTGATGCCCAGGTTCGCGACCCTCTTGATTATTGGCACCAGAAAAGGTTCAAGTATCCGCGCTTGTCACGAATGGCCCTTGATTTCCTTACGATAGCTTCAGATGGATCCATGACACTGACGGGCACCGTGGATCAAGGTCCATCCACTCCACTGCCTCCGCCAGTGGATTTAGTGGAGTGGATTGCAACCCTGTATATGGAGAGTCGGGCACCCATATTGGGTGCCAACTAAACCACACGTGACTTGCAGTTGCGTCTATCATGTGACAGATGTTATTGGTATGAGCAGGGATTGGGGCGGAGATTTAGCTAAGTATGGCGGAGATTTAGCTGGGCCCCGCTAAATATATTGGAATTGAATGGCGCATCGCATCTAGCTGAAAGCGGGAAGGGACGCTAAGTATCCAGCGGGCGGCGACGCTAAGTATCTAGCGGGCGGTGACGCTAAGTATCCAGCGGGCGGCGACGCTAAGTATCCAGCGGACGGTAACGCGACAGTAATCCCTGTTTATACTGGACAATTATTATAGGGACCAGCTAAATCGCATACAGACTTAGCCAAATAGCATAAACTAGGGCCTACCCCTCCAATAGTATCGCGTAGATTAATATGTTGTATTATATAATACTCTATGAGGCATAATAGACTTCTTGCGATTTCAAGACTCTTATTGAACCATAAGTACACAAAGGTTAGCTTTATAGTTTGGGGGGGGTCTGACCCTCGATTTAGCTGTTCCCTATTTATATTATAGGGTTACGATTTAGCTAAGTCTGTATGCGATTTAGCTGGCCCCTTATTATAAGGCGTACTCTGGTCCATGTAAGATACCTTGCATGGGTGTTTCTTCAAAGCCCGATACTCCGCTCCGTAAGTATTTCCGCCCTGCCGCTGGTAAAGTGTTGCCCACTGCGTCGTCTCAGTCTAACCCGAGCAGTAGACCATAAAGCCAGTATCTCCCCACAGTGCCAGCGTCAAGACCTCCGGAACTCACTTAATCTACTTCAAAGTTGTCTCTCATCTCTTCGAGTTTAAAACCCTAACCCTAACTCAACAGCAAACGCGAAATGACGGCTGCGGAGGTATCACCGCAGTCAGTGGCGACGACTATTCTCCTCTTTGGAGACCAGACAGACTCCTGGGTCGACAGTATTGACCAACTCTACAAGCAGGCTGCCTCAACATCATGGCTGAAGTCATTTTTGGAGAAGCTGGCTGATGTCATCAAGGAGGAAGCCAAGACAAGCACGATGGACCGTGCATTGCAAGACAGCCTGGGCCGTTTCTCGAGCCTCCAAGAACTGGGTGAGAGATACCTCCACAGTAACGACGAGCTGGGCATGGTGCGAGCTCTCCTACTCCACGCCGTCAGAGCAGGTACTCTACTCCAGTGGGTAAAGCGAGAACCGCATCTGGTTGGACCAAATGCCCGGACTAAATGGCTTGGTTTTTCAGGGGGGCTGCTCAGTCTTTCGGCCCTAGCCATAGCTGAAGATTTCGAAGAGCTGCACGAGGCATGTCTGGAGGCAGCCCGGCTAGTTTTCAGAGTCGCCAAACTCGCGTCGGTGAGATCCAGGGCTGTGGAAGACCAGCCTGGTACCTGGGGTTGGGCGGTGCGGGGAATCTCGCCGGATGATCTCCGCAAGGCTCTGGCCCAGTTCCAACAGAACGCCGGCATCCCATCCACCAAAATAGCAAAGGTGGGCGTGGTAGGAGCCGGATGGAGCACCATTATTGGCCCTCCGTCTGTGTTGCAACTCTTCATCAAGCAATGTCCCGCTGTAAGGAGCCTTGCAAAGAATCCGTTGGAGATCAAGGCCCTCGCACACACCCTTAATATCTCACGCGCGGAAATTGACTACATGGTCGGGAATAACTCAACCTTTTTGGACAGACCGCTCAGTTGTCCAAACCATAGTCTCTGGGGCATGGACGACCCTGCAGCCACCTACGCGGACTGGGGGTGTCTGCTCAGAGATACGTGCTCGCAAGTCTTGAGCCGTCCTTTGGACATAATGCAAGCCGTGAGCAGGCTCAACTCCAAGCTGGATGGAGTTGGTGCCGTCAGGGTCATTCAAGTAGGGCCAAGCAGCCACACACCCTACTTGGCTAGTGTGTTGAAGGCCGCGGGAAGGGACGTATCGGTTCAGGGTCAACATTCTCTTCTACATGCAGATGATGGAGGCGCATCTTTGAAGGGCCGTATTGCCATCGTGGGAATGGCTGGACGGGGTCCAGGAAGCGATAATGTCGACGAGTTCTGGGATGTCATCATGTCTAAACAGGATCTCTGCCAGGAAGTCCCCAAAGCTCGCTTTGACGTCGACGAGTTCTACTGCACACAGCATGAACGTGGCAGCCAAAGGTGCAAAATGACGACAAGATACGGCTGCTTCATGGATAACCCGGGGCATTTCGATTCTCGCTTCTTCCACATCTCGCCTAGAGAAGCAATGTTGATGGACCCAACCCACAGGCAGTTTTTGATGAGCACTTATGAGGCCCTCGAAATGGCCGGCTACTCAGATGGACAGACCAGAACGACAGATCCCAACCGCATCGCGGCCTTCTTTGGGCAGTGCACCGACGACTGGCTTCAACACAGTCACCCCACACTCGGATGCGACGCATATACTTTGCCGGGAATTCAGCGTGCGTTTGGTCCTGGACGGCTCGCCTGGCAATTCAAGTGGGAAGGTCCGACCTACTCACTCGATTCTGCATGTGCAAGCACCATAGCGGGAATCCACCTAGCGTGCATGAGCCTGCGGTCAAAGGACATCGACATGGCCGTTGTGGGTGCCGCAAACATCCTGAGTTGGCCCCACTCATTCACCTCTCTCAGCGACTCCGGTGTGCTGTCCGACACGGGCAACTGCAAGACATTCCGTGATGATGCTGATGGCTACTGCCGCGGCGATTTCGTCGGTGCTGTAGTGCTCAAACGGCTCGAGGATGCCGTAGCCCACAATGACAACATTCTGGCAGTGGTGGCCGCCTCGGGAAGAAACCATTCCGGTAACTCGACGTCTATCACAACTTCGGACGCAGGTGCTCAGGAACGACTCTTTCGAAAAGTCATGCGTAACGCACAAGTTTCTCCCGACGATGTCTCGTATGTCGAGATGCACGGAACGGGCACACAGACTGGCGATCCAGCAGAGATGAATGCCGTTGCAAGCACTTTCAAGCATAGGCGCCGTGTCAACGGACCATTGACCGTAGGAGGTGTAAAGGCAAATATTGGCCATGGCGAAGCGGCTGCCGGCATGGCAGAACTGCTTAAATGTATTATGATGTTCCAAAATGATATCATACCACCACAAGCGGGTATGCCCCATGCTCTCAACCCCAAATTTCCACCGCTCTCAGAGCTCAATATCGAGATCCCTTCGGAGCCCAGGGCATTCAATAAGGAGTCTAACAAGCCGAGACGCATTCTTCTCAACAACTTCGACGCGGCAGGTGGCAATGCATGCACGCTACTGGAAGACTATACCCCTGCCGGTAACGAGCAGGGCGCCGCAGACCCTCGATCTAGCCATGTCATTGTAACTTCTGCCAGATCACGAGCCTCCTATCATGCAAACAAACGCAAATTGGCCCAGTGGCTACGGGCGAATCCAGCTGCCAAGATCGAAGACGTTGCCTACACAACCACGGCGAGGAGGATGCACCACCCCTTTAGATTCGCCTGCACTGCGTCATCGATTCAAGAACTGATCACCAAGCTTGAGGTCTCGGACACGACATCATCAACATCATCATCGTCGCGGGACCCGCCCATAGTTTTCGTCTTCACTGGACAGGGGTCCCACTACAAAGGTATTGGTGCCGAGTTATACCACACAAGTTCTATTTTCCGTGAGACAGTCGATCTCTGCATGGAAATCTGCGACAACAACAAATTCCCGTCATTCCTGGACATTATAACCGATGATGGGGTCGATCTGTCCACCAAGGACGCTGCGCAGATACAACTCGCCGTCATCACCTTGGAGATCGCCCTAACCGCCTTCTGGCGATCAGCTGGCATTGAACCTGCCATGGTCATGGGCCACAGCCTTGGGGAATACGCTGCCCTGCACGCTGCTGGAGTCCTGTCGCTGGCAGATACTTTGTATCTTGTTGGTAATCGTGCCCTTCTATTCCTAAAGCAATGCGAATCCGGGTCTTGTGGCATGCTTGCAGTGTCGACTTCAGTAACAACTGTGCGAGACCACCTCAAGCGGCTCCAGTCCTCCTGCGATGTGGCATGCATCAACAGCCCTAGTGCTACCGTCATCAGCGGGACTGCCAAAGACTTGGCACAATTCCACGCAGACTTAATAGCTCAGGATGCAAAGGTTCACGCGAAGATATTATCCACCCCATTTGCATTCCATTCATTCCAGATGGATCCAATACTACAGAACTATATCTCTCTTGCAGGAGGTGTTACGTATTCAGCGCCCAAGATTCCAGTAGCGTCAACGCTGCTCGGATCTATTGTCGATGGACCGGGTATCTTCAACCAAGACTACCTGGCCCAGCAGACGCGTCAGGCGGTTGACTTCGTCGGTGGACTCAACGCCGTGAAGTCCAGGCTGAGCGACCCAGTCTGGCTTGAAATTGGACCTGGACCGGTTTGCACATCTTTTGTGCGCGCCACCCTCTCCCCGCCCCCTGCCAAGATAATGCATACTATTGAGGCAAACAACAGCAACTGGACGTCCATATCCAATAGCCTCTCAGCGGGTTATATGAAGGGGGTCGACATTGACTGGCTTGCATTCCACAAACCCTACGAGAGCAACCTTGACTTGTTGATGTTACCAGCTTACGCGTGGGATATGAAGGACTATTGGGTCACCTGGACCGAAAAAGACATCGAGGCCGTCCCTGAGATGTCTCAAGCTGCCTTACCCGAGCCGTATATAGCTACCTGCGCACAGTACCTTGTGCAAAAATCTTCCTCTCCGAAGATCCAGGTAACCTTGCGAGCCCTCATTTCCGACCCAGGATTTCTCGCACTCATTGACGGCCATAAAATGCAACAAATCGGACTTGCCTCCGGGAGTGTCTTCTGCGACGCAGCTTTGACAGCGGCCAAGTATGCCCTCGAGTACAGTGGCAGGAAGGGTGTGACCGTGCCCAGCCTGACGCTTCATGATCCCGAGCTCCTCGCCCCCCTGACAAGGGATCTCGTCGGACTCGATGGGGAGCTTTACACAACGGCTGTCATGGAGAGCCCATCCACGGACACTGTCTTAGTTTCATTCAAGGCTACGTCAGCACGTGAATCACATATCCTCGGCTCTATCAGAGTCAAGATTGGAAACCCCGAGAAGACTCAGGTCGACTGGGACCGAGTGTCATACTTCATCAAGGCTAAGATGGAGGAGAGGATTAAAAATTCTCAAGAGGGTTCAGGCCACAGAATGCAACCGGATGTCCTCTACGCGCTGTTCGCTAAGGCGGTCGAGTTCGACCCGTCTTTCAAGGGTATCCAAGAGGGGTACATAGCTAACGACTTCGGGGAGGCTGCAGCAGAGGTTGTTCTCAAGAACGACCCTGTTGGTAGTCGGTTTACATTTTCGCCGTACTGGAGTGAGGCTCTCGTGCATCTGGCCGGGTTTATGGTGAATGGAAACCCTAATCGATCATCTGATAAAACCTTCATCGTGATGGGCTTCGAAAGCGTCGAGCAGACGGTCGATTTTGAACCCGGAAAGCGGTACATGACGTACACACGCATTTCGAAGTGGGAAAAGGATACGGCGTACTGTGACGCGTTTATTTTCGATCCTGATTCGTCGAGGCTGGTCATGCAATGTGTCGGCCTGCGGTACCAGGAGCTCCCCAGAGCCACCTGGCGGCATATTCTTGGGGGCGGACATAGTGCTCCCAGGTCGCGCATCCGCAAAGCGGTTGTGAAAGAAATCAAGAAGAACGACGCGACTGGGGAGAGAGGGCAAACTGCTTTGGACATGGCGCCGGTGGAACAACAGTCGAGCAAGGCGCAGCAGAAAGAGGAGGTTCCGGCTACAGGAGTGCTCGATCTTATCCTGGACAGCATCTCCAAGTCTACGGGTAGCGACCCGTCTGAGTTTGCAGATGACACCATGGTAGCTGAGCTCGGTGTCGATTCCATTATGGCCATCGAGATCGTCGCCACAGTGAAGGCTGAATCAGGTGTCGACCTACCCGCCGCATTCGTCTTCGACTATCCAACAATTGGCGACCTCCGTCGCGAATTTAGAGGGGCATCAATGTCCCGAGAGGCCCCAGGGGCCAAACTCAAGGCCAAACTCAGCTCGGCACCCTCCAGTGCCATGGCCTCCACTTCAGAAGGCCCTGACTCTGAGCCTGTATCAGAGCCGGAATCAGTCTCCCTGGGATCGAGCGTGGTAAACATAGCGACTCCAGAAGATGAAGAGAACACCAAGCGACAGGAGATGCAGTCTATCGACAGCGACACGTCGCCAGCACCCGCCGCCAGGATTACGCTGCTGAAAGGCCGTCCAGGCCCTGGCAAGACTTCCTTCTACCTGATGGCCGACGGCACTGGATCCATCGCGACCTACATCCACCTCCCCGCCTTCAGTTCCAAGATGCCCGTCTATGGCGTCGACTCGCCTTTCCTCCGCTGCCCGTCCAGACTTACCACTCAGGTTGGCATTGAGGGAGTGGCCAAGCTCATAGTCGATGCGCTGGTGAAGGCTCAGCCCAAGGGGCCGTTCTCCATCGGCGGCTTTTCTGCTGGCTGCATGGTCGCGTACGAGGTCTGTCGACAGTTGGCCGCCGCCTGCCGCAAGGTGGATGGTCTTTTGCTCATCGACCTGTGTTGTCCGCGACCCACGCTGCTTGATGAGAGCGCGATTAAGGAAGAAGCTAAGACCGGCGTGGCCATCTTCGGAGCCGCCGTCGCCAAGAGTGACCTGTGGGGCTCCACAGCCACCACCCAGGAACATTTGCGCGCATACTTTGTGGCCATGAGGTTATACAACCCGCCTGCCATGAACACCAAGGAGCGACCTTCTCGAACAGCTGTCATCTGGGCCGAAAAGGGTCTGGTCAATCGTGTTGCTGGCGACCCGAAGCTGCTGCAGATGCTAGCAGACGAAGGGATCCCTACCAAGGCCTATCCAGGCTACATGGAGGATCCCGAACTGTCGCCAATAGCGTGTCTTGTCCCAGACAAGACGAAAGCAGATCTTGGCCCGAACGGCTGGGACAGGTATGCTGGAGACGTATTGACCCTGTCTGTGGATGCAGATCATCTTGACCTGCCCATGCCTGGGCACGTACATCTGCTCCATGGGCAAATGGAAGTGGCATTTAGTTATTTTAGCTCCTCGAGTTAAGCGGAGCTTTTTGAAATAAATTAGAAGAATTTGTAAAAAGCGAGGCTTTTCTAGTCTCCGATATTAGAGTATAACTAGAAGCAGTGTAATTGGCTAATAACATTATATAAATAAATATATGTTCAAGTTACAAATAGATTATTCTATAGAGATATAATAGATAAATAAAGTAATACTACTAGTAGAGAAGTTATCTATACTTATTCTAATAAAGTATTATATAAGAAATATAATATAAGATATATACTAGATATAAAATCAATATTTATTATATACTACTATAATATAAGTATTAATTTTATAATCAGATATTTTATAGGTTATTGACTAGGGCTTCAAGCACATATGTCACGATGTCTCAGAAGTAGTAGCAATATACGCAATAGCATACGACTGTATAGTCGTAATGGCTTACGTATGTTGCCACATAAGCAGGCATATAATAAGCGTTGTGTTCTGTAGACTAAACCCCTCAGTTGTCTCTGTATCACTCAATAGCTAATATAACTGAGTTTCACCTTGATTCCTGACTACGACCTGTGCACCTATATTGCCTCTGTTCAAGATAGGTTATAATATTATATTAAAAGGTATTATAAAGTATTATAGTTATAGTAAAAATATACTATATACCTTTAGATATACTAGCTGGCTATAGAGGAGGGTTAAGTAAATATATTATATAATATTAGAGATAGAGGCTGTATAGGTTATAGTACTCTTATTACAACCTCTCTAGGTATACTGTATCGAGAATAGAATCTATGTAGAGAATTTTTTTCCACGTGTTTTTCTCTTGGTATTAAGTAGTGGTTCAATTAGCCTGGGAGCCTATTATGATCGCGAATGTATAGATGAGCCTTCTCCATAAGGATGATAATGCATTCTGTAGCCTGGTCATGCATAGATCAAAAGACTGGGACTAGGCAATAAAATTGATAACAAACATTGCTATCTCAAAGGCCCGGATTTGGTAGTTGATAGAACACCTTCTATTATCCCTGTCATGTCTGTCCATCCATAGTAGCTCATAGTACTTCACTTTTTTGGATTAAGCACCGTCCTCCTGTCGGGTGTATAAGGAAATAGATCTTAGGAACCATATCTGCATCAGACATTCCCTCTAGCGTCGAACCCGTTGCATCAGGAAACTCAATGAAGAATCGAGCTGTAGCAAGACGAAGCTCAATCATGGCAAGGTGGAGCCCCAGGCAACCTGATAACAAAATCAGTGATTAATCAGTGACCGCCGGAGACCGGTCATGAATACTCACTTCGCGCTCCCTTACCAAATGGCATAGAAGCATCATTCATCACCTTAGTGGGCGATACCCAACGAGATGGATCAAATTTGTCAGGGTCTGGGAATATCTTTGGGTCCCGGTGCATGCTATAAGCCTGAGAGCATACTGTAATACCCTCGTTGAGCCAGTACCCAGAGATTTCAGCCCCTCCGCAAGGCACCTCTCGCGGTAAACCGGAAGGTGCAGCGGCGTATAAACGAAGAGTTTCATCTATTACATGCCCTAGATAAGGCAATTCTCGTAAATCGGATTCAGTAAAGTCGCTAGGTAGGGTGCGAAGTTCCTTGACTAGCGCAGTCTGAATTTCTGGATCTCGGCAAACATACCAGATGAGATAAGTCAAGGAGAGAGCGGTACTGTCACTGCCACCAAGAATGTATGACAGTGAGTCGTTTACAATTTCGTCAAATGTCAGTTTCCCCTCTTCGCCAGCCTGAAAAAGCTTTGTAAATAGGGTTTGCTGCACGCGGTCTGGGTTTTCGTCAAGAAGTTGACTATATCGACGAACGTACTCGAGTGAATAGACCCGTATATTGCGAGCGGCCGTCGCTGCAGTTTTAATTATCGGCAATGGGAGAAATACGGCGACACGAGCCAGACATGGGAATGTCGAGAATAGCGCACCGATAAGCGCAGCTTTTTCTATATCTCGGATATATTCATTCTTCTAGATATGTGACGCGGTTAACATAGTATGATGTGAATAGGATATTAGCGCCCACCTTGCCCAGCTCTAACATGTGAAAGGAGTCTCCGAAGGTCAGCTCGCCAATCACATCCGTAGCCATGAAAATCCACCATTTATATATGTCTGCTGCACCCCGCGTCGTCATCTCGTCTCTCATCTTTGTAATAGCTAGCTCGATCCGAGCATTCACCAGCGGGATCATAGACTTTAACGACGATTCTGACATCGGCCCGCCCAAGAGTCTACGATGCCTGCGATGAAAATCTATGTCTCTCGTAGAAAATATATTCTGTTCCTCAACGGGCACGAAGTCTGAGTACCAAGCAGATTTTCGGAATGTTTCCTTCGCAGAATATATTGTTTTCGTGGCGTCAATATCGCAAAAATCAACGTAATCGGGAGCGATGCGAACGACGGGTCCTTCAACCAAAAGAATTAACTTCTCTAATCCCGTGACATATAGGCTCTCGTAATATGTTTGCAGAGACTGACCATATTCCTGATGCAGAGCTTGCACATAAAATGACCTTGTGCCGCTGAGCCAGTGATACTTCAGAATGAGGCTAGTCCATTTCGAATACCACGGCCCCGGAACTTTCGACGACGGTTTCTTCAGCGTTTGATGCGCCCTCTAATTACGGGATTAACAGCTGTCAAATAATCAAAAGGCGTCTAACTTACATAAACCAATAGCGTTACCAGTGCGATGCCCAGGTAGCGCACGTTGTTGATAGATACGTGATACATAGTGACAAATCTGTAGAGCCGTATAAACTTTAGTTAACCCCCTTTTAAAGTAGTCAAGGAGGCACCACCGCTATATAGTAGGCTCTTACATAGAACTTCGTGGAGCTAGAAAAGCTCCTTCTCCAACGTCCATTTAGCAATCACGCCAGGAGCATATGGTTGAATAAGCTGACTAGAAAGTTCCACGGCCTAAAAAGCAATAGCTCGAATGACCAGTAATATGTCTAGCCGCCACACTAAAGGCTCTTAATTCATGAATGCAGAGGAATGCGGTCTTTCGTGTAATCCCACTCCTGTGTCAAGCAAGACAAATATCAACCTAGCATGTGCTAAGTGGTGATCTATAACGTAGTAACTTTGCGCGTTAAAGCTAACCATACTTGTCGCGCGGAAGAGCTATTCGGTGCCCGGCTGCTTGCAGATTAGCTTTTCAGGGCACCGTTATTGGACGAGACATAATTAAGAGGCTACCAGCTAATCACCGCTGTCTCCGCGTGCTTATAAATCCTGCATGTGGTACTTAAGTACTGGACATGGTACTGGATGAAAGTACGGAGGGCCCGGCAAAAAGTTATCGCACTGACAAAGGCCCTTCAACCATACAGGGAGCAGCACTTGGTATTTGATTTGTACTAGATATACACCCAAATTTATGCCTGTTTCCCCACCTCCAATGTCTTTGCGAAATTGGCTTCCCCTTTGGCTGAGCTTTTTGACTTGCTGTTGACCAGGGGTTCCGGCCTAGTATCGCAATATAGTTAAGCGTAAGGTACTTAAACCAGTCAATTAAGCAGGCCCTCGTACTCATCACATACTAGCGGGCGGTAACGCTAAGTATCCACCGGCGGTAACGCTAAGTATCCTTGCCGGAGTTGCTCAGCAAATAGCTGATATAAGCCTCATATGTACGCGATAACTTTTTGCCGGGACCTCCGTACTTTGTCCCCCTTTCTTCATTTTTGCCCCTCATTCCTGTCTACTCTATTCTCTGTGCAATAACCGCTGTCCTGACACTATTTATACAACAACTCTTCTTTTCGTAAATGAGTAGTATTACTTTGTCTTAGCCCATCTACCACACACAAAATTATTCGTTAAATCACCATCTCTTCAAGATTCTCGCACAGATAACCTATCTCGATTTCACCCATTCTCAACCAGAACCTGAAACATCTACAGCAAACCTGGATTGCTCTGGAGATGTCGCCAGTCAACCCCCTTGTCACTCCTAACCCGAAGATACTGATTGATCAACTAAGAGCCCTAATCGACAACCCCGATGCATTTTCTGCGGCCAAGAGAAGCATTGTAGACTTGAGTATTAAGGCGAAAGCTGTCTTCGATGGTCCATTTGATACTATGAGACGCCTCACGTGCGCAGTACGTTTCGTCCTCCGAGCAATTGTTCTCTCTAACCTACAGTAGCCGTTGCCAGGCGTGATGGCATATATTGGCCAAGAATATAACATCTTCAAGGCAATCGATGGAGCCGCAGGCGCACCAACCAGTTTTGATATCCTGATCGAAAAAGTGGCATTAGATCCGATATACTCCATTCCATCCTTGATTATGTGTGTTGCCAGGACATGATTCAGGAGGTTGCTAAGGGGCAGTACAAGGCTACAAAGACTACCAAGAATCTTCTGACTCCTATTTGCGTTGAGGCAATGCGTTTCAGGTATGCAATTAAAATACCCTATTGTATGGAGACGTACTGCCAAGCTGATCCTATTTTCTAGCATCAGTCTACAGTTCCCCCTCCTTAGGCTCGATCCACCATTCAATTGGGCCTCGCTCTGCCGAGTAAACTCCCTTCCAGGTTGCTTTTAAGACGGACATGAACTTGTACCAATTTATGGAGCATCGTCCAGATGATAAGGTTGCATTCCATCGTTGTTTGACACTTCTTGCTGCGAATTCACCAGATTAGCTCGCCCATGTTCACTTTGACCAAGAATTTATCCAACCACAGAGCCAATTCAGGCCGGAGACTATCTTGTTGTCGATATTAATAGAGGGAATAGATATCAATGTATCTTAGTTATATAGAGATATCCTAATATAGCTAGAAGGATTATTCTACAAGACCTGCTAGGGGTTCTTGCTAATTCAAATATACTAGATTATATTAAAAAAATCATATATAACTTTTTTTTTTATATTAAGCAGCTAATTAAAGGTAAAGGCTCTTTAATAATAGTCTATTTAATTATAATACTAATATCCTTATAGATTTATATATCTATTATATCTATTAGATCCTTTATAACTATAATAATAAAGCTTATATTAGAATCTTTAAATCTTAGCTTTTTATTATAAGCTTTATATCTATACTTTTAGCTAGTAAAGTCAAACTCCTATCTATATATAGTACTAGCTATAAACCTAGAGTTAATTCTATTACTCTAGAGCTAATAAAAGACTAGTATATTCAATAGAGCTAAGTTATTATATTATTATAATTGTATAAAGGGGTAGTATCTTAATTATAACTATATAGCTTAATACTAGAATAGAAGACTATTATTAAAACAAGTATAAAAACTATCTAATATATAATCTACTTATTTAGAGAATAAGCCTTTAATATATAACTATAGAATCAATCAATTAATCTTATTAATATAGAACTAGTTATTTAGATTATATAATAAGATACCTTTAAAGTATATAAAAAATTTTTATTAGATAGTATTAAATATATAGAGTATAGATAGTTACTAAAAGGATCTATAAATTAATTATTAAAGCTTTTATTAACTAAAGGAACTTAAAGCTTTTATTAAATAAAGGATATATATCTATTATAAAGTCTAATATAGGATAAAGGGGTTATATAAAGCAACTAAAGAATAAAGGAGATAGCTATATAGATAAACTTTATTATAAAGATAAACCTAAAGATAATCAATTACTATAATTACTTAACTTCTTATAATTTACTATATAAATATATATCTAGATTATATAAATAAAGTAAAGCTTTAAAGAATAGATATAATAGATAGTTAGAGATAAAGAAGAATTAAATATATATTTTAGTTAATAGAAACAGAAAAGTAGTTATATAATATATAGCTATAGCAACTACCTCTCCGGTGAACAGCCATCGGAATCGCCCTGAAAAGGGTGCTGGACATCGCAAAAATCGAGGATATGATATTTAACTCTTCAGTCTATCGAGTCCGAGGGGCTACAGCACCGTGTACCTGCTGCATGGTCGCTGAGGGCGCGAAACGTGGTTTTGTTGTGATTCTGGTCAAGAATTGTACGCGACCGTGACTACAACATAATATACACGTCGAATCGACCACGACTCGAACTATCGCACTACCTGCTAGTCAATTGATTGTATAAGAGGGAGATGGCTTACAATAACCATCCGACCCTACTATGTACTATAGTAGGGACAGGACACCCTCGATACCGTCCGGCTCTGAGTAGTCGCGTCAGGGTCGCAGTTTACTCCCTGGCGCGACTCGAGGGCTTGGAAGATCCTTAAGTGTTCCTCCTTGTGTAATGGAAGTTGTTAACCCCTATATAGGTCCAAGGACGACTCGTTAAGACCAAAGGGTTACGGGTGGCAGTCTGGCAGACCT
>KN832925.1:0-25899 GCA_000827325.1 Oidiodendron maius Zn
GGTATGCAGCAATCCAGGACCAGGAGGAGGAGGAGGGAANAAAGGGGGGCTATAGAGGCTCCAGGTGGTATCACATAGTCGGCGGTGAGACCGGCTAAGTAGCAGCGAGGACCAGGCGAAGACGCTTCGTGCGTATAGGGACCAATGCATAAGGGTTTCGTCCAGCCCTAAGGGGCACGGTTTACCTTATGATATTTCTAGTAGAGGTTCTGTAGCTAGATAGCTAAACAGAGTATTAATAATAATAATAATAAGACTAGCTAAATAGTAGTAAAGACTAGATAAAGATATTTTATATATATAGAGACTAATATATAAAGGTTTTATCTAGCCTTAAGGGATATAGTTTATCTTATAATATTTCTAGTAGAGGTTCTATAGCTAGATAGCTAAATAAAGTATTAATAATAATAATAATAATAATATTAAGACTATTAATAAGCTAACTAGATTAATTAAATCATTAGAATCTCTACTATCTAATAATATAAAAATCATTAAAATCTTATAAAAATTAACTCTAGTATCTAGTATACTATCTATCTACTATAATATATACCTGAATTTAAGACAGTATACTCTTATAAAGATAATTAAATTAGCTCTTGTCTAATATATCCTATATAGTCTATAATATACTCTCTAGCTATTGCCTTATATACTCTAACTTGCTTTTATTATATATAATATCTAGGAATATTTCAAATAATGGTTTCTTTAACTTCTACTAGATATACTTAATCGGGTTCAAATCTAGGGAATATAGCAGCTAATCTATAATATTCTTAATACTATACTCTTGAAACTAATCCCTAACCTTATATAATATATAAATTGAAGCATTATCTTATATAAAAAGATAGCCAGGAGGTAATATCAAGTAAATAGATACTACTTCTACCTTAAGAACCTCTAGATAAGACTTAGTAGAATACCTATACTTAGCAGACTTAAAATTATAGTCTATAATATAAAGAGAGCTCTTCCTAAGGTCCTAAAAGCACCCCTAGACTATAACCTTTATATTCTTCTTATAGTTATACTCTTGAATTATCTTTCAGTCCTATACCTGGTTAGCAGTCCTAAATACCTATTTAGCTCTTTTACCCCGCCCTCGCTTGACAGAACACTTATTACTCTATATAAATAACCCCTATTCCTCTTCTATATAGCCTTGGTATTTAAGGTACTATATAAGCTATTTTGCTGTATTTGCTTCAGTTAATAATGGCCTCCTTCTAGCATGCCAATTGGTAATACTATATTCACTTAAGATTGTCTTAATCGTAGTCCTCTTAATCGACAGATTACAGGCTTTAATAACGTCTGCATATGAATCCTTTGGGTATTGTCGTATATAGTATATAATCTTGTATACTGTAGCCTCTGAATACTCTTTTGGCCGGCCTGATCGTGCCTGCAGATGGCCATCATCGCGTAAATAGTCGAAGTCTTGGGTTGATCGTACAGCCCCTCTAGACACATTTAAGAAGGTCTCAATTGACCTACTCTTTACACCCCCTGCAGTTAGTCCAATGATTGCACCTCTTTGATAGGGACTTAATTGATGATTAAAGGACCGATTGCCTGAGATAGAACCTAATACAGAGCGTTGTGGTGGCATTGTAGTGTGTACAGGAGAAGGGGGTGGATACGTGTCGTGTGAGATTTTACGCGTTTTCGGCTAAATGGCTCAGACTTTCCGGCACTTACTGTAACTCCCAGTTTCATCCATGGAGGATAGAAAGGAGGGGAGGATTGCAAGAACCGAGCCCCCGCGGCGGCAGCGGGTTCTACAGATGCAGGGTAAGTGGTATTTGGGAAAATCTGCGGTAAAGTCAACTTGGTACTGTGAGAGGTACCCCGGGAGGATACAGAAGAGGATGGAGAGATAGGGATGCTCACTCCGGTATTAAAACCCAGGATCACCGCAGTATTAGAAGCAGTCGTGCAGGTTGTCAGCAGAACGAGGGCGGTTGCAGGAATCATCGTGACAAGAAGATGGACTAGAATTCAATGTTGTTGTTCAAACTCCTCCTGGACGATGAGCGAGAGCTGCTTACGATGGACATCAGTTGTTTATTTTATATGCTCCTTCCCCAGGTGCCATGATCTCGGAAGGGGACCTACTGTGATTGTCGGCCATATTGTATTACGGGGAATTATTGATACATCCCCGCACCGATTCTAGTGTTGCGACATTTTTTGGTTTCCTAAGTGGGGCGATCTTTTTGCTCCTCCGGCTCAACTTCCGGTGTTATTAGGCTCTCTTGAAGGGTACATCTACTTCCCGTCGGGTTAGCCCCGCTTACGCGGAAGTCCGGAATATGATGCAATGGAACTTCCAGGTAGGTTCCAGTGACGCCAAAGACGGCTGAAGTTCACCGTATACCTTCCAGGTCGCTACTACATACCACAAGGCCTCTGTGATTCCGTCATATGAGGCATTGCCGCCTCACATATGCCGGCAATTCTCCTTTCGAGCATGTTTAAATTATGTTGGCTGACTTTCAGAGTTCCGCGATTACTACCTCGCTATGGTGGGGGCGCAGAGAAGTCAATGGCTCCAAGAAATGATCCAAGGGTATTAATAATCCAAGATTCTCCACGCGGTTAAGGGCCATATCCTCTCAACCCAGAATGCAATGACTGTTGCTGGATTGTTGCCCCCCAAGATGGGTCTGTGGCTGCATTTGAAGCCAGCAGTTTCTGGTTCCGAATTATTCGCACTCTGCTTATGTGGAGACCTGCACAGCCGGGTGACCGGGGACAATGAGCTAATTTGCCCTGCAACTTCAGAAAGCCTACAGAACTAGATAAATTATCAAATAGACTCATATTTGTGGGCACGATATTAAGAATCAACAAAAGTGGGTGTGTGGGCATTGGCTAGGAGGACTGGGCTCCGTAAATACAGGGAATAAGGCCCTAAATCTTTGCCTAATTAGGGGTGGGTGCGCTGGGGCTATAGTCTACAGGGGACGTTTCAGGGTACCGTAGCGGAGTTAGCGGCTCAGACCCCTGAAGGCTCGGGACTTTTGACCGCGGCCTTCGTTTGAGATTTTAGTGATATATCATCTTCCCAGGGGTGAATGCAGAGTAGTAAGCGAGCCAACGATTACCTAGGCGGTCTGTGATTTAGCGATGCAACAAGGATAGCCCACGTGGCTTGGGGACGGGAGCCTTCAGGCACCGCACGGTACGATTGTGGAGTAAGTGAACCAATGATATGTCATTCCGAGATACTCGCACCCCTGGTAGAGCCTCAGCTGGTCATTATACAGGGGTATGCAGGTGGCGTAGTTACGCGAATGATCTCTCGATCCGAGATCCGGAAATAATCCTTTGACAGAACCGTTCCGTAATATCCAGAGATTGCTGTAGTACGGATGCAACGGCAACGAGTTACTGTTCCCATGGGGCATAGAACATAGGAATAGTCTGCCATAAGATTATGTAAATTAGTTCACCATTGATTGCGGGGCTGTACATCAATACGTAAGAGATTCGAACAATTCGGATGCGGAAACCATTGGCTACATTTGTAGCCGCAGACCCACGTTAAAAGGGGGCGACAGCCATCCCAATATACAACAAATCCAGGCATCCTGACCAGTAAGGTCTATCGTCGTCAGCTGTCTCGGCCGGCGAGTGTGGAGCAATTGGGCCAATGATTTCTCTATCCGAGAATCTCGCATCTACTAGCGAAGTCTGAGCGGGATGACCCTCGTACCCTGGTGCTCCTGCCTCCCTGTTACAGTATTGTATATGACAACGTCCATACCAAGACCAATCACTATCAACCAATCACGCTACTAGATATGATATCAAGCTACGCTAAGTATGCTTACCTTGGTAAAGCACTTCGTAGTCTTATCTCTGGCTTTATCTCCTGTCTTCGGGAATCAGGAGTGCGATTAAGTATCCGAAATGCAGAAGAAAAGGTAAACCACTTTCTTCAAGAGAATATATTAAACCCGGAAGATAGCGCACTTTCTCTCATCTGAAATCCAGTGTACTGAGGCACAGGCCGTAAAATATATTATGCTGCCTTTATTCTGCCTTCGATCAATCCTGTTTGCCCATATAAAGCAGAATCGTTTGGCGAGGGCGGTGTAACATACTTTACGGCCTATACCTCCATCTGAGACGGCGGTGTCGTTGCCGACCTCCGACCATGCCAGGATCAGGTAAGCCGCTACTTCTCTGAAAATTGCAGGATCTAATTGACCATATTTACAGTTGTGGTCTCCGTGATGTGATGGCCACTGATGAAGTCGGGCCTCATCTTGCTAACCAAATAAGGCCAAAGGAGAGAAATGAAGGAAGCATGGTGGATGTCCTTCGATTTGAGAAGATATCTGCATGGTTTTAACTCATTTTTTCACAATAACAAATCGGGTGATATATGCGTATTTTTCAGTTACCCTATTCTACATGCGTAATTCTTCTGCTGTGTGTGTTCGTGGGTTTCATGACACCGCATTTTGTAGAGCAACGGTGCAGCCCGCTTCTGCTTCAGTATAAGAGACAATTTCGGACAAAGTGTCAGGGACTTTGCAAAGAAATTGAACTATGTTGATGTTTGGTACTTGTGAACAGTGGGAAAGCTTTCTGGCGTCCGATACTAGGACGTTTAGCAAGCTCCGTCCAAACCGTTCGCTAAATCGACAATCCAAAACGAAGCTATCCATATCAAGCTGATAGCGAGTATTAGGCTCCAAGTTGAGGTCTATGATAAATGTTTCCAACAAGGGCCGACAAGTGTACTTAAACTGCAGTAGATCAGAACAAATCTCGCGCAAGCGAAGGTCGAATCGGCGAGATTGCGGAAAGTTTTTGGCGATTATTTCACAAACATGAGGCTTATCGACCCAGGAGTCATATATTTGGAGCCGATTCTCTAGTTCTGCTCCAGGAAAGTCGATTTTCACAAACTCCAGATGGAGATTGGAAAGACCAGAAAGGATATTTTCAAATGTCGATGCGTAGATAATATTCCATGAACTCTCGATCTCCAAAAAATTGCAAAATGTAAATGATCGCAGTCCTCGGAAATACTGTATCTTCTGGGCCAATTCAATCAATGCAGCATTGATTCCATATACCCACGCCTCGGAATAAGGAACAGGGTGTGTAAAAGTATTAGAGTAATCTCGTCTGCTCTCTTGATATTCAAGATTTGAATAGTTTAAGATAATGCGAATTGAGCGCGTGTAGCTGTAAAGAAGCTCCAGAAATTCGTCAGAGAGGATGGGTATTCTGAACAAAGTAGACGGTGACAATCTGATATATCGGAGAAGCCGCCTTCGAATTGGATGGTACCAACTTCGACATATCAGCAGTTGCTGAGGTCTGACATCAATATATTGGAAAATATTATCCAGTACTTCCGGAGAAAGAAGTTGGGCCATATTGATAATGGTGAGCCGGGCAGTAATCACCTCAACCCAGCAGGCATACAGTCGCATATATAGGCACGCAGCACTCATGCGGCTAAGAAGTGCTGAGCATGGGATGTTATGTTAGCCGTAAATAGATGAAGGTGGTGCGGGCGAATATTATCCTCTTCACGACGTCTTGCTCAGTCCCACGCAACTGCCCTCCCTGCGCTCGAGGAGCGTTAAGTTCTGGCAACTCGGCTGTCGCTACAGAAATACATGTCGGAGAAGTGACGACATCACGGAGTGGGGATTGGATAAGAAAATGTTACAAGGGTAATATTGACACCGGGTATCACTGCATCCGAAAGTGTAGCCATGTACCAAGAGCCTGAGAGGGGTCATTAACTCAAGCCCTTACTAGACTCTACAGTTAGTATAGCTGATAGTGTTCAATGCATCCATAATAAGAGATGCATGTAGCAGATCTGATGCCATTCGAAAAACGATGGATCTCGAGCACTTGGAGATGATGGTTCTAGAAATGGGACGATCGTCTTTCGCGGAAATGGCTGGTCTGCGAACTATTCGGATTCATAAACAGTTGGCTGAATTTGCGATCTCGGAACCAAATTATTGTGGTATATCCCGTAGAATTTTCACAAATTGTGTTCCCTCTTTGCCACTACTAGAAGAGGCTATCTGCACATTCCTTAAAATCCATATTGCTATAACAGGTATTTCCAACAAGTAGATGCTGAGATCTCGGGTAAAACTGGTTGACGATAGTTTCATCATTGGATCCGAGTGCTGTGATGGATCAGACCTCTGCTATTCAACCAGAGTCTCTAACGAAGAGTATTGCTGTGAATTTTGCGTCTGCAGTCCACTACTGGAAATAGCGATATCGGAATTCTTCACCAAGATGTGTGGGGGCCATTGGAATCCAATTCTATATGCGGAAAAGAGTATCAACAGCGATCGGCGCAATTAAGTTGGGCGCCCAGACTGTTCTGGGGGACGAAAAGCGGTGTTCTCGGATCGAGATACCATTGGCTCAACCGCAGCTAGTACAATTCACACTCCGGAACGGCAGCACGGAAATATATTTCGGGTTAATGAATATGGAATGCCAAGAGGCTATGGTACGCACAAGCTTTGCGATGTAAGCACTTGATGACAAATGCAGGGTAGGATGATTTTTGGGCACGAGGCTACAGTATTTGGTATTGTAAGACATTCATTACTCATTTCTCACTTTTCGAACGCTATCGCTAATGTTTTTTAGCTGAGTAATGAATTTGGATTTTCTGATATCATAGTCTCAGCCCGAGTAGTTTTCTCAAAAGTAAAAGCCAAAGCCCAGTATTCCAACCGACTCGAAAGACTACCTCGAGAACTTATATCAGATGGCCATAAAGGCAGCAGTGGTGCAAGCAGAGCCAGAGTGGCTTGATTTGCAAAGCAGCGTTGAAAAAACATGTGTTATGATTGCTGAAGCTGCCACCAATGGGGCTAAAATTATTGCCTTTCCAGAGCTGTGGATTCCAGGATACCCTGGGTGGATCTGGTAAAACCTACAGATTCTAAACTCGCGTTAAATCTTGCTAATAATGCTAAGGGCGCGACCTGTTGACTTTGAACTTAACATCGAGTATACGAAGAACTCCCTTGTTGTAGATTCCGAGGAAATGAGAAGGCTGTGCGAGTGTGCTGCAGAAAATAGTATAGTTGTTTGTTTGGGCTTTTCTGAGCGCAGTGGGGGTTCCCTTTATATTGCACAGTGTCTCATTGGAGAAGAAGGGCATTTGCTAATGACCAGGAGAAAACTGAAGCCGGTTCACATGGAGCGAACCATTTTCGGAGATGCCAATGGCTCATCGCTGCTCAATGTTGTGCCCGCATCGGTTGGAAGGGTTGGCGCATTATCATGCGGGGTATGGAACTTCTTTAACAATAGCGATAGTTGCTAACCATCAGAAAGGAGCATTTTCAGCCCTTATTGAAGTATCACACCTTTTCTCAGCAGGAGGAAATTCATGTTTCTGCGTGGCCGCCTGTGGTACCATTTACTGGCGGGGTGGCTCCCTTTTCCATGTCAAAGGAAGGTGAGAAATCTCTGGAATTTATTCATGTCATCCATGGTTGCTAACGACAAAGCAGCTGCTGAACAAGCATCCCGAATATATTCTATCGAATCTCAGACATTTACTCTACATTCCACAAACATCATCGGAGAACGTGGTATAGAGAAGTTGAGAACTCAACAAGCGCCTATATTTAATATCGTTGGCGGGGGTGCTGCAGCAGTTTTCGGCCCTGATGGACGTAAGCTTTCCAACGAACTTCCAGGCACGGTAGAAGGTCTGGTGTATGCTTATTTAGACTTTGATCAAATACTGAAGGAGAAAGCATTACTGGACTCGTGTGGGCATAATAGCCGACCAGATCTACTATGGCTTGGCGTGAATACAGATGATCAAAAGCCAGTCAGAAGCAAACACCTTTTAGACTAAATTAGGAAGCATGACGTATTCCGAATCGAGGCATTTGGTTGACTGTCATGGTTCAACGTTTTACAAAGCGCTAACAATGCAATTACTATTCCGTCCACGCTATTCTTGCTCACACGCGGTAACCTTTTTACGTACCGAAAACCTTTAGTCTTGCACCCAAATCACTGATTTCTTATCACCCGCGCCACTGGTGGGAGTGCCAAATACATGCTGAGCATTGAGCTCCCAGTCCACGGGGATGTTCCAGGCCTTCTGGACACCGGCATCGATGGGAGGGTTGTAGTGCTGGAGGTTAGCGCCAAACCCCTCGGCCTCGAGGGCGGTCCAGGTGATGTGCTGAGCCATGCAATCGGAGTGGATAGCCCAGATGGGGAACTTATCGGCGATGATGGCATACTTCTCTTGCATGTCCTTGACGACCGACTTTCAGACGAAGAAGAGGATCTGTCGAGTATGTTAAGAGGAATGGATAAAGGAGATATCCTGTATGAGTGAGGTATACGACAAGAACATAGTGCGGCGAGGAGGGTAATTTACCGTTCCGTAGGCTACCTGGAACATGTCCAATTTCTGCTCGGTCGAGGTGTACTTGATGGCGGGCATAACAGCCTTGGCGGCGGTCTTATTCGTGGTGTGTCAGTTATGTCTATTCGCCAGATGCAAAACTCTATGAATAAATACTATGAAAACATCCCCTTTTGATCTTAAAGAATCCCAAAATTCACGTCGCCCAATGGCCCTCCCCACTGATTCTGCTGATTAGTACGGGGTCACGTTCATAGTCATGTAGTTGAGTTGGTTGTGGCAGTTATCCATGACGCTAAAGTCTCGGCCAAAACTTGCGGGTTCGGTCGGAAGGCTCTGCCACTGATTGTGACCATCTTCTTGGAGGCAGGTACCCACAGCGACCGCTGGATCCACACTAATACCGTTACGCCACCGGACCGATGTTCAGGACCCTGAATGGGTATTAACGCACTTGGTTGTCGGCGGGTGGCAACCCAGAGGGCCAAATCTTTGTATCCGTTTGTGCGACCGTCCAGTACCACGAGTTATAACAGAGGAGTCAAGATCAAGGTGAAGCATTGCCTCCTCAACAGCAGGAGTGAGTAGTTTATAGCTGGTGGAACGGCGCTCGGTTCGCCTTTCACGCATAATAGGCTGATAGTTTATGTAGAACTGACCTTAAGCACTACTTGTCCTCTAACTGAAGACTACCCTAAATAAAGCTCAGTATTTTCCGAGGAGGGACGTGCGTTTGCCTCAGAGACCTGCCGTCAGGACGGCTCGGTGTCTGTACCAGATTTAGTAATATTGCCGCATATCCGCCCGATGTCCATCAAAGCCCGTCTAGAAGCGGTCGGGTTTTCTTTTAGGGACCAGCTATATCGCCGCCACCTTTCCTCTTTTGTATAATTACGCGAAGAAATAGTATATAAGATCGCGTCAGGCATGAGGTATTTTTGTAGCCTTTTTGAAAACAATTATACCCACAAAACACAACGGTTAGGAGGTTAGAGGTTAGGGTTGGTTAGGATTAGTCTCGGGGGGATTGGGGGTTGTCTGACCCCCCATATTAGTTTATCTTTTAAAAGTTAAGTGTTTTCTTGGTTAGGTATGATAGTCTTAGTCTTTCTAGTAGATATTCGTTCTGCTTATAGAGTAATACAGAGTACCGGATTACCAACCGAACTACAAGCTATATAACAATATATAGTTATATCAAGAGATTAGAATAGCAAAATCGGGATATACAGAACCAGATCTATAATTTGGAGCAGCAGCTTATATAAAGTAGACTCAATATCAAACCTTGGAATAGCTACTAGAACCCTTCTGCCTTAAGCTATAACTATAATCCATTATATTCTGCTTCTTAAATAGCAGTTTGGAGTTCTTCTATATCGCTATTCACCTTATAGCGAGCAGATCTCCTATAGAGAAAATCATTGTATTCGAATACTATAAAGGATATTAAAATAGTAAAGCAACAATCAATACCCTAAACCAACTAGATAAGCTCTCCCCTCCTATCCCAAAATCTCACTTATAGTAATACTATAGAAGCAAATAGAGACAATAAATCTTTAGCCTATATTCTGGACTAGAGTTAACCTACCTATAAACAAATTCCCTATCTAGCAGCTATATAGTACTGTATATACTCTAATCCTGCTACAGAATCGTTAAATCTAGACTATATAGCCTATAGCAACTCTTCTTCTCTACCTAGTCCTGACCCTGCTGGGGTACCTTACCTTGAGGGCTTTATACTAAAGGTCTTACAAGTTGCTCTTGTATAGTATACTACTCTAGTCCCTACTCCTATAAGCTCTATATTACGAGATTGGTATCAATTGACAATAACTATAGTAGCAAATACAAAGCCTCTTGAACTTTAGAACTGTTATTCTGTATATATAGAGATACAGTTTGATAGTTAGAAGATGGGTGATAGAAGTGTGGATAATTTACAAGCAAGTGCAAATATAGTGGGTTTGGGTATTAGTGCAGAGATAGAGTATAGTTATTCTAGCTGCTCTATCTACTATTATATTGGTACTAAGTGGCCTCTTAATATTCTTGGTATAAGTTAGGGATTATAAATATTAAAACAAGGGTAGCTACCTCGAGGTTTGAGATTATATTTTGATGCAGCATGGTTTATAGATATAAAGGAAGCTTGTATGGAGCACTTAAACTTCTAAAGAGTGATTTTATATTTTACGACTGAGGCGTATTGGCATGTGAGGAATGCACCGTATGCCAACTCTTCTCCTCAAGTCAGCAGATAAAAGCTAATTTTACACGGCGTAACTCATAGAAGGTAATTTCCACGGCAACCCCCGGCGTTACTTCACAACGTTGCCCTGCTGAACAAAATACCTGTACACCAGTATAGCGGCTTTCGTAGACTCGTTCTTAATACCGCCTAAATAGTACCGCCGAAATAGTACCGCCTAATACTGCCGAAATCATACCGATCGAAGACACCTAAATAATAGTTAAATAGATTCGGTGCTCCAACAAATCAAAGCATGGCAGGTGAAAGACTCATAGCTATACGAGGAACGAAGCTTAGAGATCCTCAATATCTTGAAAATTGAAATCTGGTCCCAATGCATTCTACTTTATTTTCACCAACTTGTGTGGTGTTCCTTGCCTTTACTCTTGTGGTTGTAGCGACTCCAATCAATACAATCTGTGACCCGTTTGGGTCCGTGAATGCTGCTGACTTCAATTTGGACAACAATCTTTGGGGAGAATCAAGTGCCTCATCTGGTTCACAATGCACCTATCTAGATTACGATAGTGGAGATAGTATATCTTGGCAGACATCCTGGACGTGGGAAGGAGATGGCTCAGGCGTCAAGAGCTACGCGAATGCTGGGTTAAATATGGGGGCAACGCCACTGAGCTCTATCACTAGCATGCAGTCGAGCTGGAGTTGGAGGTAAGAGAGAAACAACCTGCTTCTACCTATTTATAGTAAGAAATACTAACGGTGATACAAGCTATACTGGAACAAGCATTGTTGCCGATGTATCCTACGATGCATTTATTTCCTCGGTTGATTCCACTAGTGCAGCTCACGATTACGAAGTCATGATCTGGCTCGCTGCTCTTGGGGGTGCGGAGCCTATTGGGCATGGCAATCCAATTGCATCTCCAAGTATTGATGGTGTGGCCTGGAACCTATACAAAGGCACAAACACCTGGACCGTGTTCAGCTTTGTAGCTTCCAGCGAGCAAACTGAGTTCTCGGGCAATATCCTGAACTTCTTCACCTATCTGATTGATAATGAAGGACTGCCATCAGATTATTATCTACAGACTATTCAAGCTGGAACGGAGGCTTTCACGGGGTCAAATGCCTGGTTTACGGTTAGTCCATATAAGCTCTCTATGGACACATAGAAGACTGCTATGAGCAAGATTAGGTTTCAGCTGTAGGGGTACTGTCTGTGTACTATGGCCCCGTTGAACCTTGTTAACACTTCCAGCTCGGTTTTATCAAGGACTATGTTCTCGTTTGCTTCAAAATTCTTGGAGGGACTGCGCCCTACTTTACTATATTGGATACGGGCCGATTCAACGTATTCATAGGCGCAGCCTGTACCCAAATTCCTTTAGTATTCGACCTTATTCTCTCAAATTTCCGTAGTTTAGGTGTAATTGAGAAACTTCGAAAGTCTGGCTAGTTGGCCGCTGCTACTGTAATATATCCCATATTTTTTATCAAATCCACCAACATGTCGAATCCATTTATGATTGCTGCTCAAGCCTCGACACCTGTCCTTCCCTCTACCCTTAATCCAGCTATTCTAGCTCCTAGAGCTGGCCCAAGGCCTAAGCCTTTAGCTGAGCCTCAATCCCTTCATGCCCTCCAGCTCGCACGCCATGATCCTATATCGGCTACCACAGACGGCTTATTAGCCCAGTTTAAAGCCAACGCTCCTGCTGAATTAGACTCTGACTCTGATAATAGCCATGATGTACGCCGACGGTCCTATACTCGAGAACAAAAGCTGGCGGCTGTAGGATGTGCTATAACTAAGCAGGTGTGTCAAAAAGGAGAAATGGTCCCTATTTCACATAAACAAGCCCGTAGGGGCCTAGGTGTAGATCCAGTCCGGCTACGTGATTGGAAGAAGAATGTTGACAAGATACGCTCTCTGTCAAAAGGGTCAAGGAGAGGCACTCTTACTCACGCTGCTCATAGAGGATCGACTACACCTTAATATTAGAAAATAGGCAGCTTGGAAGGAAGGTGGGAGAAAATTGGATACGGCGGCATGCTGGAGTAGAGTTTGAGAGACTAATACTCTAGGTAATACTAGACTAATAAGCGTCTAGGTGATGTTCAATCCAAAGGCGTGGTCTAATACCGACATTATGCTAGAGTTTGAACTACAGTAAGATGCGTGGAATATTAATTGTAAAGTTGTATTTATGGGAGGACTTTTAACCTTTGCGTTAGCTATTAAGCTTAAAGCCATGGTAAATGAGATATATGCCGTTAATTTTAAGATTTTAAGTACAGTATAATACCAAAGTCAGTGACAGGCGCCCGTCACGAGGTGGCTCTAGGATACCGTCGTACAAAGAGGAAGCTGCATGCTTCTGCCGGAATATATCTTCTAGTGGCTATTCGCATCTTCAGTTGCTCTTGGCTTGTTAACGGCACCAAAATGAAATAGTTCGCCAGAAAAAAAAAAGCTTATGGAATAGCTGGTCTAGGGCCAAATACTGCCGCGACTACATAGCAAATATTGGCAACGACACGTAACCATATTTACATTGCGTTGCAGCAATCACAGCATAATATGAATACGGCTGATTTAGCACGAAGAACTGAAAGGGCTGGACCTCTTCACTGTTACCGTACCACGTAGGAGTCGTCAAATTGGTCGGTGTATCCGTACGTCTTGGGTTACTGAAGACGTGCTCAAAGGTTTTGGCCTACTGGACCCGCAGCACTCCCAGCAGAAGAGAACTTGACATCAACCCGTTCAGTGCCTTACAAAGTACGATTTTGCAACGTTGTCTTCCGTAATCGACCTGTTGCGCGTTGGTGATATTTTCAATCACTAAGAATATAATTAGAGATGTTCCCTCAAGCTAATTATCAAATAGCACTTACACATGTGCTACAACTCTTCGGACAATAGTAGTTAATACATGCGGCGAACTCTGGATTAGAGCAAAACCCGTCGGCAACCCACGATCTACAGTCATCACTCAAATCGTGACAGCTCTCGGCATCTCTCTTGGCGGTAACATCAAAATAAAAGCGCTTTGCAAGGGTAGTGCGTTCAAGACCCCACTTTTTGGCTGTTGCAGATATATTCAGCTTCACTTGAGACTTCAATTCAGCAATCGCTGACTCGATATCGTGTTCAGAGATCATGTTGCGAGGGTTCGAAGTGGGGTGGGAATGTAACAGGGATATCGACTACCCAAGTCGCAATAGTCCCTGAACTTGCACCTGTTTCCTCACACAGAGATGGATGCATTGTGCATGTATTGAACGTGCCACGAAAAGAGTGAGGGGGAGCAATGCCAGCCAAAATTTGGCGTTTCATTCATTCTATGGTCCTACTTCTTGACGGTTTTGACTGTGGACCCTATTTCACCCCACCTAATGTTGCTGAAAGTGACTCGAGCATCGGGCTGGTTTTGGCGGATCACGGCCGGACTACCTTCTATCTTGTTGCATGGGCCTGCACCGTTTTGATCCAGCCATCCCATGTTGCCCCCGCTCTCGTCCCACCACACGCTCATGCACAAAACCATGCCCCGATCCATGGCTTCCCCGATTCCGGCTGTGGCCCCGAGTCTGTTGTAGGCTGTAGCGCCAGCGGCCTTGCAATAGTCATCATCAATGACGTTGACAGCCGGAAGAGTGGTGCTATTAGTCACAGGATTAGGAAAGACTTTTCTGTCTTGGACATAGAAGCACTCAATTGACCCTACCAGCCCGTCTAAACCCATTGGAAAGCGTGTCAGGACGGTGAATGGCCGATGTGAGTCAACGCTCTTGCGGAAGCCATAGAATCCATGGTTGCCCACGCTATACGGGTTGTACGAGCAGCCAGGCTTGTCGCATACGCCGCTTGCTGTGCAATCGCCGCCCTCGCACCTGTACAGGCCCGTAATATTGCATGTATGAGGCGCCAACTACCACTCGCAAGTAATTCTTTACTTCGCGCCCGATAGTGCTGCAATTATGGCGGGGCAATTTAAACATCTCCCAACTCCCAAAGCTTTTGGCCCCGAGCCGCAGTTTTCTGGCTTTATGGCCCCAAGCCGTTTTGAGGGAGAGGTCAACAACCTGGAAGTCGTTGGTGAGCTTCCATCAGAAATCAGCGGAACCTTTTACCGAGTAATGCCGGACCCGCAATTCCCAAGCTACATTCCAGGGGACGTGGTATGTTGTTCTGGGATTCCTGTGATGCTCGAACGTGGGACTAAATAGAGATAGTGGTTTAATGGTGACGGTAATATCAGTGCATTTCGGACTAGGGACGGTCACGTCGACTTCAAGCAGCGGTATGTTCGCACCGAGAAATTTGTGAGAGAGGCAGACGCAAGGAGGGCTTTGTTGGGTATACATTTAACCTCTATCTCTATTACTCAACCACCACTAATTGGGCTCCGAATGAAAAGGAAAATTTCGAAATAAATATACAGACGCAGTTGAGTTCAAGATTCGGTCCACGGCAAACACCAATATTGTCTACTTCGGTGGGAAGCTGCTCGCTCTGAAGGAAGATTCACCGCCGTACGCCTTAGATCCACAGACCCTCGAGACGATCGGTCTCTGGGACTTTAACGGGCAGCTCCCTTGCTTCCCATTCACGGCACATCCGAAGTTCGATCCCGTAACCCGCGAGATGCTGTGCTTTGGCTATGAAGCTAAAGGCGACGGTACTCCGGATATATGCTTTTATGTTGTCCAGCCAGACGAAACGGTCAGCCAGACTGTCTGGCTGAGTGCACCAGTTTGCGCGATGATTCATGATTTTGGAGTTACCGAAAACTATGTGAGCTTACGCTGCTGCATTATTTCTGAGTCTACAGCTGGCTGACTGATTCTTAGGTCATATTCCCAATCATACCATTAACTTGCAATGTTGAACGTCTGAAGCAAGGTGGCGAGCACTTCCAATACGATGGGACAATGCCCTGCTACTTCGGCGTTCTTCCTCGCCGTGGGGGTTCTAATGAGAACGCAAAGGCGAGTCTCTCCTCCCATCCCGCGTCGTCCCCTCACCCAGCTAATGCCGCAGTGCACAGTGGTTTCGCGCGCCTCACGCCTGCACTGGGCACGTCGCTAACGCATACGAGGATGCCTCCGGTAATATCATTCTCGACATCATCGCAAGCTCCAAGAATCTCTTCTTCTTCTGGCCTGACAAAGATGGCAACACGCCAAAGCCACAAGATATCCAAAGCAACCTCGCGCGCTGGACCATCGATCCGAGTTCCACGAATATGGAGCTGTCAGCCGGTGAGACAATGATCCCCGACAACGTAGAGTTCCCACGAATCGATGACCGCTTCGCGATGCACAAGCACACTCGCTGCTTCGTCAGCCTCATGGATCCGCGGCTGGGCACTGACTTCACGTTCGTGTTGCCAGTCATGGGCGGTGGCGCACCACATTACAACGCACTCGCCACTAAAAATCTGGCAACCAGCAAGTACAAGAAATACTTCCCAGGGCCTCGCAAGATAATCCAGGAGTGTATATTCATACCACGCCACGGGCACTCGGAAGAGGGCGATGGATATATAATAGCCCTGGTCAATAATTATGAGTCGATGTCCAGTGAACTTGTTGTACTCGACACGCAAAGCTTTGCCAAGGAAATTGCTCTAATAAAGCACCCTTTAAGACTAAGGGCTGGCGTTCATGGTAATTGGGTGGATAATAGGGATGCTGATGGTCATCCTACTATGATATAGCAAAGTCCCCAGCAATCTAACAGATATCTAAGCTCTCATAGCATCAAAGTCTAAACTGACAGAGATGTCTTTGCTAGCGGTGTCTGTTTGCACATAGAAGTATGATATCACCCAAATAGTAAAACTACATGGTTGCACCAGAAATCCAGAGAGGCCAGTGCGAAGGACCCTTTTGGGTTGCGACGCCATGTTTAATACTGGACAGATCCCCTATATATAGAAGGTAAGGCAGGAAATCGGAGATACAAAAACAGAGATGAAGCTCCAATCTTTATATATTCATAATTAAACTTCTCAAGGGAGAATTGATAAGCCGAGCGCGCGCACGCAAATAAATGTCTTTGAATTTTTGGATTGAGGTAGGTACGAAGTTTCCGTGAGCTGTTCGATATCTCAGCATTTTTGAGTTTCTCAATGGCGGTCAAATTGAATGCCGTCTCGTCACTGGCCGATTAACGATACGTCATCCAGTTGTGAACTTCCATGTTCACTCTTGACATGCTGAAGTTGCCTTGATATGAAGTTGCCTTGATATAAGAGTGGAGCTAAGCGGACGCGGCTCAAGATAGAAGCGTAAAGGGCGATGTCTGGTAAAACAATTCCCGCTGGGATCGTGTTGTCGCCGGCTTTAGACCGTATCATTGCCCACTTTATTAGGCCATGTTCGCGCAGCGTTCGCACCGACTATCGACGTCCAGCTACAGACAGATGAGTGGGAGCTGGCCTGGCAGTTCTTGACAAAGGTGCCTTGCCGGTCTGACCCTGAATTACTGCCCCTGCTGACTGCCAACTGCTAGGTGGGCCAAACATGTACTCCGGGGAGGCAAGAGTTGCCACGCTTGGGCGGCTTGTTGCGGCGTAGACAGTAGGAGCGGTGCCTCTAATACCAGTCTAGAGATTTCATTAGAGAGACGAGAGAGGGTGCCGGTGCCAAAAATTACCCTTTCAAATGGAATCATTCAGGCCCCAATGCCGTATCTGACAGATGAGTGGAAGGCCACTCCAAGTAGAAATCTAGTGGGATTGCTGGAGTAGAGGATTGTGCTAATCTTTCTGTCTGAGTATGGCCAGGGAGCCTGCATTGACCACAACATTTCCTCTGTTTCTATTGAAGGCGGTCCTTCGTAAGGAGTAGCTTCTGATGGTTTTTTTTTCAGAATCCGCTGGGATCGAATGTCACTTCCTCGTACTGAACTGCATTCTGTGCGAATGCTGTTCTATGTCAATACAGAGTTCAAGTCAAGATTGGATAGCTGTACTCACGGAGCTCTGAAGGGAGTAATAAACTTTTTGATCCATTGTGTTCTTTATAGGAATATTTGAGAAGCATAATCATGGAAATTGTCAAGACATGGAGCATTATTGAATAGATTCGATAGAAGATCCTCCACAGGCAAGATGAATCACTTTGACGGGTTCGAAAAGCCCCATTCTCCATAGGCTTGGCTTCCTCGTCGGACTGTAAAGGTATGTACTGACCCAATTTGTGGAACATGATAACCACCAGCCTTAGTTTTTGACTCAAGAAGAGCGTAGTATTCGTTCTAGGAGGCAAGACCCTAAATCTCGACGGCCGCTGTCGCGAATGTAAACCCCACAGCCATTCGCTGCACAAAATGTACCATGTAAGATATATTACCAAATCAAAGTGCCTTGAAAGATGCACTTGGACTCATGATATATCAATCCGTCTACTTCCTAATAGTCCTTACAAGCATTTGACAGCGCATCTCAACCTTCTTCTTCTGTCCTAGTCGGAAGGACTGATTGGCCGTCCCGCCTTGTCCATGACACTTTCATGAGGCCCAAATGAATGTCTTGTCGGCTTACATTCCCGTTATTCTCTTTCTCCAGTTTGCAGCAATAGTATATGCCGCACCTGTTGGTGGGACTCTCCTATGCCCCGTTTGGGGAAAAGGCCGGAAGGCTAATACTATTGGGTGTAGCAAGTGCAGAATCAAAGGCGGAAATTGATAATCCATTGATTGCTAGCGGAGCATACGGCATATACAAGAGGGAGGCGGAGTAGGACAACATAATGTCGAATTTAGCCTAATTTCTTTAAGTGGTCTATAGTGCTTATAGTTAACGCGTTGTGGCGAAATAGTGATAATCGGGAACAACAGGGAATAATCCACTGCTTAGTAATGAGACAGGCGTAAGCTGCAAGAGCTGAGTACAATAATCCGCACCAGAGCGAACCCTATCTTATAAGATATACTGAAAAACCACCTCCGAGGTTTTACCGACAAAAAAAACTTTCACGTGACCTCAACTCTGTAACTGAACTCTGTAATTGTAGCTGTAAATCTTATACATGTGATCCTACAGCCAAAACGCTTGCTTATGTAATACTGTAGGCTGGCTCGCTACAGGTATTGGCTGATATTTCGAGCTACAACACTAACTAACAACTAACTACTAACTAAATTCGATCTTACAAACCTACAATTTATTGCTGTATACCTGTTTTTCGGCCTATTAGAGTGCAATATAGCCTGTAAAATAGATCCTGTTACTCCTTCACTACCAGAGGTATATGCTATATATAGCTAGTATTGACCTGTTTCTGACTTTCGAGTAGATAAGAATAGTTATTGGTATAGGATATATATTACCTGTTTAGTATATATTATACACGTCTTCTAGCTAGTATTAACCTCTTTTTAGGGTCGGAATGCTTAAAATAGGCTGGCTTTATAGGAGTTAGACCCTAATGCACCCCTATAGACATACCGGTCTACTGCCTGTACGGCTATACAGGCTGGCCTAGAGGCTATTCAAGCTGTAAAACGCACCTAGAGCTTTATAATATTCAAAGAACCCCCTTCTACAGCTACTATAGTACCTCCTTTACCTATTTGACTGGATTCGGATTATATATAGGTTGTTATAGAGCCTTTAGGTGAACCTTTAGTAGCCTCTCCTTCTTGATCTACTTTATAGTAAGCTTTATAGCCTATCTAGCCTTAAGCTCCCTCTTGAATACTATACTATATATATATACTAGGTGCCTCTGCCTTTATAACCAGGCTTTGGAATAAGCTGCTATATAATATTGGATATATAAGAGATTGATATAAATATTACAGGGCCTTATAGTAACTAAAGGAGTCAATAAACTGCTGTTTATAGAGTAATATCGATTTACCTATAGTCTAGAACCCTCTATACGTTTTATAGGAGCTTTTTGATAGCACGAGTCTACAGAGCAGCCACTTCCTTAATAATATATAGGCCTATAATATATCTTTTGCCTTTACCTTATATTCTTATAAGCTAGACACCTGTATCAACTTTTCTTGGGAGGTTTAAAGCTTCTAGATTTATAGTACTATATATTATTTCTAGAGGTCTTTAGTTCCTGAGCTAGATAAGCCTTTATAGTTTGTCTAGCTCTTCTTTTATAACCCTAAGTTTATATATAATATCTAGCTATAGCGATTTCCAGCCCTTAATCTCTATATTCTAGACTAATTTACAGATATACTTTTTATCTATAACTCTTTTATTGTTTTATATCGGATAGTCTAGGAGTGTCTAGCAGATCAGTAACAGGATTTTCGGCTCCTTTTAAGCCTATAAATACAGTTGGTTCTAGAGACAGGTATAGACTAGTATTATAAGAATCTTCTGATCTATAATGAAGTTATAGGTATAATCCCTTATAAGTTAGAGGAGCCTTCAAGCTATAATATTATCCTTGCCTTTCAAAATACTACTAGAAACAGCCTGAAACTTACAAAGATTAACCTAATAGTAGCTAGCTATATACCTCTATACTATATACTCCTTTTTCTATATAGCGATTACAGGTAGTACTATAGTATAACTCTCTAGGACCAGAGATATACCTGTAATAAGGTCTGTCTTAAGTAATTATAGTTCTACTAGTATTGAATAATGCCCTAGAATGGCTTTTTGGCTCTCTACTATACTAGCTGTCTATTTTAGTAGTTTGTTATCGATACATTTGCAGCCTATAAGGGCACTAGACTAGACTAGATCCGGAAATACTAGGCTAATATTAGGGCTAACCTTTATATAGGCTTAGTAGATATACTGATTCAGGAGGATCTTACTATAGCTGATATTAACTATAGGGTTATTCTACTGTCTTCTTTTACTTCTAGTGACTAAGCTATATAGGGATAGTTTTAGGATTTAATAGTAATTGTCTATACTTATAGGAGGCTTTATCTCTTTCTAACGTTTATAGCTAATCCTAGGTAGCTAGAGATCCTATAGGAGCTTAAGGTAGGCTAGAACGCTATAGATTATCCTGATCTAATAGTATATATATTTTATACTAAGATTTAGGAGCTGTTTAAGGAGGTCCGGAACAGGCTATTTGGCAAATATAATATATATATTTATATAATTGAGTATCAAAAGCATAGCCTACTATATATATACCTGTTGATCTGGCTTGATATACTAGCAGACTACTTTATAGCTAATATTATTAATAAACTGATTTGTATAGAGCTTCTAGACTATTCCTGGGATCCTTTAGGGGAGCTTATAGAGTATATAATTAACTAGATGATATATAGTCCTTATAGGTCAGATAATCCAAAGGCTCTCTATATATAGAGCAGGATACCTGGCGCCCTAGTAGCCTGCTTAAAGAAGTTTCTGAAGCTCTTTTTAGCCTGTATAATAATGGTCGAAGATTTGTATCTAGTCTACTAGTGCTATAATAACAGCTATATGTTTACAATCAAAAAGCCAGGGTCTATTATAGAAGAGGCTATATAGGATAACTAGTAGATAGTCCCTTATAACCTATATCTGCTATAGAAATATTGATCCTATATTAATCTAGAGTTATATACTAGTATCTAGACTATTAAATATATATATAAGTATATATATAAAGGCTTTAATAAGGTTATAGTAGAGCTTTCTAGTATAGACAATAAGGTAGAGTGGTTTATATAGGCCTGTTATATTAGACCTATAGAGGTATATTAAAGGATATTTGAGTTTTGGATATATTAGGAGTTCCCTTCAGTTAAAACACTACTGGTTCACCTGGAAGGTCTATAGCTAGTTTACTTTATAGATGATCTTATAGTAGCTGAGGTTGCTGAGAGGGCTAAAAACGCTAGGTCTAAGCTTATAGCTTTCTTCTAGTATAACCTGGAATATCTGGATCAAGCTAGCCCTTGCCTATATCAAGAGGTTCTATAGAAATTTATATGGGACTAGTAAAGAAAGGCCTGGAAACTATGTTAGAAAGGCAGGGCAATCAGACAGGTAGTCTATTGTAGCCCTATTATAGGTAAGAGGTTCTATTTATAGATATTATTGACTGCTGTTTAGGCCCCCTCTTCTTTTGAGAGCCTGTATTTATATAAGGGTGTTCAATATCTGACCTACTAGGCAGCCTGTATTGCCCGGGGACTGGCTGAAAACGATACTAAATAGGTTAGCTGCTTTAAAGAAGCTAGAGTCTTTACCTCTGGAAGTGGTTTATAGACTCTTTTTATTATAGACCTTGGCCTCTAGGCTATAGCGGACCCTTTAGCGCTCTGGAACTAGTTTAAAGAATATATATATAATAATCTGTAGTACTAGCTCTCTGGATATATAGGTTATCTATTTATTTTATAGGAACCTCACTATGACTATAGGCTGTATTTGATTAGCAAGCTCCTTACAGATTGACAGCTTACCTTACAGGATATATACCTCCTAGAAAATATAGTGGATTGGTCCAAAATCAAGGCTGTAGCCAACCAAGACATTAATCTAGTCTATCACGAAACCCGAGCCACCACAATGAAGGCGCAGCTCAACCCGGATCAGCTTCAGTGTTTTAAAGAGATTATACAAGCCATTACAGATACTCTAGAACATGCACACTTCTATCTGCAGGGCCCTAGTAGTATAGGTAAGACCTTCCTGTATAATACGCTTTGCTACCACTTTCAGACCCTCAGGAAGACTGTCCTTTATACTACATCTACAGGTATTGCAGCTTTACTCCTACCTAACAGAGGCACTGCCCACTCACACTTCCGGATCCCTATTCAGCTTAATGAATCCTTAGTTAGCTTAGTATCTAAGACCTCTTCCTTAGCCCAAGAGCTCCATAAGATCAACTTAATTATCTAGAACAAGGTACCAATACAGAGTAAGTATATATTCAAGGTTATACACTGCCTATTAGTTGACTTACAGTCTGCTTCAGATGATTTCTTATTTGGTGGTATACCAGTGATTCTAGGGGAGGATTTTGCACAGATCTTACCAGTGATTCAGGGGGGCTCACGGGCCGCAACTGTCCTTGCCTACCTTCAAAGGTCCTAGATCTGGCCACAGCTTTATCGGCTATGTTTATAGACTAATATGTATATGTAGAGTGATCTAGAGAACAAGGATTTCGTTACCTGGATCAGCCAGTTACCTTACAATCCTATACTGAATGGCGCTATAAGCCTACCCCCTTATATCCCCCAGGCTCAGTCAATCCCAGAGCTTATTAGTGGCATATATCCAGCGTCTCTTATAGCTCAGGGTCTCTCAGATTATACTGTTTTCCGGGGCTATGCGATCCTCTCGACACTAAATTCGATAGTCTTAGCCCTAAACCACAAGATCTTACAGCTCTTTCCAGGTAATAGCTGTATATATCTCTCTACAGATTCGGCTAACAGTAACAGGAGTGGCCTAGAAAATATACAGTTCCTGCCAGAGTATTTATAGACAATCAAGACAGCATCATTACCGCCTTCTAGACTAGAATTGAAAATCAAAGCCCCGATTATTATTATACAGAACCTCTACACCTATAAGGGGCTCTATAACGGGACTCGGTTAGTGGTAACTAAGCTAGAACCATACTATATTCAGGGTCAGATCCTAGGTGGTAATTTTGACAGGCAGTTACAGACAATTCCCTGGATTAAGTTAAGCTCTTCAGAGAAGGATAATCTAGGGTTTATACTAACTAGGAGTTAATTTCCAGTCCGTTTATACTTCACAATAACTATTAATAAGTCACAAGGGTAGTCCTTTAATATAATTAGCCTAGATTTACAGACACTAGTCTTTTCTTACAGGCAGTTTTATGTGGCTGTTTTGAGAGTTAGATCTGTAAAGGGCCTTTCTATTCTCTTACCTAAAGGTTCCACTACAACCTAGAACGTTATATACCCGGAAGTGCTTCAGGATATCAAGTAGTATTAGGGTTTATAGGCTAGAGGCTTTAAATATATAGTTATTCATGTATAAGTTACTGTATTCTTGAGTACAGAGCCCCTTTTTATTCCTGGAAACATAAAAAGAGTGCTAAAAACAGTAAAAACTAAATTCCACGCCCTAAAAGGCAGCCCTTTCAGGGACTTACAGCCGAAACAGACCTGTTACTCTTCTTCTTCCTCTTCTTCCTCTTCCTCTATATTGGCTGCAGCCAGGGCTGCAAGACACAGGTGCAGCTAGGCTATAAGGGCAGACCTCTTAGCCCAGGTTAGACTACAGGCTTCCTCGAGGAACCTGCTAAGGGTTTCCGGCCCAGCTGTATCTGCGGCAGCCCTCGGCCACCGAATCTGGCCAGTAGTGGCAGGGGTGTGGGCAGCAGCAGAGCCAGCACCAGCTATTTTCAGTCAGTCCCTGGAAGCTTATAGGCTGGATTTAGTACTCACGGAGTGGGGTAGTGGTAATAGCGGCAGCGGTAACTATCTAGGTCAGTTTCCTCCTCTTTTTCGACCTGGATATAGGCCGTAACTTACAGCGGCGGGGAGGACAAGGGCCGGGGCCTGTATTTGGCAGTGGCGGCAGGCGGGAACCGATGGGAGGGAGGCCTGGCGGCTGGCTTTGAGCAGCCTAGGCTGCATTGATGGCGGTAGCGAGGGCGGGAGGGGGAGGGGGAGGCCTGACAGGGGCGCCTAGTATGCTGTAAGTGTCTTTTCGGGCCTGTTTAGGTTGACTTTGGTGTGTAACTTACGGAAAGAGCAGCGAGCTCCCTTACTGTTGAAGTGGCAGTTGGTATAGCTGCTATGTAATTGGCTAGGCACTGTAATGCAGAGGGTCTACGGGCCTTGGTTCTGTGTGCAGTGAGTATACGGGGCGTTTATGGTAGCTGTGCCAACTGCCTGCCTGTAAAGGGCCTCCAAATTGCCTGAACGGGCGACGTTTATACCTGCAATGCGGGTTAGCTGAATAGCGGGAGCCTGAACGATGGGTATGGCAGCGAGGGCGGCGAGGGCGGCGGAGGGGTTGGTTGGCAGGGCCGGAAGAGGGGGGAGAGCAGGGTTTATTTTGATGATTTTGACTGTTTTAACCTGTAAGTATATAGCCTGAGACCTGAATACTAACTGTAACTTATAGATTCTCTGCTCTTTCGGTGTGGTTAGGTTTGGAAAAGGGCTGAAAGAGTGTTTGAGGAGGAGGTTTATTTATACTAGGTGGTAAGTCTTTACTATTGTCCCTTTATAGCTGTTCAGGCCTTTATTCAGGAGGTTACGGAGGCTACAGAGGCTGTTTTCAGCCATTATAATGGCTGCTTTCGGCTTTTATGGCTGCTGTTTGTAGCTATTGTTGTTGCTTTTAGGTCAATATTTGACCAATTATATCCCTTTGCTTAATAATAAATAAAGAGCCCTTTTTTCGGCCCGTATTATTGAGGTTATTACAGCCGTAAAGTACAATAATTGCCTACAACCTCCTATTGTAGTTGGTAACCCCCTATTGTTGCTCGGCTTGGTCATGTGGAGTTATGTAATACACCTGTATTCGTGATGCGCACTTAGGATCGCGTCGCGAGCGATAGCGAGCGATTTACCCTAGTCATCTTCATATTCAACAACTTGGGATACCAAATCGAGGTATGCTCTGTTCAGTCCTTCCCTTGCGGATATATTTATTGAGGCGTCATTAACTATGTGACTGCATTCTAACCTGATCCTTAGACTGCCATTCATGATGGTCCATACAACTATCTGGCAAATTGGAATTATTCCTTGTTCGCATCGACATTATACGGCACATTCCATACAAGGACAAACGGTAACCCATATGCCACCGAGAAGGAAAAAAGGGATGAGGTTAACCCAGCCATGTTCTCGATGCGAATTACGTGCTGATTCTACTCGTGAAGTAGCTATAGTGCCGGAGTGGAGATATTGATTAGCCCAGGCTTGGACTAATGATTTAACTCTCCCTGGCTTAAGCCAGGTGCTTTGGATGTATTTGACACACGCTTGGTGCTCTGGTGTGTCCGAATATTCCATTGAAAATTGAAGTAATCGAGAACTATATTCGGAAATATCGGGTGACGAATAATGCCTAGCCATTCCTGAAAGAATCCCTCATAGTTATCCTTACTATCAAATTTAGGCCTACATTACTGTTGGATATTCTAGTTGGCATGCCAAAGACATAGTAATGTCGCATGTTCCGGGAAAATAGCTGAAAGAGCATTTCCAAGAGCTTGATCACAATCAGTACTAACTGCATTAAGTGTAAGGCATTGTTGGATGAATCAAGCTAAAAGGCTCTCCGATTTGAGGTAAGGGCCTATT
>KN832927.1:0-11869 GCA_000827325.1 Oidiodendron maius Zn
AGGTTGTTCAACTCTGTCGCGGTGCTGGCTCCTAGCGTGTTTTGACGCGTCGCGAGGACCTCCCTCAGCATCACAATAAAGCCCTCCTCTTTACCTGGTATCACATAGTCTTTGAATGGTCGCAAGAGATCCTCGTGATTACCCTCCAGCCCCCCTTCTCCCTCATCGCCGCTGCTTCGCTGGGTCTGCGCATGCATACTTGCGCCTGCCAGTGGGTGGTGCACGCTTTGCTCAAGACCAGCGTATCCGTCGTCGACCACCATTGGAGCCGCCATAACGCCGGAGGGACGCAGGTGACTCGAAGGGTAGTAGAACCAGGGTCGCTAGTTCCAGATTTCGTAGTTATTTAATTTTATATTGAGGTTTAAGGTTGAATGTAGGGTATAAATTAAAATCGCCCTTTGATAGTAAATACTTAATTTTTAGAAAGTAATAAACTTCTTAAAGTAATAGATTTAATCTATAGTTAATTTATTTATTATTTAGTTTTAAAAGTAGATTTTAGAGGAAGGGTTAGAATAGTTATAATAAGCTTAAAATTTATTTTTTGCCTAAAGATATATTTTCCTATTCAATTTTACTTATAGATTATAATATATCTACTTATTTTTAAATAGAAGTATTATAGTAGAAGATATAGCTACTTAAAGGTAAGTATCCTAGTATTATACTTCCTAATCTAGTAAAGGTCTAGGAGTTAAGCGAATATTTACTTCTTTCTGAATTAGGGTTTTTTTCTAGTCTATCTATAATACTACTAGTTTTAAAGTTTGAAATATAAAACCTTATAAAAACAGATACTATATAGTAATAAAACATTATATCTAATACTTTAAGCTTTATAAGTATTAAGAGTCAAGTAATAGTATGTTTTAGAATAGTATAGCTACAAGAGTTACACTAACTGAATCGAGGTTTTTTTCTAGTATATTCTCGCTTAACCCTGATATCTCTAGAGCCACCGGATCTCGAGACCCAGCCTTACCACCCCCTTTTCCCATACAGTAGCGGCCCTCCTCCCTAGATATATTCTAAGCCTCCCTTCCCTTCTCCATTCCTCTTACCCCCAAATATCTTCATCCCTTTTATCGCAATGACAATACAGCGCCCTACAGCTCCCTTAGACTACCTCCAGTTCTTCCAGTCTATCCTTGACCAGCGGCAGGCCGGCGCCTTAATTTTCACGGATGCTACTGGTTCCGACTCGCTCTTTATCGCCTGCAGCAAGGAAGCGGCTCTGCATTATATCCAGCAGGACTCCAAGCAAACTCGTGCCCACCTGCTTGACCTCGATAGCGGTATTTCGGACGCGGACATACCCCTCCCAGCCGACGCCATCCCTAAGCCTGCCTGCTTGCCAGGCACCACGCTCTGCCTCCCCTCCCACCAGCCCTCCCAACCCGACTCTACCATCCCAGCCTCGGATACGAGCATCGTCCCCTCAGGCCACGTTAACGACCTCCATGAAGAGTCTACCCCACCTGCAAAGAAACGCAAACTCGCGAATTACGTCCCACCTGTGGCCCTCTCCCCAGGCGACGGGGACGCTAGCCCGCACCTCCCAAGGGCCAGAGGCCCCTCAGAAGTTACATCTAGGCTCGCCCTAACCAATCAACACCTACCAGAGGTGACCTGGCTCATGGCCCAGAAGGTACCCCCGTCAACCATTACCATCGCTTACGACATGATCACCAAGGCCAAGGAGATTGGTGATGATACCGTCATCCAGTCCTGGAAGGCAATCTGTATGCAATGGCGTGCCTACAGTACCCTGACCACGATCAACCTCTATACACCTAAACCCTCCTCCTCCCAGGCCCTCGCCATGCCACCCCATCTGCAGGATGCCCCCTGCCCCGTCCAGGCCTTCTGTACTGCCTTCCAGGCCGTCAACCAGTCCATAGTTAACGGGACCCTCCAGCTAATGTTCCACCGCCACTACCTCGCCGACCTCTTCCAGCATTATAAGCTGGCAGAGACTGCCGTACGTGCCGACCCCCGGGAGGACGAACGTCAACGAGGGGTAACGGACGCTGCGCTCGTCAAGATGCGCCTATTCCTCAGCCTACACCCGGAGCATACCGACCTCGCCAACCCCCGCATTAACCCAAAGAGTAGGAAGGCCTGGGAGGACTTTCACGCGAAGATCGAGAAGGGCCGCCGCTGGCAGCACCTAAGAGACAAGACCAATCCCGGCATCCTCGCTCTCATCCCCGAGTCCGTCTCCAACCGCTGGATCGAGAAGGAACTGTCCCATGCAATGTTCTGTAGCTGGGTCGATTTAATTATCCGCTACAATCAGTCAGCCATTACCCTAGGCAAGGCCATGCTCCCCGGCCTCCAGCACGCACTCTCTAGCCAGTCTATACCTGAGAAGAAGATCCGCTTGGAGATTACAGATATAGAAGACCTTAATGGCTATTCCGATAAGTCTGTGCTATTTGAGGAGGTCGAGTAGTAGAGGGGAATAAGGAAGATAGGGTAATTGCAAGTATCAAAGTTATATCTTATACAAATCAACGTTATATAATAATGAAATATTCTTACGTCTAGCGTTTTAAGCTATACAAATGTAGAAAGTTAAATTTGTAGCGTAGAATTAATTTCGCGGGAAATTATAGCAAGCAATAAGTCAACACCTAGACTTGTCAAATCCAATTTAGTTATATACAGTTTAAGATTATCTAAAACATATTTGAAATAGACTAGAGAGTAGATTATAAACTAAGTCTTAAAGGCTTCTGTTATAGTAGTCTTTTAGAGAAAAGGGAAAGGAGGGGGGGGGGTCACATGGCCACGCGACAGGACTCCACATACGATGTTGGGACACCTAGCAATCCTTTAGGGTGGCCTGGGTCCTTGTAATAAGACCGAATCCTTTTCATCTGATAGTCTATCCTTTTACTTCTTGAAGGAAAGTAAGATTTAGATTCTCGCTATGAGAGTCTCGAAGTACGGCCTAGATGTGCTATCTTGACGAGTTGGGCTTAAGCTAGTGGCAGGGTTTAAATTTAAAGATAAAAAGCAATAACCCTCGACCCCTAGCGATATTTATACCATTTCAACCCCCATTTCCCAGCTCTTCTCTATCGGCCTATACAAGTCCTAGTATAGACCTCCAGTATACACTTGATCACAAGCTTAAAGAGCAACAGCGGCTTTTCGTGCTGCTTGGCTGCACTGTAGCCGAATTCGTGCTACTAGAGTCAGATATACGGAAAGAAATATACCGCACTCACCTCTTAAGAGACGATACTATCCTCAATATGCTAGATGACGGTCCTGACTTCACCGACATGCCTAACGGAACGATGCTCCTTCACGAATACTATATAGGCCGTGACAAGACTGGCAGGCTGTTAGTGAAGGAAGCACGCAAGTTTTTCTATAGGGAGAATACGTTTGCTGTCCTATCGCACCGCCTAGTCGACTTTATGCAAGATCCCCTCGTTGATGGGAAGCCTGTAGAAGTCGTACAACTGGTTAAGGGGATCACGGTGCGCGTCTATGACGTGGATAGCCCGGCCGGGCTGAAAGAAGACGAGGTGAAATGGAAGGGTCTATATCACCTCTTATAGTTTCCAACCGCGACCCCGATCGACATCGAGCTCCAGGTTGGAGGCGCTATAAATGGGATGGACCTTATGATGCAGCAAATGATCAGAGATATATCGGGGGTCGTGAAGGGGCTGATCGGTCGATTTGGGGACGGGCTAAGTATCCGCACGGAATCGGTTGTCAGCTTGATGATGTGCAATATCCGGCCGTACTGGGATGCCCCGGAAGTGGACGCGGTAGAGAGGCTGCAGCAGGGTCTAGATTACTCCTTTAAGGAGCTCATGCAAATACAGATTGCGAAATGGACGGGCGTGTTGCCTAAGGTTCTTGATACGAATAGCGAGTTGGTTCCGTTGCTCTGATGGCGGGGTAGAATTGTATATGCAGACTCGAGGTTAGAAGCGGCATGTAAACCTAGCCTCCTAGCCAATAAACATATATATTGTATTTAATCTACCTAACATTATAAGTTTTACAGGTGAAGAGTTGAGTTATAGCGTTGATTTAATTTCACAGGAATCCAGGGGTTGCGCTAACCGGATTAAGGTTGCTTTCTAGTCGTGAACTCAGCATGCCCTTCAGGCTGCTGAGTTCTCTATAATCTATCTCAATGGCGTCAATTCAAACCCTAAAGAACCAAGGTAGTAGGCCTAAAAAGCATCGAACTGATACAGATGCTGTAGCGGCTATAAGAGAGAGCAAACTACGTTGGTATCATCAGTCACGTTAACCGAATGGCCCAGCCGACTTTATTGCCTATAAAGCCCCTCCCCCAGACGTTCCAACCGATACTCCTCCCAGCGGACTTCAAACAAGTCTTGATATCCACATCCCTCTAGACAATGAAGCTCAACAAACTGACGCACCAGAAAGCCCGCGGCCGATTGCTATACCGCCAACGATACGACATCTGTTATGCAACAACGATAAGGATATTATTGCACAAATCCGGTAGATCCAAATCAACAAGCAAGAATCCAACCTTGAAGACAGTGAATACTTCGCGGAAGTATTATAATGTATGAGTAAGATAGATACAGAAGCCGCCAGGATTTTAATAGGGTTGCAGTCGGCCGACACGACTAGGGGAGCGGGGGGGCCCGGAGGGTTGGAGACATTGGTCTTACCAAGTAGGGAGGCTCTAGACCATACAACTACAGGATATTCGGATAAAGTGGAGATGGCATGCAATGGAGAGCCTTTGCTTTCTTGCTTTTCGACCGCTGCCTCTATAGATGAACCTGTTATAGCGCAAGGCAATGATAGTATTATCGTGTCGGCCCCTTCCAATAGATCAGCGAACATCCAAATATCCTGCTAGAGCATAGTGCTATTATATACACCAAGTCAGAAGACCCCTTCCCTACAGTTATTGAACCAAGGCAGCAGGCATAGCACTAGCAAAGGGCAGAAGTCCTTTCCTCTACAGACAAACAATCTCATGTCTTGGGTCACATCCTTACTAGAGCGACAACCCGCATATATAGCCCGAGCGACTTTACCCCCTTGTTTGCCGACTTCCCCCAGTAATGCTCCATCGTTATCCCCTTCTTGAATTGGGGATATAGTGCTAGAAGTCCATTCTGCTCCAAATCCTCCTATCTCTTCACGTGGCCCCGCTCCTACCCCACCATCCCTACCATCTCTAGCATCACAGCCCTCCCCGAGTCTAATAGCGACTGCTACTACCGAGACGTCAATACCAGCCGAACAGGCGGCTATCAAGCTCGCCAAGCAGCTTCGGAACTTCCAGGGCTGTACCTATAAGCAACACGACGAGGCAAACCGGCTACACTGAGAGCACTACCAACGTCCCGATATACACTCAAAATGCTCTTCTCTGCAAGAGATTACAGAGATCCTATATAGGAGTAGAGAATCGCCGCTTCCAGATGTGCTTGCTAAGTCAGAGTTAAAGAAGATAATAAAGCTAATGGATTTCAGTAGTCTAGACTGCAAAGCGGCCTTCGAGGGAACTAGTCCCTCCGCCGCTCCTGAAGATATCGGGACCCGCGATGAAAATCTGCCCCGGAATCTATGCCTATCGCAATACTACACTGATAGCAAGAAGAACCGCCGTGCTATTGAAGCATTCGATATCGATAGTACCTGCTGCTTCCCTACTAGCCTGGCCGTTGCTTGGCAGGGGATCTATTGGTATCCAGCAGCATACCCCTTCCTCAACCTCATGGCAGACATTCATTTTGGTCTACAAGTCCTGTCATATAATAGGCGTAGCGTACGGACCGAGAAGTATATCCCCCTTCACAAGATAGCTCACTGTTGCTTTGGTTTGTTGATAGGTATGACTATCATAAACATCTTATTCTTCTTCCCTATACTCTATACCGAGAGCGATCACGAGCATTCCACCTTTCTCAGCACGGAAGATCACGAGCTGCTATATAATGGGGTTATAGCTCCTTCCCTCCACAAAGTCATTCGATCTTCAAATACCCTACTATACATCCCAGCTACTACACGTATTGCAAATACCGATGCAGTTGTGCTGTCTGCCGAGAGCTTCGCCCGGAAAGATTCAGCACGGCAGCAGCTCTTGAACTACCCGTTACAACCGCAGTACCTTGATGCTCTCTAGGTTCTTATCCAAGAAACGATTACGGAGAACCCTCTCTTCCACTGATTTCAAGGCATCACCCTGTTCATGCATTCGAAGAACACTAAGCTGGAGACCATGGTGGAGCGGGATCTGACCGCTGCATTTGATGGCTGGCATCGTTCCTGGTCTGGAGCAACCGATCTGCAGTTCTATAACAAGGACTGTACATTTGTCGACCTCGCCAAGCAAGTCACGTCAGAAGACAGCAACCTGCCATACGACCAATTACCGGAAGACCACGAGGCCGAGGTTTACTTGTGGAAGAAGTGCTGCTTGGATGCCTATACCAAGACGCGAATCGTTCTTAATGCTGACGGTAGCCTAGCCAAGGGGAATCCCAAGCAGACGACATATATATAGGCGACGATGCGGGACACTATAGGTCAGACCTTTTTCGCTGCACCTCAGGGGAAGGAGTCTCAGGAAGGGGTGGTGTATACCCAGTACTACGCCCTGATTAAGAACCCGTTCGACATATCGAAGGTCTACATCTTCGATAACGAGTCCATCGAGAATCTCGCACTCGACCCCGGCTACATCCGGTCCCTCCAACAGGAGGGTGGAGGGATCGCCTTTTCGAAGCGGGTCTGTGAATTTGCCTACCTCTATAGCAAGAATCACGGGTATGTTAACCTTGTCGATAACCAGTGGAAGTCGATTAGGGTCCAGGAAAAGCACTGAATCTCCCTGACTATGATGGAGGAGGTCTATCAGCAGTGGCGCCAGTGGGATCTATACAAGAATGAGGACAAGACTGACCGCCCCCTCCCTTATTACATCGTCCCGATGAAGGAGCTTCTTAGCTTTCTCTATATACAGATCAACAAGTACTGCTTCCTATTCGAGTACATGCTAGCGTATACAGCTATAACATACTCCCTGCCCGAGACAATTGTAATGGTAACGGCTCTACAAGCCCTCCGCTTCTGCTACACTAGCAACCTACTCCAGCGCGAATCGCTCTTGTACAAGGACCGGTGGGAGGTCATACGGAATGAGAGGCCGGTAGTCAAAGAGGGCCTGGGCATGCAAGTCACCATGGAACGCTGCAGGATCGGCTGGTTCCTGCCCAAGTTCAACTGGGCGATGTGGCGCCTTGTAGCACTATATAGGGAGAATATCCTAGTCGGGAATATACTGATGCACGATAAGTACAAGCGATGGTGGCGTGCAGTAAAAGACCTCCGGGACATCTATATCCGCTTTAGCCAGGCCGAATCGTAGTACGACCGGTATAATATACGGCAGAGTATGCCCCTCTTGGAAAAGTGGCTCGAATACCTCCATGTCCTCAACCTCGAGCAGTTTGATACTGACGTCTGGAAGGCGATGTTAAGAGCCAATAATCGCAGCCCTGAGCTGGCTCCCGAAGCCATTGCCCGGCAGGGTGAGATGCGATTCTGCTACTATAATATGAGACGCATGTTCTCGGTCAATAACGCTTTCGTCTCTCCCCACTTCGTGACCGGAAACAAGATGCGGTTCGAGCAGATAGGCAAGCTACTTAGCTTCCTCTTCCTCTAGGACGATAGGGAGGAACGGGCAGGGTGGGGCCACAAGCCATACCGCACTATTCTACAGAAAAGCTTCGACCTGATCGAGCGACGTCTTGGTTCCCGGCGAGCTAGCCAGTAGCTGAATGAATTTCTCTACCTCGTCCGTCTGACGCACTAGGTCCTCCTATATACATCCAATGCCGGGCTGATTACAACAAGCAAGACGAGCCGCAGGCAGGGCTTGCAGGGGCGCATGATGTGGTTCTCAGCGGTATATGCTGACCCGGAGATGGCAGCACTTCTATACCAGTCGCACCCCCGAACGCTCTATAACCTCTTGCGAAGAGTATAGCGGGAGACGTTTGGCAAGGACCGTGAGCAGCGGGCTTGGAGCACTTCCCAGCTGATTAAAGCATGCTGTGCCCAAGGGTTAAGGGTAGCTAGGCGGGGCGAGACCAGGGATTTCTGGGTAGTGGGGAAGATGAGTGCCGGGTTGAAAGGCTTCATGCCGCTATAGGAGCAGACCCGACTACTGAAGCTAAAGATGATGGAGCAGATTAGCGGTAAGAGCTTGGATGAACTGGAGGACTTGATGAGTAGTTTCAGTCGGGATGTCCCTAGCGATACTGAGCAGGATAGTGCTGCGGACAGTTCCAGTCACTACAACTTAAACGAGACCGAGGCTAATGACAGCTATAGATCCACTAGCACGGGCAGGGGCATCATAGCACAGTTTGCACAGCCGCCAGGCAATGACCAACATAGGACAAGCGTCGTAGTCGTAGCAAGGAACTCTGTCGTGGCCGCGAGCCCGGATCGCCCTAGCAGGCGCATCATGGCTTAGTTTGCGCGAAGACCCCAGACTGACGGAGGAAGAGAGAGCGTCTTCACGGAAGCCAGCAGTACAAGCGTGGCTAGTGGAAGCGAGTTTATACCCTCTACCAATAGCGGAGACTAGGATTTAGATAGCTTGCCGGATATAAGCCAATAAAATGCTAGATATACTTAGGGTTATTATGTTGTCAAGGAAGCCTCGTTTTTGACTATAGTAGACCTATAGGGTAATATATGCTTGAGCTTTATCAAGAGGGGGCAGCTAGGTACCAAGTGAGGGGTAAAGTTGGTTTGTATAGTGGGTGTAAAAAACCCCAATACTAGTTTATATTTTACACTATTGAGCGACTTAGGGAGGGTCAGCTTGGAATAGAGTGTTATCGAACCTTTATTTATATAAACACGTGATTATGCAATCACACGATAACGTGATGTGTGTATAGAATCAGGGTCTAATTCCAGAGGCTATAGGCAAGATTCGGTATCTATCGTGGAATTAGGGTCTAATTCTAGCGACTTTGAAACTTTGGTTTGCTAGAATTATAACTCATCCCCATTTACTAGACTAGGTGGTTTTACAATTATACGGTCGATATACATAGCAGGGGCAGGCGAAATTATTCGCGATATAGCAGCTGTAGGTTCTGCAAACATAATACCACTACAATGCGACTAATATAGCTGACCACCGCCCCCCCGAGGTTCCAAAAGAGCTACGCTCGATGATCCAGCTCAATTCCATATACAGTATACTCATTTGTCCCGATGACTGGTGCCGTAAAGCCGTCCAGTCTAGCGCGTTTGTATATCACTTGCGCGATAAGCATGGAACGACAATCCACGTATACCAAGCATTGGAAGCTTTTATCAAGAATTTAAAATGGGATGATTATGATTCTCAAACGGTCCAATTGCCCCGAGATAGGTGCAAAGCGCAGCCAACCATTCCTGTAACCGATAGGTTCGAGTGTCTATTCTGTATCGCCGAATCCTGCAACCCTATATTCAAGACCTGCAGGCAGAAGTCCGCAAGAAAGATCATGAAGTCGTATAGGAACAAGGTCCATAATCGAGTTGAAGTACCGGATGCTGAATTGTATAGAGAAGTCCGGGTACAGACGTGGTTTCGGGGCAACAGCGAACGATGATATTGGAGTATAGAGGATCATAATGGAGCGAGGCAGATACCCGAGGTGGCCGCCGACGAGAACCAGGGAGAGGAGGACGGTACAGTTGATGATACAGTTATTACTATATCTAGTGCAGACAATTCAGTTAACATGCAGGAGGATGACGTTACGGCAGTCGAAATTGGCATTGATAGTGATGACGAGGTATTGGTGCCAGTACGCAAAGGACCCACCCGACCAGTCCAGATAGACAGCAGCGATAAGTCGGTAGGCACGCCTGAGGATGAAGTTACAGGAGCAGTAATTGTCATCGACAGTGATGACGAGGTGTCGGCACCGACAGGCAAGGCGCCCACCCGAGCAGTCGCTATGGATAGCAGTGACGAGTCGGACGGGGATGCGGATTATATCCCCAGCAGTAAGGAAGTCAGTAGCGATAAGGAGGAAGGTTCAAGCGCAGTTGAGGCGGAGACGAGCGATACCAAGAATATGGAAGCCTGTCAGCCGACAGCAGGCAAGAGGATAACGCCCTGTCCTAGGAAGCGGAACGTCCGGTCAGCGTCCGCGATAGTAATCGACCCTGACGATGACCTGTATCAGTCATGCAGCCCCTAGTTTGAAAGGCCGGACCGGAAGCGGCGGCGGAAAGAGTCCCTGTTTATAGACAGTGGAGTGGTGATACCACCCAGCAGCGAGCTTAGGGTTGGAGCGCCCAGCCATACAGATGACAGGATCGTCCGCTATATTAGTACACCCACCAAGGGTTTAACGATTCAAAGCGAACCCGATATCGAGGATAGAGTGCCAGATACGCGCCGAGCCGCGGAAAATGCCACGCACGATACAGACAAGGATCCAGAGAGGACAGCCCCATCCCTAGCTCCGTTCATGTTCCGCTAGCGGCAGCCTACGTTAGAAGCGTTGCGGAGGCATTTGGATATATAGTGCCAAGCGTGCCTATCATGTGTAACGAGCACAGATGTTGAAAGAGGAATGCACCATATTAAAGAATATCGGCAAGCGGACACGGTCGATATCATCAAGTCGACCTGAATCACGGAAGAGTATATCGTTAAGCGTAGCGGGTTTGAGGGCTATAATGGGTGCAGGCAGTACGGTATGCTGTAGATGATATACTAGTAGTGGCAGGCACAACCTAGCGGCAGTAGTTGGAAGGAGGTAGTAGAAGAAGCATACTAGTACAAGAAGAGGTTAACGGTGGCTGTAATGATAATGTTGATAGATAGTTGCTATAAGGGGTAGGTAATAGCAAAGGAGTAGATAGCCAATATAGAGATAAGGGTTAATAAGGAGTCTGAAATATTGGAATAGTTCTATAAAGCAGTATAGTAGATAGATATAGCAATAGAAGTAAGTTAGATAGTATATATATTCTATATATTAGTAGAGGAGAATAGTAAGATTATAAGATAATAGAGTAATACTAATTTTATAACTATAAGGTTATTAATATTAGTATATATTAATCTCTAGTATAGTAGTTAGTCTATAGAAGAATATATCTAGATAGAAAGCTAAATAAAGATAAGTATTTAGATATTAGATTATATAATCAAAAAAGAGAAGTTAAATAAAAAGAGTATAGAAATAGAGTTAGTTTCTAATTATAGTTGCTTGGTTTTTAAGTCTAGTATTAAATATATATCTATTAAAGAGTATAGTTATAGGAGCTATAGTTATTATATATAATATATAGTTAGTAGAGAGAGTTAAATTATATATTATTTAGTATTTTAAGAATTTAATTAGTATATAAAATATTCAAATAATATAAAGAAAATTTATATTATATTTAATAAATACTATAGTTAGAAGATTATAAATTATTTTAATTTTATAATATAGTATTATATAATATATATAATATATATAATATTATAGATAGTTTATAAAATAGGATAAAAGTTAAGGTTTTTAAAAGAAAGAGAAAATAGAAGAGACTAGTTATATATAGTATTATAAGACTTATAAGATAGAAGAAAAGTAAAGTTTATTTAGTTAGTAAATATAAGGAGTTTATTTAAATTAATAGATAATAAAAAAGTAAAGTTTATTTAAATAAAGAGTTATAAAGAAAAGGATTTATTTATATTAATAGATAAAAAAGTAGTTTTTATTTAAATAAGAAAGTATAAAGATAGAATTAATTAGTAAATAGTCTATAAGATAGTTAGTAGATATATATAAAGATAGAATAAGATAAAGAGTAG
>KN832931.1:0-13733 GCA_000827325.1 Oidiodendron maius Zn
GGGCTCCGAGCATTCCTGTCCAGCGAAGGGTCCCAGAAGTGAACACGCCGCTCTGTCGCTGCAGCATTACAGGGAAACGCCAGCCCATATAGTCCTCTATTGCCCAGAACTACAACAAGAGAGAGAGGAGCTCCAGAGGGCCCTCCTACCGCACCCCCTTCGAACCACCCGCGACTTCACAGCAGCAACGGCAGACCCAGCCTGTGCAGGGACGGTGGTAAGGTGGCTGCTAGCTACCGGCCGCCTCCCTGAGTTCCGGCGAGCCTGCAGGTATGCAGCAATCCAGGACCAGGAGGAGGAGGAGGAAGAAAGGGGGCTATAGAGGCTCCAGGTGGTATCACATAGTCGGCGGTGAGACCGGCTAAGTAGCAGCGAGGACCAGGCGAAGACGCTTCGTGCGTATAGGGACCAATGCATAAGGGTTTCGTCCAGCCCTAAGGGGCACGGTTTACCTTATGATATTTCTAGTAGAGGTTCTGTAGCTAGATAGCTAAACAGAGTATTAATAATAATATAGAGGTATTAAAAACCTCTCTAGTGAATAGCTATCAGAATTACTCTAAAAAGAGTACTAGATATTACAAAAATTAAGGATATAATATTTAACTCTTTAGTCTATCAAGTCTAAGGGGCTATAGTACTATATACCTACTATATAGTCGCTAAGGGTATAAAATATAGTTTTATTATAATTCTAGTTAAGAATTATATATAACTACAATTATAATATAATATATATATTAAATTAACTATAACTTAAACTATTACACTATCTACTAGTTAATTGATTATATAAGAGGGAGATAGCTTATAATAACTATCTGACTCTACTATATACTATAGTAGAGATAGAATACTCTTGATACTATCTAGCTTTAAGTAGTTATATTAGGGTTATAGTTTATTCTCTAGTATAACTTAAGGACTTAGAAGATCCTTAAGTGTTCCTCCTTATATAATAGAAGTTATTAACCCCTATATAGGTCTAAGGACGACTTATTAAGACTAAAGGGTTATAGGTAGTAGTCTAGTAGACCTATATAAAGAACCTTATATAAGAGGTATATAGAGTGCCTAACCTACCTTTAAGGTTATATCACTAGGATATAGTGTACTATATACTGGATATATATAGGGGAAGCAGTATAGGTTAGTAGGAGGAGTATATATAGTTATACTAGTATAGCAGCTACTAAAATATATCTCCTCCTATAAGATATAGTTGGTCTTTTGCTAGAGATAGCTCTAGATAACAGGAAGTCAGGCTCTAGAGTCGTGTCTAGGTCCCTGGTAGGCTGTAGTAGTGTATATATAACTGATAAGACATTATACTAGCTCAAGAGGATAGTATATATATATCGGTAGACTAATAGAGAGGAACCTTCAAGGTTACAGCTACCTAAATTGTACTCAGGCCCCTAGCTCTAAAAAGCCAGCTATAGTGTTGTCCTAGCTGCTACCTTACTAGTATATCTCCTGTGGCCTGCTTAAGGTATAAACCTTTGAATTTGACTGTTTAGAGCAGTTGGCTTATAGTACCGCTAGGGACTGGCCAGTCCCTGACTATAGCTCCTTAACCCTCTAGGTATAGAGTACACCTAGAGGGGACAAGCTCTAAGGGTATTGAAAGTATAAAGTATAGATAGTCACCCTTAAGTAACTTCAAGGTTATAGTTATATACTAGAAGCTGCTTAAGGGGCTAATAAAGGATTCAGCTATAGGATTTCAGAGAGTATAGCTAAGAAGGTATATAGCACCTATACTGTAGTAGTGTCCTGCCTCCAATAGTAGAGGATAAGAATTAGGCTAGTAGGACTATAACTCCTGCCTAAAGAAGGAGAATAGAAGGCAAAGTAGGTAAGCAGGTAGTATACTAAAGGGGAGCTGATAATAGATAAAGCAGTAAAGAGGGACTAGAGACTATAGTAGGAAGGTAAGGTCAAGATACAGATAAGGTCCTAGAGAAGACCTAGTATAGAACTAGCAGATATAGACCCTGAATTTAAAGGGAAGAAAGTACTCCAGAAACACTAGAGTCTTAAGAAGTATAAAAGCTCCCTTCTTATATAGATCTATATAGGCAAGATAGGGCTCCAAGCATTCCTGTTCTAGTGAAGGGTCCTAGAAGTGAATACACCACTCTATTGCTATAGTATTACAGGGGAAACGCTAGCCTATATAGTCCTCTATTGCCTAGAACTATAATAAGAGAGAGAGGAGCTCTAGAGGGCCCTCCTACTATACCCCCTTCAAACTACCTATAACTTCATAGTAGTAACAGTAGACCTAGCCTGTACAGGGATAGTAGTAAGGTAGCTACTAGCTACTAGCTGCCTCCCTGAGTTCCAGCAAGCCTGCAGGTATATAGCAATCCAGGACTAGAAGGAGGAGGAGGAAGAAAAGGGGCTATAGAGGCTCCAGGTAGTATTATATAGTTAGTAGTAAGACTGGCTAAGTAGTAACAAGGACTAGGCAAAGACACTTTATATATATAAGGACTAATATATAAGGGTTTTGTCTAGCTCTAAGGGGTATAGTTTACCTTATAATATTTCTAATAGAGGTTCTATAGCTAGATAGCTAAATAGAGTATTAATAATAATAATAATATAGAGATATTAGTTAGTCCTTTCTATATAACTAGAGTCTTATAAAGGCTATAATAGATATAGAATACTATTTTCTATTCCTTACTTTCCTTTATTTGTATTATATAGTATACTCTCTATATATCAAGACTTATAAAGTATTTAGCTCTATAGAGTCTATTATATAGTTTATTGATTAGTAGTAGTATATATCTGTTTTTAATAGTAATATCGTTTAGCTATCTATAGTCTATATATAGCTATAGGTTACTATTCTTCTTTAGTATAAATAGGACTAGGCTTACTACTAATAATATAGATAGTTATATAAATCCTTTTACTAGATTCTTATCTATAAATTTCTTAAGAATCTCTAACTCTTTTTTAGATATCTAGTATAATAGTCTAAAAGGAGATATCTTTCTAGACTTAATAGATATCTTATAATCCTATAGCTAGTACTTTAGAAGTGCTTTATTTATAGATACTTCTTAGAATAGTAGCTTATATTCCTTATATACTACTAGTATTTACTTTAGTATAGAGGTCTAGGCTAGATTCTCTTTCTCTTTAGTAGTTATATATAACTACTTATAGAGTAGAAGTCCTATTCTTTCCTTAGATACTATACTATTGCTTCTATACTAGTATTAGTTTATAGTAATATATTCATTTATCTAGTTAATTTAGAGGTTATAGAATTATAACTAAGGTATATTAAGTATTACCTTATAAATATCTATAGTAATAATATTAAATTGAATATCTTTAGTATATCCTTTTAATATAGTTATTAATAATTTCTTAGTCTTATAGATTACTATTCCCTTATTAGATCTGATTTCTCCTCTATTAATAAGGAGTAGTTAGTATAGTGCTTTCTTTTCTAAAGTCTAATACCTTCCTTATATAACTGTTTATATATTAATAAAGTTATCTGTTACTCCTAAGTCTATTAATACTCTAAATGTTTATCCTTTTATAAAGATATTCAGGAAAATCTAGTATCCTTTTCCTATTATATTTAGTTCTTTATATAGTCTTTTATAGCCTTACTAGTACCTTAATATAGGCCTTCTTATATTAATACTAACTAGTTTTTTGATTCTATTCTAGCTTTATTAATATAAGTTATTAAGGTTTAGAGTATCTTTATCTAATAGACTAGTTTCTTCTTCTTAGACTAATATCCTATCTTCTCTTTACTAGATTTATATATTATATACTTATTAGTATAGTAGAAGCTCTAAGCAAGTTCTTTATATTAAGGGTAATTAGTCCTTACTATATTCTTGGCTTTTCTATATTCCTCTAGCTATTACTCTATAAGTTTCTTCTTCTTGATTAATCTATTGAATTCTTGTCTTAGATAAAGTAGAAGGTTAATATTTACAGCTAATTTGTCTTAGTATTACTAGCTTCTTTTAATACTTAGTTCTACTGCTTTATCTATTTCTTCTATCTGTTTCTTGATTATAAGTTCTAGATATATTATATTAGTATAATAGTACCTTATAGATTCTATAATATCTTCTACTTTATTAATTAATAGTACTAGGTTTCCTTTATAATCTCTATATTGTTTCTTAATTTAATTTATTATATTATAGAAGTTATCCTTAGACTCTTTAAGGTACTTCTATATAGATATTAATCCTACTAGTATATAGGTATCCCTTTCTTCCTGTCTTATTATATTTAGTATCTCTTAAGAGGATATCCCTTCAGATTCTATTTACTCTTCCTCTAGCCCTAGATCTAGAGTTATCTACTCTTATAAGCCCTCTAAGTCTTTAGTATTTAAAGAATTACTATTTATATCATTACTCTTTATTTCTACAAAATTAACTACTACTAGGCTTTATAAAATATACTTATAATTGCCTTTACTATCCAGGTCTACTTCTACTAACTCCTCTATCTAAATAGCCTAGTTCTCCTATCTTAAGGATAAGGAAGATAATTAGGATACTAGTATATAGACCTAAGTACTAAAAGTTCCTATAAAGCTTAACTTCTTATAAGAGCCAAATATTATTCCTATAAAGGAGATATTATATTCTATTAGTCTATTATAACCACTATAGTTTATAGTATTAACCTTATCTCTATATAGTCCTTTTTGTTTATTTCCTCTAGACTTATAGTTATATACTATATAACTAGATTTCCTATATTAGAAGTATAATTTCTTCTCTATATAGTTCTATTATTCCTAGAGTAATAGTTCCTTTCTATATATAGTATTAAGTTCTATTAGTTAAAGACTATAATAGTTTCTATAATTATACTGCTTTTTAGAGGTTAGGTTATAGAACCCCCTTTTCTTCTAGACTCTTTTATAGAATTAATTATTGATATATATAGTATCCTTAGTTAGCTCTCTAAACAAATCAGGGAAGTCTACTCTAGATAGTTTATCTTTTATAATCTCTTTTAGTCCCTTATAATATTTGTCTTTAAGTATTATATTATTCTATCCTGTTTTAATAGAATATCTATTAAACTCTACTATATATATAGCTATTAATCCCTTTTGTTTTAAGGACTAGATCTTTCTGATTACTTGTTTGATTTTATTAAAATCTCTAAAGGTATAGTTAAGTCTCTCTAAAAATCCTTTAAAGGTTATAAAGATATAGTATATCTCTACCTTTATTTCAGCTATTACCTACCCTTATAGACTAGTATTAGTAAGGTAGTCCTATATAAATCCTTTAATCTAGTTTAATACTTCTCCTTTAAGAAGGGTAATAGTATATAATACCCTTTTAGTCAAAAAGGCAAAATATTAGATATAGAAGGTTAGGTATAAGTTCAGTTAGATAAGGAAGCCCTTAAGCTTAGACTTCTCTCTAGAGTAAGCCTAAAGTATTTCTATCTTAATACTCTTATTTAGTAATCCTATAAATAGTTTAATTGCTTAATACTTACTAGTAGAACTTTCTCCTTTAATAGAAGATATATTAACTTCTTGATAATAATAGTATATTAGTATCTAAAATTAGAGTGCTTAAAGTATAATAATAGCTTATATCTAGTATTAAGTAAGTTATTAAATAGATTAGATAAAGTAAAGATACTATTAAGTTAAGAAGTATTATATAGACTTAATAAGTTACTAAAGTAGTAATAAGATACTTTATTTAAGTTAAGTATAAAGCTTCTATCTACTAAAGAATATATATTGTTTATATAGAACCTTTATCTATTCTAGATTAGCTAGATTATTTAGATTATACTATAATCTCTATAATCCCTATAATCCTATATATATTATATAATTCTTCCTAAGCTACTTATAAGGGTTCTCTATATAGACTATTACCTACTAAGCCTTAAACCCTTGCTTTATATTTATAATACTAGCCTCTCTCTAGTTTAGTATTATCTTGATTGCTTAATACTTAGAGAGCAAACTTTGTTTAAATACTATATTTCTTCTTTTCTTCTTATTATACTATCTACTTATTTAAAGAAAACTGAATATTATATAAAGTTATATATATATATTATACTAAGTAATAACAAAATATCTCCTTACTCTTATTATAAACAGAAGGATCTAAAATGCCTTATAGCTACTAATACTTGTTACTATTCTAAGTATATATAATCTAGTATAAAATATAATATTCTTAGCCTTTTTTAGGCTGACTAGATAGCCCTAAAGCAAGGGGAGAAGAAGCTATACAAGTAGCTAAAGGCTACTAAGGCTAAATATTAGAAGTTTATTAAGGGTCTTCTAGAGACCTAGAATTATATAGAATATCTTAAAAAACAAAGGGAATTATTTATTACTTATATAGCTACTATACTTTATTATAGTTTAAAAACTCTAGATAAACTAGATATAGTAAAAAAGGTAGAGGTATATAAGGCTGCTTTCTAAGCTCTTATATCTACTGCTTCAGCTAATATATCAGGTAACCTTTCTAGTAACCCTTTTAACTTTTCTAGAGTTGCTTTTAATACTAATTTTCCTATATTATCTTCTTTCTAGGATTCAATTAGTATTACTAGTAAAACTTCCTTAAAAGCTCTAGATAGTTAAGATTTTCTTCTAGTTTCTATAAATTATCTGTTTAACTATATCCTTTCTATTTAATCAAGTACTTTTACTAACCCTTTATAGTTGTTCTAGTATCTAGGATTTTCTTAATCTTATATTCTTCTAGATTGTTTTCTAGTTAGAGTTCAGTTTATATTATTACTAGTATATCTTCTTTTACTAGTTCTAGTAGAGATATATAGAATATAGGGTAGAGTCTAGAGTTCTTAAGTAGCTATAGTTTATAATTAATAGATCTAACCTTTTCTAGAATTTTGAATAGTCCTAGTTTCTTGAAGTCTAGCTTACTGCTTAATTGTTTAGTTTTAATATTCCTTTATAGTAGGTATACTTTATCTCTTTCTTTTAGTAGAGGTCCTATACTATACTTTTTATTAGTATTTACTATAGTTTACTACTAGCTAAATATAATATCTTTTATAAGCTATTCCTTTAGTTATTATAGCTTATCTATAAATACTCTAGATAGCTCTACTTTTTCCTTATCTTTTCTTAGCTATCTATAAGTCTCTAGTTTATAGCTAAAGTTAGTAAAGAAGAGTAAAGTCTCTATTACTTTGCTTTTTATACTATTATAAGTAAACTATACTAGTAGTAGTTATTCTATCTAATTGTTTTGTTTATAGTTAATATAGTTTCTTAAATACTACTCTAAGGTTTAGTTTAGTTATTCTGTTTAATTATCTGTTTAAGGATAGAATACTATTAATAGTTTATAGTTTGCTTCTAGTCTTACTATAAGAGATTACTAGAATTTTAAGATAAACAGCTTATCTCTATCTGAGATTATTTCCTCTAGTAGTCTATACTAATTAAAAATAATCTTTAGAAATATATATACTAATTCTAGGATATTACTACTTTCCTTATAGGGTATAAAATACCTATATTTAGTTAATCTGTCTATTACTACCTATATCAAGTTATAAACAACCTTAATTATTAGTTCCTTTAATAGTAGAAGTTTAATAATAAAATTAAAAGTAATAGATTTCTATACTCTATCTAGTATTAGTAGTAGTTATAGTAGTCTATAAGGGGTATATCGGTTTATCTTGCTTTTATTATATAAGATATATTTCTCTATTACCTTCTCTATTTCCTTCTTTATATCTAAGAAGTAATAGTCCTTTACTAGTCTTTTAAAGGTTCTTATAATCCTTTAGTATCTATATATAAGGAATATATATTACCTCTATACAAAATCCTTTCTTATTCTAGTTAGGATATAGACAAGGCTCTTAAATTATAATATACTCTAGTAGTTAACTAGAAAGTCTATAGTTAGTTCTTTTAGAACTCTTTATATACTCTTATCTATTAAGTATATACCCTTAATTGTCTTCTCTAGTTATATATCCTCTATAACTAAGATTATAGCTAATAGTTTATAGTTATATTCTATACCCTTATCCTTAGCTTATAATATTGCTTAAGGCCTTTCTATAGGTTTCCTGGTATAGTCCTGTTATTAGCTTAGAGCATTAGCTCTAGTATTCTTTAATCCTTTCCTATATACTATAATAAAGTTATAGACTAATAATGTTTTAGACTATTAGACTTGTCTTTAGTTTAGGATCTTAGTTATAGTAAAGGAAATAAGGTTCTTATAATCTATCTAGATCTATACCTAATATATAGATCCTTTAAGATAAACTCTCTACTATTTATATATAATAACTATTACTAATAGTTCTTTATTATATATATTATAATTTAACTTAGCTAGTAATAGTTTATATAAGTAATATACAACTAGTCTTAACTTCCTTTATTTATTAATTTATTCTAGATAAGCTTTAATAGCAAAGTTAGATATATCTATTTCTAGGATAATTTTCTGTTTTAGATTAAAGGTAGTAAGTATTAGTATTTATATAAATTTGTATTTAAGTATATTAAGGGCTTTTTAGACTATCTTGTTCTATATAAATTTCTAGTTCTTTTTTATTAGTTCTATTAAGGGTACTATTACCTTTAAGTAATCCTAAATAAATTATTAATAGAAGTTAGTAAATCCTAGAAAGGATTATACTTCCTTGATAGTTTATAGGATAGGCTATTTAAGGATAGCCTTTACTTTTTCTTTATCTATCTAGATTCTATTTTCTTTAATAATATATTCTAGAAACTTAAGTTCTTTTTTATAGAACTTGTATTTTCCTAGTTTAATTAGTAGTCTTGTCTACTTAATTTTATTTAGTATTTTCTTAATATATTTAATATACTTGATTAGTATTTTAGAGAATATAAGGATATTATCCAAATAAGCAACTATAAAGATATCAAGATATTTATATAGCTAGTTATTAATTATTTGCTAATAGATTATAAGGGTATTAGTTAGTCCTTCCTATATAACTAGAGTCTTATAGAGGCTATAGTAGGTATAGAATACTATTTTCTATTCCTTGCTTTCCTTTATTTATATTATATAGTATACTTTCTATATATTAAGACTTATAAAGTATTTAGCTCTATAGAGTCTATTATATAGTTTATTGATTAGTAGTAGTATATATCTATCTTTAATAGTAATATTGTTTAGCTATCTATAGTCTATATATAGCTATAGGTTACTGTTCTTCTTTAATATAAATAAGACTAGGCTTACTACTAATAATATAGATAGTTATATAAATCCTTTTACTAGATTCTTATCTATAAATTTCTTAAAAACCCCTAACTCTTTTTTAGATATCTAGTATAATAGTCTAAAAGGAAGTATCTTTCTAGACTTAATAGATATCTTATAATCCTATAGCTAGTATTTTAGAAATATCTTGTTTATAGATACTTCTTAGAATAGTAGCTTGTATTCCTTATATACTACTAGTATTTGCTTTAGTATAGAGGCCTAGGCTAGGTCCTCTTCTTCCTTAATAGTTATATATAACTGTTTATAGAGTAGAAGTCCTATCCTTCTCTTAGATACTATACTATTACTTCTATACTAGTATTAGTTTATAGTAATATATTTATCTATCTAGTTGATTTAGAGGTTATAGAATTATAACTAAGGTATACTAAGTATTACCTTATAAGTACCTATAGTAATAATATTAAATTAAATATCTTTAGTATATCCCTTTAATATAGTTATTGATAATTTCTTAGTCTTATAGGTTACTATTCCTTTATTAGATCTAATTTCTTCTCTATTAATAAGGAGTAGTTAGTATAGTACTTTCTTTTCTAAAGTCTAATACCTTCCTTATATAACTGTTTATATATTAATAAAGTTGTCTATTACTCCTAAATCTATTAATACTCTAAGTGTTTATCCTTTTATAAGGATATTTAGAAAAATCTAATATCCTTTTCCTACTATATTTAGTTCTTTATATAGTCTTTTATAGCCTTACTAGTACCTTAATATAGACCTTCTTATATTGATATTAACTAGTTTTTTAACTCTATTCTAGCTTTATTAATATAAGTTACTAAGGTTTAGAGTATCTTTATTTAATAGACTAGTTTCTTCTTCTTAAGCTAATATCCTATCTCCTCTTTACTAGATTTATATATTATATATTTATTAGTATAATAGAAGCTCTAAGCAAGTTCTTTATATTAAGGGTAATTAGTCTTTATTATATTCTTGGCTTTTCTATATTCCTCTAGCTATTACTCTATAAGTTTCTTCTTCTTGATTAATCTATTAAATTCTTGCTTTAGATAGAGTAAAAGATCGATATTTATAGCTAATTTGTCTTAGTATTACTAGCTTCTTTTAATGCCTAGCTTTACTGCTTTATCTATTTCTTCTATCTGTTTCTTGATTATAAGTTCTAGGTATATTATATTAGTATAGTAATATCTTATAGATTCTATAATATCTTCTATCTTATTAATTAATAGTATTAGGTTTCCTTTATAATCTCTATATTATTTCTTGATTTGATTTATTATATTATAGAAGTTATCCTTAGACTCTTTAAGGTACTTCTATACAGATACTAATCCTGCTAGTATATAGGTATCTCTTTCTTCCTGTCTTATTATATTTAGTATCTTTTAGAAGGATATCCTTTTAGATTCTATTTGCTCTTCCTTTAGCTCTAGATCTAGAGTTACCTGCCCTTATAAGCCCTCTAAGTCTTTAGTATCTAAAGAATTACTATTTATATTATTACCCTTTGTTTCTATAAAATTAACTATTACTAGGCTTTATAAAACATACTTATAGTTACTCTTGCTATCTGGGTCTACTTCTACTAACTCCTCTATCTAAATAGTCTAGTCCTCCTATTCTAAAGATAAGGAAGATAATTAGAACACTAGTATATAGGCCTAAATACTAAAAGTTCCTATAAAGCTTAATTTCTTATAAGGGCTAAATATCGTTCCTATAAAGGAGGTATTATATTCTATTAGTCTATTATAGCTACTATAGTTTATAGTATTAACCTTATCTCTATATAGTTCTTTTCGTTTATTTCCTCTAGACTTATAGTTATATACTATATAACTAGGTTTCCTATATTAGAAGTATAATTTCTTCTCTATATAGTTCTATTATTCCTAGAGTAATAGTTCCTTTCTATATATAGTATCAAGTTCTATTAGTTAAGGGCTATAGTAGTTTCTATAATTATACTACTTTTTAGAGGTTAGGTTATAGAACCCCCTTTTCTTCTAGACTCTTTTATAGAATTAATTATTAATATATATAGCGTTTTTAATTAGCTCTCTAAACAAATCAGGGAAGTCTATTCTAGACAGTTTATCCTTTATAACCTCTTTTAGTCCCTTATAATATTTGTCTTTAAGTATTATATTATTCTATTCTGTTTTAATAGAATATCTATTAAACTCCATTATATATATAGCTACTAATCCCTTTTATTTTAGGGACTGGATCTTTCTGACTACTTGTTTAATTTTATTAAAATCTCTAAAGGTATAGTTAAGTCTCTTTAAGAAACCTTTAAAGGTTATAAAGATATAGTATATCTCTACCTTTATTTCAGCTATTACCTGCCCTTATAGGCTAGTATTAGTAAGGTAGTCCTATATAAATCCTTTAATCTAGTTTAATACTTCTCCTTTAAGGAGAGTAATAGTATATAATACCCTTTCAGTTAAAGAGGCAAAATATTAAATATAGAAGGTTAGATATAAGTTCAGTTAGACAAGGAAGCCCTTAAGCTTAGACTTCTCTCTAGAGTAAGTCTAAGGTATTTCTATCTTAATACCCTTGTTTAGTAATTCTATAAATAGTTTAATTACTTAGTGCTTGCTAGTAGAACTTTCTCCTTTAATAGAAGATATATTGACTTCTTAATAACAATAGTATATTAGTACCTAAGATTAGAGTGCTTAAAGTATAATAATAGCTTATACTTAGTGTTAGGTAAGTCATTAAATAGATTAGGTAAAGTAGAGATACTATTAAGTCAAGAAGTATTATATAGACTTAGTAAGTTACTAAAGTAATAATAAGATACTTTATTTAAGTTAAGTATAAAGCTTCTATCTACTAAGGAATATATATTATTTATATAGAACCTTTATCTATCCTAGATTAGCTAGATCATTTAGATTATACTATAATCCCTATAATCTCTATAATCCTATATATATCATATAACTCTTCCTGAGCCACTTATAAGGGTTCTCTATATAGGCTGCTACTTACTAAGCCTTAGACCCTTGCTTTATATTTATAATACTATATAAACAAGATAGAGCTCTAAGTATTTCTATTCTAGTAAAGGGTTCTAGAAGTAAATATACTACTCTATTAGTATAGTATTATAGAAGAAACACTAGTCTATATAGTTCTCTATTATCTAGAACTATAATAAGAGAGAAAGAAGCTTTAAAGATATAATAGTCTAGCTACTATAAGTTTTATAAAGGGAGATAGTAGCTAGTTAAAGTACTATATTAATAAAGACAATTAAACTAAGGAGAGAAAAGCTCTCTAAGTAAACACTTAACTATATAAATACTACTTAGTCTAGATTAAGTCTAGTACTAAAGGGATATAGTGAATTACTAGCAGCTACTCTAGTCTACTAATCCTAATCTATTATAAATCCTTCTTAACTACTATATCTAGATTCTAGCTACTACTAGCCTAGTAGAACTACTCTATTCTAGCTTAGCTAGACTATTATATTACTCCCTTCTTTAAGTAATAGATACCTTTAACTATAGTAATTAAATAGATATATTAGATCTATTATCTATTAGATCCTTATAGCTATTATATCTCTACTTTTAAGCTTTAATCTAATCAACTAGTCTATATAGTAGTCCTAGCTATTATAGATATTTAGTATAGAAATTATATAGTTTATATAAAAAGTATTTGAAATCTAAAGCTAGATAGAAGTTAAAGTCTTTATTATAGCTAATCTAGATAGTCTAGTATAGTAGCTTACTCTATAAGAGCTTAGTAGTTAGTATTTTATCTACTTTATACTTAGTATTATCTATAATATATATAAGCTTTAGCTCTAGATTATATTACTCTAGTAAAGGATTATCTATTATCTTATATAGCTAGTCTATATAGAAAACATTATATACCTTAATAGAGTCTAGTAGCTTTAATTAATAAGAGTAGTCTATCTTCCTTAAGATCTTAAAAGAGCCCTTATTCTAGTTATCTAGTTTCTTACTAGATTATAGTATATACTAGCCTTTTTAGGTAATCTAGACCTTATCCTCTATATTAAAGTTAGAGACCTATTAGTATAGATTAATATTATATTCTTTCTTATACTAAGTCTTTTTAATAGTTTCTTTACTTTTATTAAAAGCTTCTTCTATATAGATAGCAATATCCTTAATATATTTCTAGCTAAGCTATAATATAGTATTAGCTAGTACTAGCTATAGTAAAGTTTAGTTAAAGGAGGTTTAAGGTAGATAGCTATTCTAGACTTTATATAGAGATAAACTACTAAGACTACTATAAAGTAGGGTTAATTAAGTATAATCAATTATTAGTAAATAATCTAACTAGTTATTCTAGTAATAGCTTATAAAAAGATATAGATATAAATTATTATATTAGTTAATAATCTTAGTTTAGTTATCTATCTATAGATAATTAGTA
>KN832933.1:2451-14146 GCA_000827325.1 Oidiodendron maius Zn
CTATATATTATATAAAGTCTAATATTCTATCTTTATTCTTTCTATATTTTATATTTCTCTATTTAGTAGATTCTCTTTATAGTATAGCTAATATAAGATTCTAGTATTATATTAGTAAAAGAAGTACTTCTATATATTATAAAGTTCTTTTTTCTTTATTCTATTATAGATAATAGAGGTTTATATTATTAACTATTAGATAATAACCCTCTAGTAGTCTTTTAAGGAATATTTAAAGAAAGCTTTACTAGTCTAGTCCTTTATATAGTAAGTATATTAACTATATTATTAGTAGTTTAGATTTAGCCTTAAAGATAACCTTATACTAGTTTATCCTTATAGCCTATAACTACCTTATAATCCTATAGTATTTATAGATATATAATACTATCTAGCTATTACTTCTATAGACTAGATAGTATTTACTATTAGTTAGATAGTAAAGCTATCTAGTTCCTAAACTTCTAGCTAATTCCTATATAGCTATTATATTATACTTATTATAATCCTCTAGTATAATTAGTACTATTTTCTAGTTCTTTTTTATATTCTAGTATATTACTAATAATATTATTAAAAGAGGTTAGAGCTATTTACTATAGTATCTTAAATACTTTATATTCTCTAGATTCTTATTATACTTATATTATAGTCTTATTAGATAAATATTATAATATCTTAATATATCTTTATTATCTAGATAGTTTTTAGAGGTCTTTCTCTTTTAGCTACTAGCTAGCTAAAGATATACTAGAAGTTCCTTAGCTATAGTAGTCTTTTATATATAATTAGATAGAAGCTATCTATATTTTCTTCTAGTTATAGAACTAGTATATTATCTATATTACTACTAACGTTTATATATAGCAAGTTGTAAATACAAGCAAGTTGTAAGTTTTTTAGTAACTTTATTATTAAAATTAATTATTATTCAACTATAATACCTTGAAATCAATTCTTACTATATATTTCTCCTTCTTTAGAAGCTTATATTACCTTTAATAAGTATATATATTATACCCTATCTTATTATACTTGCTATAATACTAAATATACAATTGTACCCCTTGGTCCTAACTACTACTACTATCTATTTTATTACTCTACTAGCTATCTATATTAGTTTAAGCTACTAAGTCCTCTGCCTCCTATATAGAAAATAATCCTCCTTTTTATAGTCTGGTTTTTTTTAGTCTATAATACTTGCTAAGCCTCTTGTTTGCCTCTTTAAGCTTAGTAATTCAAGATTATAATAAAGCTACCTTATATATAATTGCTACTAAACCTTTAGTAAATTAGTCTATAGCATTAATAGTCTATATTAGAGAGCTACTCTAATAGTAATTAATTCAGGTTTTAATAAAGGCAGACTGTTATAAAGTATCAGTTATATTCTTTAAGGTTATAGGGTTCTAGATTTAGGCTATACTAGAATATAAGTTTAAAGGAGTTAGTGTTTTTATATAAGGAGGGAGGGTATCTAGTACTTGCTAAGGGTTAAAAGGTATAATTCCAGTCCCCCTAAAGCCTCCCTGGATATTTTATATAGTTATTAACTCTTGGAATACTACCTGGAATACTAGAAAGAAATCCTTCTTTATAATATAGGTCTAACTATTATATATTAACCCCTTGATTTGCTTACTATATACCTTTTTTAATAGACTAAAACAGCCTATATTAAGTGGCTGTAATATATAAAAGGAGTAAGTAGATATATAGAGTATAATAATATTATAGTCCTAGCAGAAAAGCTTAAATTTAGTCAAGTAGTAGGATTTATAGCTATCAAGTATTAGAAGTTAATATCTATCTACTTTTCAAGACTATATATATAATTCAAAGTGCTTAATCTATTCTAGACTAATCTTATTTATAGTCTATCTATTATTACTTATAGAGAGCCTCTAATACTTTAGTAATTTAAATTTATTATACTAGGATAGTAGGATATATATACCCTTTATAACTATAAATAGTAGTAGCAACTAGCTAAATATATTTATAGCCTGGATTACTATAACCTATTTGTAATTACTAGACTGCTTTGCCTTTACTCTACTAGACCTCTTTAAGCTTATAACTACTATTACTATTAAGATAATATCTATTATAAATCTAGTCTTATTAAAATTATAGATATCTATATCTATAATCCTATACTTTATAATTGTATTCTATATAAAGGTAAACTACTTGCTAATAAGCTTTAGATCTTTGTATTTTACTCTTTAATAGTTATATTTTTGATTAAAATATATAGTAAGCTATAGTTATTGTTTTATAAAGTTTAAAGCCTAGTATATTCTAATATATCCTATATTTCGCTTAATAAGCAGACAATTAGCTATATCTTTAATACTATAAAGCCTAGATAGAAACCCTTTAGAATCAAGATTAAGAATATATTAGACAATTACTAATTCTTCTAAATTAATAAGCTTTCAAGATTTAGATTAAATATTGTATTATATAGGTATTCTATAGCTCTAATTGTATAATATAATATAAGGTATATTATAGACCTTTATAGTCTAGTAGAGATTAATAGCTTTAGATAGTTTAATTGCTTAAAGAGTTAAGAGTATTCTACTTTCTTAAGAAACTAACTCTATGATTTTTGGTTAAGATATTAGATTTTAAAGTAATAGAGTTATAATTCTTAGAAAAACTTATAATTCGCTTATATTTATAACTTGCTATATATATATATTATTATTTCTTTAGATAATCTTAAACTAAAGTAGCTAATATAGATATATCTAATAGACTCTATTACTCTCTTATTTAGTAATAGAATAGTTCTAGTTCTATATAATATAGACTAAACCTCTCTAGTGAACAGCTATCGGAATCGCCCTGAAAAGGGTACTGGATATCGCAAAAATCAAGGATATAATATTTAACTCTTTAGTCTATCGAGTCTAAGGGGCTATAGTACTATATACCTGCTATATAGTCACTAAGGGTATGAAACGTGGTTTTGTTATAATTCTGGTCAAGAATTGTATATAACTGCAACTACAATATAATATATATATCAAATCAACCACGACTTAAACTATTGTACTACCTGCTAGTCAATTGATTATATAAGAGGGAGATAGCTTACAATAACTATCTGACCTTACTATATACTATAGTAAGGATAGGATACCCTTAATACTGTCTGGCTTTAAGTAGTTGCATTAGGGTTGTAGTTTACTCCCTAGTATAACTCGAGGGCTTAGAAGATCCTTAAGTGTTCCTCCTTATATAATAGAAGTTATTAACCTCTATATAGATCCAAGGACGATTCATTAAGACTAAAGGGTTATAGGTAGTAGTCTAGTAGACCTATATAGGGAACCTTGTATAAGAGGCATATAGAGTGCCTAACCTACCTTCAAGGTTATATCGCTAGAATATAGTATACTGTATACTGGATATATATAGGGGAAGCGGTATAGGTTAGTAGGAGGAGTATATACAGTTGTACTGGTATAGTAGCTGCTAAAACGTATCTCCTCCTATAAGATATAGTTAGCCTTTTGCTAGAGATAGCTCTAGGTAACAGGAAGTCAGGCCCTAGAGTTGCACCTAGGTCCCTGGTAGGCTGTAGCAGTATATATATAACTGATAAAACATTATACTAGCTTGAGAGGACAGTATATACATGTTAGTAGACTAATAGGGAGGAACCTTCAAGGTTATAGCTACCTGAATTGTACTTAGGCCCCTGGCTCTAAAAAGCTAGCTGTAGTGTTATCCTAGCTGCTACCTTACTAGTATACCTCTTATAGCCTGCTTAAGGTATAAACCTTTGAATTCGACTATTTAGAGCAGTTGGCTTGCAGTACCGCTAGGGACTAGCTAGTCCCTGACTACAGCTCCTTAACCCTCTAGGTATAGGGTATACCTAGGGGGGACAAGCCCTAAGGGTATTAAAAGCATAAAGTGTAGACAGTCACCCTTGAGTAACTTCAAGGTTATAGTTATATACTAGAAGCTGCTTAAGGGGCCAATGAAGGATTCAGTTGTAGGATTTCAGAGAGCGAAGGGTTCTAGAAGTGAATATACTGCTCTGTTGCTGCAGTATTATAGGGGAAACGCTAGCCTATATAGTCCTCTATTGCCTAGAACTATAATAAGAGAAAGAGGAGCTCTAGAGGGCCCTCCTACTGCACCCCCTTTGAACTACCCGCGACTTTATAGCAGTAACGGCAGACCTAGCCTGTATAGGGACGGTAGTAAGGTGGCTGCTAGCTACCGGCCGTCTCCCTGAGTTCTGGCGAGCCTGCAGATATATAGCAATCTAGGACCAGGAGGAGGAGGAGGAAGAAAGGGGGCTATAGAGGCTCCAGGTAGTATTATATAGTTGGCAGTAAGACCAGCTAAGTAGCAGCAAGGACTAGGCAAAGACGCTTTGTATATATAAGGACCAATATATAAGGGTTTCGTCTAGCTCTAAGGGGTACAGTTTACCTTATAATATTTCTAGTAGAGGTTCTATAGCTAGATAGCTAAACAGAGTATTAATAATAATAATAATAATATAGACTTCTTTATAGTTAATATATTTCTTCTTATTACTATCTTCCTTCTTTAAACAGTTAGCTTCTTCTCTTTTATATACTATATAGATATAGTAGCTATATCTAGTCTATTTAGTATAATACTATCTAATATATTTAAAGATATAGTATTTAAAGTATTACTTTATCTATACTTCTATATAATAGAGTTTAATATTAAAAATTTAGACTTTAAATATAACTCCTTTTTAGTAAGTCTTCTAAATAATAATTATACTACTTATATATAGGACTATATTAGTAAATAGCTTATAAAGAGTTTTAGAGAACTATATTTTATACTAGATAATACTAGATATATATTTCTTTAGTTTAATAAAGAGCTTTATTAGATTATAGATATTATATAGTCTAGAGGCTATTATTCCTTTTACTATAACTATAAACTCTCTATATTTTATCTATATTTATACTCTAAATATAGTTATTATTTATATTATCTTTTTAATAAAGCTTTCTATATTTCTTATAAATATTAGAACTATATTACTACTCTATATTCTCTTTACTATTACTATACTATCCTCTTCTAGTATTTTATTAACTGCTTTAACTATTTAAATAAGTATTCTTTTAGCTAGATCTTTACTCTACTCTAAAGCTTATACTATAATTTCTTAAGTTTATTACTCTAGAATAACTACCTTTAATATATATATTACTCCTTTACTAGTACTATATATCTTTTTTATTATTACTATCTATATCTTCTTAAATATATTTCTAGACTTTAAAAAGGCCTTTTTAACTGTTTTTACTAGTATCTTAATAATAGTTTATAGATTATTTAACTCTATTATAGTACTAGTTTCTAGTATATTTTAATATATTATAAGGACTTCTTTTAGTATTATAATAAAGCCCTTCTTTTTATCTAGTATTATATAGTCTTTAAATAGTTATAAGAGATCCTTATAATTACTCTCTAACTTCCTTTCTCTTTTATTACTATTACTTTATTAGATCTATATATATATATTTATATCTACTAGTATTATTATTATTATTATTAATACTCTGTTTAGCTATCTAGCTATAGAACCTCTACTAGAAATATTATAAGGTAAACTGTACCCCTTAGGGCTGGACAAAACCCTTATATATTAGTCCCTATATATATGAAGCGTCTTTGCCTAGTCCTTGCTGCTACTTAGCTGGTCTTACCGCCAACTATATAATACTACCTGGAGCCTCTATAGCCCCCTTTCTTCCTCCTCCTCCTCCTAGTCCTGGATTGCTGTATACCTGCAGGCTTACCAGAACTTAGGGAGGCGGCTAGTAGCTAGTAGCTACCTTACTACCATCCCTGTATAGGCTAGGTCTACCGTTACTGCTATAAAGTTGCAGGTGGTTTAAAGGGGGTATAGTAGGAGGGCCCTCTAGAGCTCCTCTCTCTCTTATTGTAGTTCTAGGCAATAGAGGACTATATAGGCTAGCGTTTCCCCTATAATACTATAGCAATAGAGCAGTATATTTACTTCTAGGACCCTTTGCTAGAACAGGAATGCTCGGAGCCCTATCTTGCTTATATAGATCTATATAAGAAGGGAGCTTTTATGCTTCTTAAGGCCCTAGTGTTTCTGGAGTGCCTTCTTCCCTTTAAATTCAAGGTCTGTATCTACTAGTTCTATACTAGGTCCTCCCTAGAACCTTGCCTGTATCTTGACCTTACCTTCCTACTATAGTCTCTAGTCCCTCTCTACTGCTTTATCTGTTATCAGCTCCCCTTTAGTATACTACCTGCTTGCCTACTTTGCCTTCTGTTCTCCTCCCTTAGACAGGAGTTATAGTCCTACTGGCCTGATTCTTATCCTCTGCTGTTGGAGGCAGGACGCTACTACAGTGTAGGTATTATACACCTTCTTAGCTATACCTGTATATTCAAGCCTTGACTCAAATTCTATAACTCTCTTGTTAAGGTATATATAGATTAGTAGGGTGGCTGCTTTAACCTTAAGGTGTTGAATCTGGGTTGCACGATATCCTCCAGTTACTATATAGAGGCAGTCAGACTATACTATACTAAGGTAGTTAGCGATACCCCTAGAGTTCGCCCCTGTCTTGCTAGGTTTATACTATACAGATACTCTATATACTATTGTTGCCCTTATTACCTTAGTATAGATTTCTCTTGTATAGGCTAGGCTATATCCCCAGACTGATACTATAAGCTTTATAAGTGTGAGCTTCTAGGTAGCTAGCTTCTTCTTGACTTCTTTCAAGTAGCGACTCTACTGGAGCTTCCTATCTAGCTAGACTCTAAGGAATCAGGCTGACTCTACTAGGTTGATTATACATTCTGCTAGACAAACTACCTTTAAGAACCCTATATGCTTCCGGGTAAAGTATATAAGTTCGCTCTTTTAAGGGGTAAACTCTATACCTCTTGTTTTGGCCTAGCATTTATAGACCTTGAATATACTCTTAAGTTGCTGGTAGTTCTTCTGGATATTGCGGCTAGCTACTAGAAGGTTTGTATTGTCTATAAATCCTATAATTATTAGGTTTCCATACTTCTCTAAGGCTTTATAGAGCAAGGCTATATAGAGCAGGAATAGGATTGGTGATAAGGGGGATCCCTGTAGGACCTCTGCTCTAATCTATATTGGCTCCAATGCTTTACTATTGAATATAAGCCTTATAGAGTATACTTCAAGGTAGCTGTTAGTCTACCTTACTACCTATATCAGGAAGCCCTGTTTGTACAGGGTATCTAGGAGCCTAGTATAATTGACTATATTGAAGGCTCCTTTAATATCAAGCTAGAGTAGCAAGGCTACTACTCTATAGCTCTAGACTATCTATACTGCTTTAGTAACTAGGTATATAGCAAGTTCTATAGACTACCCTTTTCTGTTCCCTGTTTAACCCTCTAGTAGTAGTTACTGCAACTCTACTATATCTGCAATTCAACTCCCTATTACCCCTTCAATAAGTTTTCTAACTATACTTAGTAGAGAGATTAGTCTCTAGCTTCTAGCTGTTTGTTACTATATTAGTGTCTTGCCTGGTTTCTTAAGGACTACTACTCCTGTACTATAGAACTGCTTCAGGAAGTATTCAAGGTTAAAGCTAGCTTAGGTTATAGCTACAAGAATCATTAAGAGGGGTCTACTATATACCTTCAGGAACCCTGCTAGGAGGTTATTACTTGATCCTAATGCTTTCTAGGCTCTCTACTTAAGTCTTTCCTTGATTTCCTCTATAGTAACTACCTTTTTAATAGGGAATCACTACTAGGTTAAAGCCTCCTCCTAGGTAGTATCCTCGATATCTTAAAGGTCTGCTTTACTGCCAGGGAAGAACCTCCCTGCTAAGGTTTTGCTCTTTTCTTTATAGGTAAATACTAACTAAGGGGCGTCCTTACTTCAATATAGTGGCAGTATTGTTAGTGGCTCTTAAGGGGTATAACTTCTTAGTTATGCCTACTATTAGAGTTTCTAAAGGGTCTTTGGCTGCTTTAAGGCCCTAGCAAGGGCTAGTCTCCAATACCTTGTTTATACTTCTTGGATTACCTGCCTTTGTTTCTAGATAGCTTCTTGAAGCTTTATCTATATATATTATAATACTATAGTATAGTAGCTATATTACACTACCGATACCTCTACTACTACCTTATCTACTTCCTTGTTCCACTATAGTTTGCCTTGACTATAGCTAGTCTTATATTATAGGGTTAAAACGTCAGTAATTCTCTAGAGCTGCTATATAAGCTGATTGGTTATATAATCAAGGGCTTCTAGGGAGCTAATAGGGAGGGGTATTTTTAGGGTTTTTGCTTCTATAGCCACTAGGTCTTTGTTTATCTTAGTCTATAACTACCCTGGTAGTATACTAGAGGGTTATTAGTACTATATACTTTTGACTTGTATAAGTTAGGCTATATAGTCTGATCTAGTATAGTCTAGGCCCCCCTTATAGTATACCTGTAGTGTCTCTATATACTATATAAGGTCTAATATTCTATCCCTATCCTCTCTATACTCTGTGTTTCTCTACCTAGTAGGTTCTCTCTATAGTATAGCTAGTGCAAGATTCTAGCGTTATATCAGTAAGAGGAGCACTTCTATATATTGTAATATTCTCCCTTCTCTATCCTATTATAGGTAATAGAGGTTTATATTGCCTACTACCAGGTAGCAACCCTCTAGCAGTCTCTTAAGGAGTGTCTGGAGAGGGCTCTGCTAGTCTGTTCCCTTATATAGTAAGTATATTAACTATATTATTAGCGGTTCAGGCTTAGCCTTGAAGGTAACCCTATACCAGTTTGTCCCTATAGCCTGCAACTACCCTGTAATCCTGTGGTGTTTATAGATATATAGCGCTACCTGGCTGTTGCCTCTATAGACTAGGTGGTATTTACTGTTAGCTGGGTAGTAGAGCTGTCTAGTTCCTAAGCTCCTAGCTAGTTCCTGTATAGCTATCACATTATACTTGCTGCAATCCCCTAGTGTAATTGGTGCTGCCTCCTGGTTCTTTCCTGTATTCTAGTATACTACTAATAGTATTATTGGAAGGGGTCAGAGCTGCTTGCTATAGTGTCTTAGGTGCTTTATATTCCCTGGGTCCTTACTATACTTACACTATGGCCTTGCCGGGCAAACATTGCAATATCTTGATATATCTTCGCTGCCTAGATAGTTCCTGGGGGTCTTCCTCTCTTAGCTGCTAGCTGGCTAGGGGTATACTAGGAGCTCCCTGGCTGTAGTAGTCTTTTGTATATAACTAGACGGAAGCTGTCTATATCTTCTTCTAGTTGTAGAGCTAGTATATTGCCTGTATTGCTACTGCTGTTTCCCTAGGTAACCTTAAACTGGAGTGGCTAGTGTAGGTATACCTAGTGGGCTCTACTGCTCTCCTGCTTAGTAGTAGGGTAGTCCTAGTCCTATGCAGTATAAGCTCCTCTATAGTTAATATACCTCTTCTTGCTGCTGTCTTCCTTCTCTAGGTAGTTAGCTTCTCCCTCTTTATATACTATACAGGTATAGTGGCTGTACCTAGCCTGTTTGGTGCAGTACTATCCGATATGCCTGAAGGTATAGCACCTAAAGTATTGCCTTACCTATACTTCTGTATAGTAGGGTTTAATATTGAAAATTTAGGCCTTGAATATAATACCTTTTTGGCAAGCCTTCTAAGCAGCAACTATACTGCTTATATATAGGACTATATTAGCAAATAGCCTATAAGGGGTCTTAGGGAGCTGTATTTTATACTAGGCAATACCAGGTATATGTTTCTTTAGTTTAATAAGGAGCTCTACTGGATTATAGATATTATATAGTCTAGAGGCTACTATTCCCTTCACTATAACTATAAACTCCCTGTATTTCACCTATACCTATACTCTAAATGCAGTTGCTACCTATACTATCTCTTTAGTGAAGCCTTCTGTATTTCCTATAAATGTTAGGACTGTATTGCTGCTCTATATTCTCCTTGCTGCTACTGTACTATCCCCTCCTAGTGCCTTATTGACTGCCTTGACCACTTGGGCAGGCATTCTTTTAGCTAGATCCTTGCTCTGCTCTAGAGCTTGTACTACAATTTCCTGGGTTTATCGCTCTAGGATAACTACCTTTAGTGTATATACTACTCCCTTGCTGGTACTATATACCCCCTTTACTACTACTGCCTATATCTTCTTGGATGTATTCTTAGGCCCTGGTAGGGCCTCCTTAACCGTTTTTGCTAGTGTCTTAATAGTGGTTTACAGGTTATTCAACTCTATTGCAGTGCTGGCTCCTAGTATGTTTTGATATATTGCAAGGACCTCCCTTAGTATTACAATAAAGCCCTCCTTTTTACCTGGTATTATATAGTCTTTAAATAGTTACAAGAGATCCTTATAATTACCCTCTAGCCCCCCTTCTCCCTTATCGCTGCTGCTTCGCTAGGTCTATATATGTATACTTGTACCTGCTAGTAGGTAGTATATACTTTGCTCAAGACTAGCGTATCTATTGTTGACCACTATTGGAGCTGCTATAATACTAGAGGGATATAGATAACTTGAAGGGTAGTAGAACCAGGGTTGCTAGTTCCAGATTTTGTAGTTATTTAATTTTATATTAAGGTTTAAGGTTGAATATAGGGTATAAATTAAAATCGCGAAAAATTTAGTATTATATCTACTAGTAAGTAGTATATACTTTATTTAAGACTAGTATATCTATTATTGACTATTATTAGAGCTATTATAATACTAGAGAGATATAGATAACTTAAAAGGTAATAGAACTAGAGTTATTAATTCTAGATTTTATAGTTATTTAATTTTATATTAAGGTTTAAGGTTAATTATAGAGTATAAATTAAAATTATAAAAGTTTTAAGTTTATATTATAATCTTTTAGATTTATTACTTTAAGATAATTATCTTTAGTATATATACTATTCTTTTATTAATATTATATATTCTTTTTATTACTATTATTTATATTTTCTTAAATATATTTCTAGACTTTAAAAGAGTCTCTTTAACTATTTTTACTAATACTTTAATAGTAGTTTATAGATTATTTAATTCTATTATAATACTAGCTTCTAGTATATTTTAATATATTATAAGGATTTCCTTTAATATTATAATAAAACTCTTCTTTTTATCTAGTATTATATAGTCTTTAAATAGTTATAAATAGACTATACAATAGATACCTATTTGGGTACCTATAGGCCTATACTACCCTTGAATTTTTAGTGATTCTAAGGGTCAAAATATTAAAACTTGTTAAATTCGCAAATAGCTTTAAACACTATTTTAACCTTAACTGTACTTTAAAAATTTAAGCAAGAATTGATAAAAACGTATAGTCTATAGGGGTGCAAAATAGATATCTATTACATAGCCTAGTTATAAAAGATCCTTATAATTACTCTTTAGTTTCTTTTTTCCTTTATTATTATTACTTTATTAAATCTATATATATATATTTATATTTATTAATAGATAGTATATACTTTATTTAAGATTAGTATATCTATTATTAACTACTATTAAAGCTACTATAATATTAAAGAGATATAGATAATTTAAAGAGTAATAGAACTAGAATTACTAATTTTAGATTTTATAATTATTTGATTTTATATTAAGATTAAAGATTAAATATAAAATA
>KN832935.1:1326-13312 GCA_000827325.1 Oidiodendron maius Zn
CTTTTAAATTATACTCTTCTTTTAAATTATACTCTTCTTTTAAATTATACTCTTCTTTTAAATTATACTCTTCTTTTAAATTATACTCTTCTTTTAAATTATACTCTTCTTTTAAATTATATTATCCTTTTAAATTATACTTTATTTCTTTATTACTAAATATCTCTTTATTTATTCTTCTTTTTCTTATTATTACTATTACTACCTTAAGCTACTACTACTGCCACTGCCACTGCCACTACTATTACTACTACTCCTCTTTTAATTACTACTCTCTTTTAACTATTATTCTTTTAATTACTACTCTCTTTTAATTATTTATCTTTTTTTTTTCTTTTTTATTATTATAATAATTTAACCCTTTTATATATTCCCTTTAATTTCTTTTCTTTTATTATTTTTATTCTAACTTTTTTTCTATTTTTATTACTATTTTTTTATTATCTTTATTACTATTCTTTTATTATCTTTATTACTATTCTTTTATTGTCTTTATTACTATTTTTATTGTCTTTCCTTTTTTCTTTTTTTCTTTTATCTTTAAACTTTTTATTCTTTCTCTATTTTATATTATTTCTAATTATCTTTACTTTAACTTTCTTCCCTTCCCTCTTCTTCTACTAATATTATAAATATTATAAATATAATCCTAAGTTCTCTCTTCTATTTCCTATTTCTCTAACTCTACTAACCCTAACTGCCACTGCCATTGCCACTGCCACTACCACTGCCACTACTATTACTACTATTATTCTCTAAATTATTACTCTCCCTTTTTATTTCTTTTTTTCTTTTATTTTTAATTAACTTTAAATCCTTCTTTCCTTCTTTTTACCCTTTTCTTTTCTTTTTTATTATAATAATAATTCTAATTTTTTATTTTTAACTTTAATTCCTTTTTTTTTCTTTCTCTTTATTATTATTCTTTTTCTCTTTTTTCTTTCCTTTTATATTTTAACTTTTAAATTTCTATTCCTTTTATATTCTATACCCCTTTATATTATCTTTATTCTAACTCTTTAATCCCCTCTTTTTACTAATATTATAAATATTATAGATATAACTCTAAGTTCTCTCTCCTAATCCCTATTCTCTAACCCTGCTAACCCTAACTGCCACTGCCACTGCCACCGCTACTGCCAGTAACCGGTAGTCCCAGCGGTTCTCCCAGCGGTTGCCCCAGCGGTTCTCCCAGCAGTTGCCCTAGCAGTTGTCCCAGCAGTTGTCCCAGCAGTTGTCCCAGCGGTTGCCCCAGCAGTTGCCCCAGTGGTTCTCCAGTTGCCCCAGTGGTTCTCCCAGCGGTTATCCCAGCAGTTATCCCAGCAGTTGCCCTAGCAGTTGTCCCAGCAGTTGTCCCAGCAGTTGTCCCAGCAGTTGTCCCAGCAGTTGTCCCAGCGGTTGCCCCAGCAGTTGCCCCAGTGGTTCTCCAGTTGCCCCAGCAGTTGCCCCAGTGGTTCTCCAGTTGCCCCAGTGGTTCTCCTAGCGGTTGCCCTAGCGGTTCTCCTAGCGGTTGTCCCAGCGGTTACCCCAGCGGCTGTCCCAGCAGTTCTCCTAGTGGTTGTCCCAGCAGTTGTCCCAGCAGTTGCCCTAGCGGTTGTCCTAGCGGTTGTCCCAGCGGTTGTCCCAGCGGTTGCCCTAGCGGTTCTCCCAGCAGTTCTCCCAGCGGTTGCCCTATATCCAACTATCTCTACTGACCCTAATCCGCCACTGCCACTGCCACTGCCACTGCCACTGCCACTGCCACTAGCCCGCCACTACCCCTTAATGACTTAGGCGAGTCTGTAGCAATTACTATAGGCTCGCTTAGACGACATGCTAAACCTCGCGCTCCCCCCTTTTACCATTGCCTCCCGGGAACCTGCCTGCCTTCGTTTATTCCAACAGCCACAAGAGCCTATATACAGGCGGTGGCAGTGGGACCCTTGCAAATCGAGAGGCCAGAGGAACAAATCTATTCGGGGAGTGGCAGTCCCAATTCTCAATGCTAGCAATGCTGGGTATCAACTGTCTATGTCCATGCAGCAAACCCTAACGCCAACCCGAATCCCAGTCCGGCCCATCCCTGGCATAATCCCTAGGCACAATCCCAATCATCCATCACAACCTCCATCCTCCATCCTCCATCATCCACCATCCAGGGCCAGTGCCACTGCCTCCTTACGGGCGCTGGCGAGGCGGCAGGCGCAGGTGTGCATCGACCGTGGCCCGGACGCCGGCCGCATCCATCCCGCGGTAGGGCGCACGGAAGAGGACGTCCTCGAACCGTGTGGCAGTGGCAGTGGGTGCGTGCATCGGCGCCCCGAACCGATCCTCGTTCGTGATGCGGTAGAAGATCCGGCCGCGGGCATCGAAGCCAGCGACGACTGCATTGCGGCGCGCGCCACCGGCACCGGCCCACTCCCCAACCGTGATACGCTCGCCCGTGATGGGATTGGCGACCGAGGCATTGCGGCGGGAGCTGCCACCGCTGCAATTAGCAGTAGGCCGAGGGCGGCGGGACGCATGAGGGGTGGCGGCGGCAGCAGCGGTGACGACGTTGCTGGCGGCAGTGGCAGCGGCAGACGGACCGGCCGGGGGCTGGCGGCGTCGGGGCTGTCGAGGGGTAGGCGTGACAGGCTCCTCCTCCTCGTCGTCGTCCATCTCTGCAAAGCCGGAGCGTGGGGAGGCGGCGGCAGGGGCATAGGGGCGGCGGGCCCGCTCAAAGAGGCGGGGGCCGGCAGTGGCAGCGGCCTCCTCCTCGTCCTCCTCGTCCTCCTCATCATCGACCTCCACAGGGCTGCTGGTGCAAGAGCCAGGACCAGTGGCAGCGGTGCGGCGGGCCTTGCTCGGGCGGCGGGGCTGCGTATAGGGGTTGCGCCGCTGGCCAGCAGTGGCAGCGGCGGCATCCTCCTCCTCCTCCTCCTCAAATGGCTCATGGGCGCTGGATCCGGGGCTGGGGGCAGCGGCAGTGGCGCGGCGCCTCTCGCTCTCGCGCCGGACATCGCGTGGCGGCAGGCCGTATGCGGCGGCATCGACGTTGTACCCGCTGGCAGTGGCAGTCCGGGCGGCAGTTGCGGCGCCGGGCCGGAACGCTCCTGGGTTGCCGACTTCCAGCTGGGGGAAGAAGACGTCTTGGTGGTAGTGAGCCCACTCCGCGCGGGCCCGGCCGAGCTGGTATGGCGCAGAGAGGTAGTCGTATGCCTGCTGCACCTCGGATTGGAGGGGGAAGTGGTTGGCAGTGGCAGGGTGTCGGAGCACGACTCCCTCGTGGCGGTGGCGCATCGAGCGGTGGTAGGCACGGCGCAACTCGTCCTCGGTGGCAGTGGCAGGGTGGAGGCCGAGTGCCGCAAATGGGTTGAAGCTGGTGGGGTTTACTGGGGCAGGCCTAGGGGACTCGTACCTGTCGTGGCGCCGCATGGTGGCAGTGGGGGAGGAGCTCTGCTGGGTTGGCATTGTTAGTCTTGGCAAAGGTGAGGGTGGAGGGAGTGGCAGGGTGTGGCAGGGAGTGGCACTGTACCAGACGTGAATGCAGTGGTTGTAGTGGTCGCAGTGATTGCAGTGGTGGCAGTGGAGGGAGGACGATCTAGACGCGTGTCTGGCCAGCAGGTCGATCTATAGAGGGGGAGGTTAGCAGTGGCAAAGGTGAGGTGGTAGCAGCGGCAGGGAGGGGACTGACTGGACGTGGTGGCAGTGGGGGAGGTCTAGTTGGACGTGTCTCTGGTGGCAGTGGTCTGCTTGGACGAGTATCGGATGGCAGTGGTCTGCTTGGACGTGTCTCTGATGGCAGTGGTCTGCTTGGACGTGTATCTGGTGGCAGTGGTCTGCTTGGACGTGTCTCTGATGGCAGTGGTCTGCTTGGACGTGTATCTGGTGGCAGTGGTCTGCTTGGACGAGTATCTGGTGGCAGTGGTCTGCTTTGGATGTCTGCTTGGACGTGTCTCTGGTTGGCTATCAGATCTCAGAGGGACAATCTATTGAGGGGAGATTAGCAGTGGCAGAGGTGAGGTGGTTGCAGTGGCAGGGAGGGGACTGACCGTGTATCTGAGTGGTGGGAGTGGCAGGACAGCTAGTGGCAGACGTGCTGGTGGCTAGTTCGATCTATCCAGTCGTGTCTCAGCAGTGGTGAAGGTGAGGTGGTTGCAGTGGCAGGGAGGGGACTGGCTGTTGTGTCTGAGTGGTAGGAGTGGCAGGACGGTCGGTGGCAGACGTGGATCTGGGGGCAGTGGATCTGCTTGGACGTGTATTAGCAGTGGCAAAGGTGAGGTGGTTGCAGTGGCAGGGAGGGGACGGACTGTGCGTCTCTGAGTGGTGGGAGTGGCAGGACGGCCAGTGGCAGACGTGCTGGTGGCAGTTCGATCTATCCAAGTCGTGTCTCAGCAGTGGTAAAGATAAGGGTGCAGGAGTTGCAAGGAGGGCAGGGGCAGGGGCAGGGGCAGGGGCAGGGGCAGTGGGAGTGGAGATGCTTGTATATAAAGCAACAAAGGTATAACTTACAGCTGGAGAGATCTGGTCTGATGGGAGAGATCTGGTGGGAGTGGTGGTGGTGGTGGTGGCGGTGGCAGTTGGGAAGGTGGTAAATAGAGGGAGGCCGTGTTGTTGTTGTTTATATAGGCCAGCTCTGGCGACTGTAGCCTAGTGAATGGTGAATGCGTGTGGGAGACGTGAGGCATGCATCTAGGGGAAAGGTGAGGCAGAGGAGTGAATTTTGCAGGAATGTTAGGTTCGTGAAGCTCCCTCCCTGGCCCGCATTCACCACCTCTGCCACTGCCACTGCCACTGCCACCCTCTCTACATGACCGACAAGAAGGCGGGCGGCCCCCTTCTTCATCTCTACCTCATTCTCTCATAGTGTTATCTAAGACAGGCTTAGGGCTAGGGGTAGGAGGGTGAATAAGGACAGTGGCGGTCATAGAGTTGGTCGAGTTGCATATACAGTCGTTAGAGCGTTGGATGCACCGCCGTTATATATGGCTGATCTAGCCAAGGTCGCCATTGCTGCTGCTGCCACTGCCACTCCATAGCCTTATATAAGGCTAGTGCTAGTACCGGCGCCCTATAGGGAGAGAGAGAGAGAGAGAGAGATTATATATTATAAGCTGTAAGCGCTATAGAAGGGAGGAGGAGTGGCAGTTTGGCCCCTCTTTATACTATACCACCCCCTTGATACTATACCCAATCGGGGTTTTCCTTTAATGACTAAGCTGCTGCCGCTGCCACCGCCTGGCCTATGAAGCTGCTGCTATATCTAGGCTTAAATAATTAATTCTTACTTTCTAATAAATAATAAATTCTGTATTTAAATAATTAAACCCTCTCTCTTTTTTTAAAAAAAAATTAATAATAAGAGTAATAGATTTAAATAATTAATTATATTCCCTGGCCCCCTTACTTTCCTAGCCCCCTTACCTGCCAGCCCCCTCAATTGATCTTGCTTAAATAGCCCCTTGATTATCCTCTCTAGCCCCTTTTTTTTAAGCGAGCTTCCTTCTTTATCACCACCACCGTTCCTATTACCACTACCACTGCCACTGCCAGCCCTGGCCACCCCTCTCCCCTCCTCCCACGATGCCTTTTGTCGCGCTAGATACCCTCCTTACTACCTATACCCTCAGTTATTATAGATTATTCCTACAGGTGCCTAAAGGCTACAGGTGGTGGTACGATTCACGATTCTTAGAAGGCTGAGAGTGTGGATAAATAAATATATTCAGGGAGTGGCAGTCCCCATGCTCAAGACCGGGTATCTACTCTATCTCTAGTGGTCCTGGTGGCCGACCCTAACGCCAACCTAACAATACTCCGACCCGTACCCAAGTAATAATCCCCCGGCATAACCTCCGTCATCTCTCATTCAGGGCTAGTGCCACTGCTCCCTATGGACCCTATGGGCGCTGGTGGGCGGGCAGGCGCAGGTGCGCGTCAACCGCATCCCGGACGCCGGCCGCATCCATCCCGCGGTAGGGCGCGCGGAAGAAGACCTCCTCGAACCGCGTGGCAGTGGCAGTGGGTGCAGGCACCGGCGCCCCGGACCGATCCACATTTGTGATGCGGTAGAAGATCCGGCCGCGGGCGTCGAAGCCAGCGACGACCGCGTTGCGGCGCGCGCCACCGGCACCGGCCCACTCCCCAACCGTGATGCGCTCGCCCGTGATGGGGTTGGCCACCGAGGCATTGCGGCGGGAGCTGCCACCGCTGCGATTGGCGGCAGGGCGAGGGCGGCGAGGGGCAGGCATGGCGGCTGCAGCGACCACATTACCAGCGGCAGTGGCAGCGGCAGACGAACTGGCACCCTGCTGGAGGCCCCGCGGCTGTCCATGGCCAGAGCCGCGGCCTGGGGTAGCGGCGGCAGTGGCATAGGGGCGGCGGCCCCGCTCAAAGGGGCCGGGGCCGGCCGCGGCAGTGGCAGCGGCCTCCTCTTCCTCCTCACCCTCCTCACCCTCCTCGTCCTCCTCGTCCTCAACCTCCACAGGGTTGCTGGCGCAGGAGCCGGGGCCGGTTGCAGCAGTGCGGCGTGCCTTGCCAGGGCGGCCCGGGCCAGGCGGGCAGCGGCGGCGGGGCCGCGTATAGGGGTTGGGCTGCAGGCCGGCAGTGGCCGCCGCCGCCTCCTCCTCCTCCTCCTCGTCATCGACCTCGAATGGATCATTGGGGCTGGATCCGGGGCCGGTGGCAGGGGCGGGGGCGGTGGAGCGGCTGCCCTGGCTGGCAGTGGCAGTCTGGGCAGCGGCAGCCGCAGGCGCGGCAAACACTCCCGGGCCACCCACTTCCAGCAGGGGGAAGAAGACATCTTGGTGGTCGCTAGCCCACTCCGCACGAGCCCGACCGAGCTGGTATGGCGCCGACAGGTAGTCGTACGCCAGTTGCACCTCGGTCTGGGAGGGGAAGTTGTCGGCAGTGGCAGGGTGCCGGAGTACAACTCCCTCATGGCGGTGGCGCATCGCGCGGTGGTAGGCAGGGCGCAACATGTCCTCAGTGGCAGTGGCAGGCTGGAGGCCGAGCGCCGCAAATGGGTTGAAGGTGGTGGGGTTCACCGGGGCACGCCCAGGGGACCCGTACCCGTCGCCTATAGTGGCAGTGGTAGAGGAGATCTGATAAGAGTTGACAAGGGTTGATGAGAGTTGATGAGAGTTGATGAGGGTTGATGAGAGATGTCTGGTGGGAGTAGGTGTGGTGATGGTGGTGGCAGTGGATCTGGTAGGTTGTATGTTAGCAGTGGCAGAGGGTTAGGATGCATGTATTACAGGCTAACTTACAGAGAGAGTGACCTGATCTGATGAAGTCTGATGAGATCTGATGAGACCTGATGAGACCTGGTGAGATCTGATGAGATCTGATGAGAGACCTCTAGTGGTAGTGGTAGTGGTAGTGGTAGCTAGGACGGATGGAGAGGAGAGGGTGAGGAAGTATTATTTATATATATCCGCCTACTCTAGGCGACTATAGGCGACTACTGCCTATCTAGCGAATATAAGAGAGGTATAGATGTAGATTTAGATCTTGGTAGAAAGGCAAGGAGGTTCCTGAAGCTTCTCTGCCCTGGCCCTTTGTTCTAATGCCCCTCGGCCACTGCCGCTGCCACTGCCGCTGCCGTATCCTCGACATGACCTACAAGAGGCTGAGGGCAGCCTGCTACTGGAAGGCTGGCAGGCCCCCTCTCTTGCCATCCTATTTCACCTCCTCTAGGTGTAAGAGGGGGTATATAGATAGGGATAGTGGCTGAGGCGGATCTTAAATCGAGTCGCGATATAGTGGTCTGCAGGGGACGCGGCTCGGCCAACCACGGTCGCTGCCACTGCCACTCCCTGGCCTTTATTACATAGGGCCGGGGCTATTGCTGGGAGCCGGCAGCCTTTGATTGGGGAGGGGAGGGCAGAGAGATGTTATATATCATAAGGGTTAAGTATTGAGAAGAGGAGTGGTCGTGGTACTGGCTCTCTGATTAGGGCCTAGCCTGGGTACTATACCCGATTAGGGGGGTTCTTCCAATAACCAGGCCTGCTGCCGCTGCCACTGCTTGGTCTATAAAGCTGCTGCTGCCCTTAGGCCTAAATAATTAATTGTTACTTTAACTAATTCTTATTTATATAATTAAACCTCTCCCTTTTTAAATATTTAATAATAAATTTAAATAATTAATTATATATATTTAATTGCTTAATATTTTAATTAATAACTTTAATTTCTTACTCCCTTGCCTCTTTCCCAGCCCCTTTTCTAGCCCCCTTAATTGATCTTGCCTATATAGCCTCTTAATTATACTTTATAACCCCCCTTAAAGTGGACTTTCTCCCTTTACTACTACTACTGTTCCTGCTGCCACTACCACTGCTACTACCAACCCTAACCACCCCTCTTCCCTCCTCTCAAGATGCCTTTCATTATGCTAGACACCCTCCTTACCACCCTAGACACGACTGTCAAGCTGGTAACCCTAGTTCTAGACCTCCTTAATACCCTCAAGGCCCTGCTTGGTATCACGACACGCCTCTCTACCCTCCTCTCCTCTCGACCCTGGCTATACCAGTGGCAGTCGTCTCGGATACTTAGGATCCAGCTCCTCTACCTAGCTGTCAATTCAACTCCTCTTACTATCCTCCATCTCTATATAGTTCTTAGCAACTCGCCGCCAGACCCGCATCCAATTGATCTCACGCCCCCCTAATCCCTCCTCCCCGTGACCATTCATCCACTGCCACTGCCACTCCGCCCCCCCTCCAAACCCTACCGCGCGACAGATCCTATCAAGCTGGCCGACCTGCTGTAGAAAGAAGAGACCGGGAAGCATGAGATGCGGGTATATACATGCCGTCTGCTCCTCAATCGCTGTACAGACAGACTGTGACAAGCCACACCGGAAGCACTGGTTGCGGGGGGCCAGCTGGAGCCGCAATCGCCACTGCCGGTATGCCTCTATACTACAGTTTTGGTCTGCAGCATGGGGACAGTCGCTATGGCGGTGGCTATACTCTTCTCCCTCGATATGCAGCAGCTGGCAGTAGATACAGTGCGTATGGAGTAGCTGATGGAACCGGTCAAGCTGCTCGTCCCGCCGGATATTATCTTGATATGCCCGGTGGATGGCCTCGGCGCCACTCTCGAGACCGCCACTGCCACGGCTGCTGCTCCTCTCGACCTGACTACCACCCTGTTCAAGCGGCTCCTGGCATCGATCGCACGGTATGCTGTCTGTCGTAATACAGTCTGTCCCTTTGAGATCGCTATCCAGATGCTTGGCAAGAACCGCCTGCCGACAGTGGCCGCTCTCAAGATACTCGGTCAATGCCGCCTCGTCCTGCGCCTCGATCGAATATATATTGACGAGCTCTTGCCGGGGGGCGTCAAACCTCCTAAGGCCACGGCCGCTGCCACTGCTCGGAAGGATCACAATCGAGTCGCTAATCTCGCCTGCCCGTCCTCCCCGTCCGGCCTGCTGCATAAAGCTAGTCAGCCCGTACGGCCGGCCTAGATGGATAATATACACAATCCCAGGGATATCGATCCCCGTCCCAAGTGCGCCTGTAGCTACTATCCAACCGCCGCTGCCGCCGGCCCACTGCTTGAGCAGCTCCTGCTTGTCTGTAGCTGTAGCCTTATAGAACGGACAGTCCATCTCCTCCGCCACGCTCTCTCCTTGTATATAGCTCCGGACGTAGATGACTCCGCGCGAGCCCAGTGGCAGTGGCAGTCCACGGATCACCGGCTCGGCCGTTTCCCACAGACCCCGTTGGCACTCGATGACCCGATACCGGATCGTGCGCCGTATAGTCGACTGCCGGTAGAGCTGGGCAGTCGCAAGCAACAGATTGGCTCGTAGCACAGGCTCAAGTATAGGAAGAAGCGTCGCTGTCAGACAGGTGAACTGGCATTGCAGATATCGCAACTGCCACAGCTCCCGCAGCTTCGCCCGGTATGATGTATCCGTCACGGCTACATGGCACTCGTCGAAGAAGACATGCGCCAGCTGCTTGCTCAGCTCCAGTCCTTTGGCAAAGTGGAGAAAGTCGCCCTCGACTGCCCGGTCAGCACTCACGACAAGTAGTTGCGGCAGGAACTTCCACTCCCGCTGCTGCCACTGCCACTCCTCACATGTAAGCTGGTACTTCCGTGCTCGAGCAATCAGGTCGTCAACAAGCGCAGCAAATGGTACAACCACGATCACTGTCTGGTGCGTGGCCATAGCCGCCACCGAGAAGAACAAGAGGCTCTTGCCGCTGCCGGTACCAAGCACAATAATCTGGGGCTGGGTAGCAGTGGCAGTATGCACTAGCTCAAGTGCATGAGCCTGGCCTTCAGACCTGGGTCTTGCACCTGGCCCGAGGATCTTCTGCAGTCCTTGCAGAGCTATACTTGCCTCAAGCCTAGGCCGCTTGGCATCGTGCTGCGCTGGGCTGGCAGGCCGCTTGGCCACAGCCACTGCCACGGCCGCCCCCTTAGACTCGAGATGCAGGAACGCATGCCATGCCCGCGATGCCTGGCTATATACATTGATGAGATCCGGGCCGAGCCGGTTCAGGAACGCCCCGTCGACTGCATAGTGTAGGCTAGCAGTCCGCGACCCGTGGGCTGACTGCCGGACAAGAATCTGCTCGAATATGCTCTGCTCGGCCTCGGCATCACTATCTTCCTCAGGTGCCTCGTCTTGGTCCTGCTTCCAGATGCGGCTGGCCCTCCGTAAATGCTCATCCCCAATAGCAATAGCAACCTGCCGCCAGCCGGCCACCGTTAGTCGCACCCCAAGGTGCTTGGCGGTTGCCACCGCCACTGCCCTAGACAGCTCTTCCTTAATCCATGGCCCGCGCTCATCAGTAAAGAGGAAGTCGCCCTTGGTCCGAGCAAGTATACGAGAGAATGGTAGGACATATACTAGATATTGTGCAATAACCTGGCTAAGCCGATCTGGGAAGCAGCGAAAGACATACTCGACCTTGCCCCGGCGCTTGAGCGACTTGTCGTATGTGGTGACCACTGCCACTCGCCCATTAATCACAAAGATGTTTCGATTGGACACCATGCTATTTTGGACCTTGATTGACCCGAGCTCGGAGCTCCGTGCTGGCTGGCCTCCAGTAAAGTGCATGGCGACCATGAGCTTCAAGAGGAACTGCCTCTCACGGGCCAGGTACGCCTTGCACCGCTGGTCAGCCCATTGTAGCTGGACACTACCACTGCCACTGCCCCGACACTCCTCAATTAGCCTCCACTTGCCCTTCTCAAGGAGCATATGCGCCCATAAGAACTCCCAGCTCTTCTTCCAGCGGGCATTGTCTGGGTGGTCGATAAAGCTGTAGCCCTGTGCCCGGAACTGTTGGGCAGACCCCATGCAGTCGACTAGCTGTGGCAGTGGCACTGACGGTACATGCTGGTGGAAGAGCAACTCATAGAGCAGCTTTTCAAGCTCGATGGTCAGCTCCTGGTACATGTCACGCACCTTAGCCATAGCGACCCCCTTGCCCTCGTAAAAGACTGTCTCACGGTTAGCCGCCCAGTGGATATTGGACTCGGATGGCTGGACCCGGTTGATAGATTGTCCGTATGCAAGCTGGGTCAGGATAGTCGATGCAACTGAGTAAGACCCTTCACACAGGAAGCTCTTGCGGAAGTAGTCGATACGCTCTGCCACTGCCCCTGCCACCGCCCCAGTCTGTCGACGGCTCTTTAAGCCTAGCTTAGGCCAGCCTTGTTCTGAGACAGCCACCTCGAGCATCAGCAGCCGGATCATCCATAGCATCTGGGCTAGTATAGGCGTATATTCTGGAGCGGTATGAAAGCGTTGGACACGGGGATTTATGCCGCGGACAGCTAAGTAGTGCATTACTGGCGACTCATATGCTGTCAGCTGGCACATGTCCTGTGCAAGGAGAGAGATGATCAGCCCCATCAGTGCCACGTCTAGCGGCTGGTCCTCTGCCACTACCACTGCCACCGGCTGCTGGAGGACCTCTCGGATCTTCCTGAGAGCCAGCCACTGCTGGTCCGAGAACACAGCACCCGTCTCAGACTGGTCTTCAGG
>KN832936.1:0-13239 GCA_000827325.1 Oidiodendron maius Zn
TTTATCTATTTACTAATAAGTAAAAAGCTTTCTTTTAAGTTATTCTCTAGATTATAATATATTATATTAATACTTGCTTTTTCTAGAATATAAATAAGAATATCTTTAAGTTAAATATTATAAGATTTTATAAAAGAGTTTTAGAAGAGATTTAATAAATCTATAATAATACTAATTAATAAGATAAACTAGATATTTAAGAAGTATATCTTTATTTAGTTTATAAGAGCTATAATAATATCTAGATTATAATTCTATTCTATTAGTAATATAGTAACTATAACCTTATATCTATTAATCTAATTTTATATATTACTTGTTTTCTACTATATACAATTTAACGCGATTTTTTTAGTGAGATAGTAGTAGTAGTAGAGCTAGTATATAGTATATATATAGATATATTTAATATCAGATACTAAAAAATATACTCTTAGAGTTAGACATTTCCTGACTTATTGTTTATCTTCTAATTGATTTAAAGATATTAGACTAGTCTATATAACTACTACTACTACTATCTAAAGCTATATAGCTATAGCTAATACTTAACTTAAAGTTCTATATAATTATCTACTACTCTACTAGCTATAAGAGAGCTTTTACTCTAAGGGCTATATATATACACTTATATAATAAACACTAAGTCTAGTTTAAGATTCAATAGCAGTTAGCTGAATATCTTAAGCAGTAGTAGTAGTAGTATAATTATTAAACAATCCTACTACTACTTAATATATCTTTATTACTATCTAGACTACTAGTTCTAAACAGCTTCTAATGTAAATTATATAGCTATAAAACTACTAATTAAAGTATTATCTAAAAGTATTACAATATATAGTATAATTAGTAGTATTTAAAAGACTATAATCTTTTTATAGCTATTTAGATATAGATATAGTTTAAGGAGAAGAGGGTATAGTACTAGGTTATAAAGGATATAATATATTAATTATATAAAGATAGTAATAGTAGTAGTAGTAACTATAATATAATAATTAAAGCTAAGATTATAGACTAGATAATAAAGCAGGAGGAGAGTCAAGCTAAGCTTAATAAAGAGATCTTGACTATAAAGAGGGACCTATAGCTTTATAGTATATATTAGGATAAGGTACTTATAGGATCCTAGTATAATCTAGTCTAGATAATAGTATTTATAATAACTATTACTACTACTAAACTAGATCTTGTTTGATTAATATAGAGCTAGAAGCAGATCCTATAATAGTATCTTACTATACTTGCTACTATAAGCAAGTATAAGGATATTCTTAAGTAGTAGGTTTTATCTAAGATTACTAAATCTAAACAAGTATTATTTAAGCTACTTAAAAAAGTATCTCTTAGATAATATAGCTAGACTTTTTAATGCTTACTTTACTATATTCTCTAGATTACACCTAATAGGTCTAAAGACTAGTCTAAGATAGGTATTATATTCTTAGACTAGTAATAGCTAGCTCTTAGAAAGATCTAAGAGATCCTCTAATAGCTAGTAATAGTAATAGTAGTAAAGGACTAGCTACTAGATATAGTACTAATAGAGCTAATTATCTTTCTCCTTATATAGGATATATACTAGCTAATAGTATATAAGTTACTAGTAATATACTACTTAGCTGTCTATAGTATAAATCTCTATATTTAATACTTTTATACTACTCTAGAATATATACCTATACTAGCCTAGATACTATAGATAATCTAGCTACTAATACTTAAGATAGCTATCTTAGAACAAGGCTAGTCTAAGCTAGGCTTAAAAAGCTATTAATAGACTAGAGTAGTAGTAAAGGCAGTAGTAGAGTATATTAACTACTTCTATAAGAGCTTCCTATATAAAGGGTCTTATTTAGTTATATTAACTATCCTAACCTAGCTTATATATAGATAATCTATCAACTAGGTCTAGCTATCTAAGTCTAATATCCACTAAATAGCTAACTATAAGATAGTCTTTTATAAGGGTAAGGGGGTTACTATAGCTAAGGTATATAATATATACTAGAAGCTAACTATTAAGCTTGAAAAGCTACTCTATAAGTTACTCTTCCACTAGTATATACTATTAGTACTATTACTATAGCTAGTTAACTATATAAAGTCTATCTAATAGTTCTAGATATAGGGCTATAGCTTTATTAACTACCTAGATAATATCTACTAAAAGAAGAACTAAAAGTTCTTATAGGTATATATACTCCTTAAGAAAGGTAAGTAAAGGCTAATTAAGGAGTGTTAGAGTAATAGTAGTAGTAATATCTAGCTATAATAGACTAACTAGTAGTATAAAGTATACCTAGCCTATAAGAGGTAGTTCCTCTTAAAGCTTATAGTTACTATATACTTTACTAGAGGCTAGCTAGTATAGAGCTCTAAGTTTAGGTTAATTAAGGTCTAAAATAATATAGTATCTAATTGAAATATCTTTGTAATTAATAGATAAGTAGTAATAGTTACTATATATAACAAGTTACTTAAGTACTAGAGTAAGGTTAAGTATATCTTTTATTACTTCCTAGATTAGCTTAGCTAGGTTATTGTATAATATCTAGTATATATCCTACTATTCTCTTATATATTTATTTAGACTAAGAGCAACTTCCTCTTTACTAATAAACATAAGCTATAGATTAAGGAAGAGCTATCTAGAGCAGTAGTAGTAGTAACTACTAAATACCTTAAAGTATAACTAATAGTAGCTGGCTAGCAGTAGGTTACTATTACTATTAGAGATAAGTATTTATAGAGGGCTAGCTATATCTAGAAGTAAAACTAAGACAAGATATCTAAAGAAGATAGTGATACTAAAACTAAATAAAGTATATTTAAGCAGATTCTTGTCTAGTAGTTAGCCTATAGGTTATAGACTGCTAGCCTATACTATATAGTCAATAGAGTGTTCCTGAACTAGTTTAGTCTAGATCTTATTAATATATATAGCTAGATATTATAGGTATAGTATATATTCCTATATCTTAAGTCTAAAAGAGTAGCTATAGTAATAGCTATAGCTAAGCAGTCTACTAGCCTAGTATAGTATAATACTAAGTAGTCTAGACTTAAGGCAAGTATAGCTCTATAAGGACTATAGAAGATCCTTAAACTAGATATAAGATCTAGGTTTAAAGGCTAGGTTTATATACTTAAGCTAGTATATACTACTACTACTATCTAGCCCTAGATTATTATACTTAGTACTAGTAGCAGCAAGAGTCTCTTATTCTTCTTAATAGTAGCTATAGCTATATACTAGACAGTGATTATAGTTATACTATTTACTATACTTATTAATAACCTAATTACTTAAGTATAGAAGTACTAGCTTATATATAAGGAATAGTAGTAGTAGTAGTAAAAGTAGAAGTTCCTACTATAACTACTTATTATAAGTATTAACTAGATAGTCAAGAGTAACTTTCTCTACTTTACTAAAGGATTAAAGTTAAGCAAGTAGCTAGTATATATCTTCTTTAATAAGTACTATATAGCTATAATAGATATATTATACTAGATAAAGCTACAGAAACTATAATAGTTATAATATCTATAATACTAGTTTACCTATCTAATAGTAATACTTCTTCCTATACTTAAGCCTATACTATAAGCTAATCTATTGCTTACGACTATCTAGCTCTACTAGTAGTTAATTATATAGTATATAATCTAGTATTAGGTTATTAAATACTAATAGAGTCTATAGGAAACGGCTAAGCTAGTAATCTATAGACTACTATTACTACTAGGCTTATATAGAGTTATCTATATCTAGAGCTATATACAAAAAAAGAGTATAATAGAAAAGATAGACTATCTGTTCTATAAGGCTATAGCTATAGATAAGCAGGAGCTACTTAAGCAGTAGGCTAGTAGTAGCAGTAGTTAGATAGTAGCTATAGATATATTTAGAATAGAGATTAATATCCCTAGGATTATATATATTATCTATCTAGACTAGCTATATAGGCTAACTAGCTTTATATAACAGGCTAGATAGGGAGGATAGGCAGGCAAGATTAGTAATTTGATTATAATCCTTTTAAGTAGTAGTAATAGCTATAACTTTAGAAGGTTTAATACTCTCTAGTAAAAACTTATTAATATATATTTAATCAAGGTATAGGATAAAGTAGTATTAACTAAGTATCTTAAGAGTAGCTATTATTAGTAGGTAGTTCTTACTAAGTATTTAAATAATAATCTTAAAGAGATAGACTATATTATAATAGATAGTATACTATATAATTAATACTAAAAGCTGCTTAAATAGGGTAATAGTTAGGTTAAGAGGAGTAATAGCTATAGCAGTAGTAGTCTTAAGAGTAGTATTAAGGCTATCTACTAGATATATTAAGATAATATCTAGTAGGATAAATAGTTTAACTAGTTCTATCAGCTACTCTATATATACTATATCTACTACTAGCTACTATATATTAAGAGAAAAGAATATAGCTACTACTATAGCAACTGTTTTTATACTATAGACTAAAACTATAATATAGAGGTATACTAGTAGTAGTAATTATAGCTCTAGCTAGCCCTCTATAACTAGTACTTTTAGTATAGCTTATTATAGTCTATTTATATAGTAATTAAAGAGCAGATAGTATATATATACCTATATCTTATACTTCCTAGTCTCTTCTTTCTATAGTAAGTTAGCTAGCTTAATAGGATCTATTATATAGTAGAGTTTAAAGAGAGGATAGAATAGTAGTAATAATAGATAAATAGTTATAAAGAGAAGAGATTAGAGGGGTATAAGATTAATTAGATATAGGTCTAGTAGTAAGTTATTAAGAATTATATAGAGATAAAGGATAGTAAAAGGAGTTAAATTGATAGCTAGATAAAGAAGCTAGATTCTAAGTATCTAAGATAATTACTACTAGTATAGCTAGAGTCAAGAGGAAAGGAAGGTAGAGAGGTGTATTATAATACTAAATAGAGCTTTAAGAGTATTAAGGAAGTCTAGAACTAGAGTTACTAGCTTGATAGTTATATCTAAAGTAGTAAAGAGGGTGTCTAGTATAATAAAAGGTATCTTAAGAAGAGAGAAGAGAGGTAGTTAGGGTTAGTAATAGTAGTAGTAATAGCAGTAGGAATAGTAGTAGTAATAAAGGGAGAAAGTCTACTTTAAAAAAAGTTATAAAGTATAATTAAGAGACTATATAGATAAGATCAATTAAGGGGGCTAGAAAAGGGGCTAGGAAAGAGGCAAGGGAATAAGAAATTAAAGTTATTAATTAAAATATTAAGCAATTAAATATATATAATTAATTATTTAAATTTATTATTAAATATTTAAAAAGAGAGAGATTTAATTATATAAATAAGAATTAGTTAAAGTAATAATTAATTATTTAGATCTAAAAGTAGTAGTAGCTTTATAGACTAAATAATAGTAGCAGTAATAAGCCTAGTTATTAAAAGAACCCCTTTAATCAAATATAGTATCTAGACTAGGCTTTAATTAGAGAGCTAGTACTATAACTACTCCTTTTTTTAATATTTAATTCTTATAATATATAATATCTCTCTACTCTCTCTTCTTTAATCAAAGGTTACTAGCTTCTAGCAATAGCTCTAGCTCTATATAATAAAGGCTAAAAAGTAGTAGTAGTAGTGACTATAGTTAGCTAAGCTATATCCTTTATAGACTACTATATTATAACTTAATTTAAAATCTACCTTAGCTATTATCTTTATCTATATACCCTCTCTTATATCTAGAGGAGATGAAATAGAATAGTAAGAGAGAGGGCTTACTAGCCTTCTAGTAGCAGGCTACTCTTAGCCTCTTATAGGTTATATTAAGGATATAGTAGCAGTAATAGTAGTAGTAGTAACTAAGGGGTATTAGAATAAAGGGCTAGAGTAGAGAAGCTTTAGGAACTTTTTTGCCTTTCTATTAAGATCTAAATCTATATCTATACCTCTTTTATATTTACTAGATAAATAGTAGTTATCTATAGTTACTTAGAGTAAATAAATATATATAAATAATACTTCCTTATTCTCTTCTTTCTATCTATTCTAGCTATTATTACTACTACTATTACTACTAGAGGTCTTTTATTAGATCTTATTAGATCTTACTAGGTTTTATTAAGTCTTATTAGATCTTATTAGACTTTATTAGATTAGATTACTCTCTCTATAAATTAGCCTATAATATATATATTCTAACTCTTTATTACTACTAATATATAACCTACTAGATCTACTACTACTACTATTACTATACCTACTTCTACTAGATATCTTTTATTAACCTTTATTAACTCTTATTAACTCTTATTAACCTTTATTAACTCTTATTAGATCTCCTCTATTATTACTATTATAGGCAATAAATATAGGTCCTCTAGATATACTCTAGTAAACCCTACTACCTTTAATCTATTTATAGTACTTAGCCTCTAGCTTACTACTACTATTAAGGATATATTATACCCTATCTATTACTATATAATATACTACTACTATAAGGGAGTTATACTCTAATACTTTACTATTACTAATAATTTCCCTTTCTAGACTAAGATATAACTAGTATATAACTATCTATTAGTACTATACTAGCTTAGTTAGGCTTATATAGAGTAGGCTAATAACTACTAAGATATCTTCTTCTCTTTATTAGAAGTAGGTAGCCTAAAAGTATTTATTATATCTATAGCTACTACTATCTAGACTACTATTACTAGCTAAAGTAACTGCTTTACTACTCCTACCCCTGCTACTAGCTCTAGATCTAGCCCTAATAATCTATTTAAGGTTAATAATAAGGAGGAGGAGAAGAAGGTAATAATAGCTACTACTAGCCTATAACCCAACCCCTATATATAGCCTTACTACTACTACCTGTCTAGCCTAGGCTACTCTAGTAAGGTATACTATACTACTATAACTAGCCTTAGCTTCTATACTAGTAACCTTATAGAGGTTAAGGATAAGAAGGATAAAAAGGGTAAAGAGAGTAAGGAGAAAGAGGAGGCTACTATTACTACTATAGCTAGCTCCAGCCCTTTTAAATAAAGCCACTACCCCTATACTACTACTACTACTACTCTAGACTATAGCTCTAGCTATAGATAGCTATAGGGCCTTTAGTAGAGTACTAGTTTATCTACTATTACTATTACTGCTAGTAATATAATCACTATAGCTGCTATACCTACCTCTTACTACCCTTACTCTACTATTAATTATAGTAGTAATAGCTTCTACTATAATACTTTAATAGCTAACCTTATTATAAGTAAGTATATTATAGTTAAGGAGTAGACTAGTACTAGTAGTATATACTATAATATAGTCATTACTAGCTTTAATACCTATAGCTAGATCTTCTACTATATTACAAATATAGATTAGTCTAGAGTACTAGTATCTACACCTACTACTACTACTATATAGTTTAAGGAAGTCTTCTTCTATATACTTTACTACAGGATAGATATAGCTAGTATCTAGGATATAGTTAATATATACCTATACCTATCTATCTACTAGTATCTATAGAGTCTATAGGAAGCAGTAGTATTAGCCCTAAATAAGAGATAATAGAGGGTTATACTAGGGGATTATTACTAGGTTATAGGTTAAAGTATTATTAGATTAGTATTAAAGTTAGCTACTAGGACTACTAGAGATAAAGTAGATACCTAATCTTAAATATAGAGACTACTACTCCCTAAATATATTTATTTATCTATACTTTTAGCCTTCTAAGAATCATGAATTATACTACTATCTATAGCCTTTAGATACCTATAGGAATAATCTATAATAACTAAGAATATAGGTAATAAAGAGGGTATCTAGTATAATAAAAGGTATTATAGAAGGAGAGGATAGAGGTGGCTAGGGCTAGTAGTAGTAGTAGTAGTAGTAGTAGTAGTAGTAATAGGAATAGTAATAGTAATAAAGAAAGAAGCTTACTTAAAAAAAGAGAGCTAGAGAGGATAATTAAAAGGCTATTTAAACAAGATTAATTAAAAGAGCTAATAGATAAGAGGGCTAGGAAAGTAAGAGAGCTAGGAAATATAATTAATTATTTAAATCTATTACTTTTATTATTAAAATTTTTTTTTTTAAAAAAAGAGAGAGAGTTTAATTATTTAAATATAGAATTTATTATTTATTAGAAAGTAAGAATTAATTATTTAAAGCCTAAATATAGTAATAGCTTCATAGACTAGATAGTAATAGTAGTAGCAACTTAGTTATTAAAGGAAAACCCTAATTAGGTATTATATTAAGGGAGTAGTATAGTATAAAGAGGAACTAAACTACTACTTCTTCTCCCTTCTATAGTATTTATAGCTTCTAATATATAATCTTTTTCTCTCTCTCTCTCTATAGAGTACTAGTACTAGTACTAGCCTTATATAAGGCTATAGAGTAGCAGTAGTAGCAGTAGTAATAGTAACCTTAACTAGATTAGCTATATATAATAGTAGTATATCTAATACTCTAATAACTATATATATAACTTAATTAACTCTATAACTACTACTATCCTTATTTGCCCTCTTATCTCTAGCCCTAAGCTTATCTTAGATAATACTAAAAGGGAATAAAGTAAAGATAAAGAAAAGGACTATCTGCTTTCTTATAAGTTATATAGAGAGAGTAGTAGTAGTAGTAGTAGTAATAGAGGTAGTAAATATAGACTAGAGAGGGAGGGAGCTTTATAAATCTAATATTCCTATAAAATTTACTCCTTTATCTTACCTTTCCTCTAGATATATACCTTATATCTTCTATATATATTTACTATTCACTAGACTATAGTCGCTAGAGCTAGCCTATATAAACAATAATAATATATCCTCCCTTTATTTTACTACTTTCCTAACTGCTACTACTACTACTACTACTTCTATTAGATATCTCCTATTAGACTAGATCTCTCTAGCTATAAGTTATACTTTATTACTTTATATATAAGTATCTCTACTTCTACTATCTTTACCTTTACCTTTACTCTCCTTATAACTCCTATACTCTTATCTTTACTATTACTAAAATATAACTTAAATAAATCAAACTACTACTAGTATATCTACTACTAGCTATCCTACTACTTCTACTACTTAGAGATATATAGTTTATTCTCTTCTTACTATTATAACTACTTTATCTTTATTATTACTAAGATATAACTTAATAGATTAAACTACTACTAGTACATCTATTACTAACTATTTTACTACTTCTACTACTTAAATATATAATAGCTAGTCTTTTCTCTACTACTATAACTATCTTACCTTTACTATTACTAAGATATAACTTGATAGATTAAACTACTACTAGTATATCTACTACTAGCTATCCTACTACTTTTACTACTTAGATATATAACAGCTAGTTCTCTCTCTACTACTATAACTATCTTACCTTTACTACTATTAAGATATAACTTAATAGATTAAACTACTACTAGTATATCTACTACTAGCTATTCTACTACTCCTATTACTTAGACATATAATAGCTAGTCCTCTCCCTACTACTATAACTACCTTACCTTTATAACTACTTATATATAACTAAATAGATCTACTACTACTAGATATATATCTATTATAGCTATTCTACTACTTCTACTATTTAGATATATAGTTAGTCCCCTCTTTACTACTATAACTACTTTATCTCTACTACTATTAATCTCCTTTTAATAGATTATCTCTTTAAGATCTAATAACTAACTAAAGATATATCTAAGTAGATATTTAAGGTAGACTACTACTACTAGAGACTTATCTAAATAGACTATTACTACTAGATATATATCCAAGTAGACTACTACTATTAGAGATATATCTAAATAGACTACTATTATCTAATACTTATCTAAATAGACTATTACTACTAGAGATATATCTAACTAGACTTCCTCTACTACTACTATATCTAGTTAGTCCCCTCTTTACTACTATTATTACTTTATCTTTACTACTATTTATCTTTCTCTTTATAGATTAACTTATTAGCTAGATATATATCTAGATTATCCTCCCTCTACTACTACTACTATAATTACTATAACTATTATAACTACTATATTTATATCTAGTATAGTATTACTCTTTACTACTCCCTTTACTCTTATCTTTACTAAGACTAATAATACTAACTTAATAGATCTCCTCTCCTACTATTACTATATAGTACTATAATAGGTATAAGTCCTCTAGAACTATTCTAGTAAACCCTACTAGCTTTAATCTATTTATAGTACTTGGCCTCTACTTTACTACTATTACTAAGGATAAGTTATACTATATCTATTACTACTTAATATACTACTACTATAAGAGAGTTATACTCTAATACTTTATTACTACTAACTACTTCTCCCTTTAATCTAAGGTATAGTAGGTATATAACTACTTCTCTATACTATACTAGCTTAGCTAGACTTATATAGAGTAGGCTTACTATTACTAAGATATTTTCTTCTCTTAACTAGAAGTAAATAACCTAAAAGTATTCTAGTCTAGTACTATAATTATTATATAGACTACTACTACTAGTAAGTATAATATTAATACTAATATATATAGTCTACTACTATATGATATCTAGTATAAAAGTAAGAGGCACTATACTATTACCTCTATTTCTAGCTCTAGATCTAGTATCTATAAGCTATTTAAAGTTAATAATAATAAGAAAGAGGAGAAGGAGGATAATAAAGAGAAGGATACTACTACTACTACTAGCTAGTAGTATAATCTCTATATATAGCTCTATTACTTAAGTAAAGCTTACTATACTACTATTATTAGTTCTAGCTCTTATACTAGTAGCCTTATAAAGGTTAATAATAAGGAGAATAAGAAGAATAATAAGGAAGCTACTACTACTACTAGCCCTTATCTCTTTAAATAGGCCTATTACCTTTATACCTCTACTACTGCTTCTTTATACTCTAGCTTTATAAAGATAGATAATAATAAAGAGGAGGAGTCTATTATATCTACCCCTTAATAGCTCTAATACCACTAGTCTCTAGCTAGTCTATCTACTACTACTACTACTACTAGCAATGTCATTACTACTACTACTACTATTTTTTATATATTCTACTACTCTTAGCCTACTACTAATTGTAGTAGTAGTAGCTTCTACTATAATACTTTAGTTACTAACTCTATTATAGGTAAGTATATTATAGTTAAGGAGTAGGCTAGTACTAGTAGTATATACTATAATATAATTATTACTAGCTTTAATACCTATAGCTAGATCTTCTACTATATTATAAACAAGAATTAGTTTAGAGTATTAATATATATATCTATTACTACTACTATATAGTTTAAGGATATCCTCTTCTATATACTCTACTATAGGATAGATATAGCTAGTGTCTAGGCTATAGTCAATATATACCTATACCTATTACTTTACTAGTACCTATAAAAAGGTAATAGCACTAGCTCTAGATAGTAGATAATAAAAGATAAAGGATAGAGGTTATAATAGATAATTAGGATTATATCTAGAGATTATACTAGAGATAGACTAGACTAGGATTTAGGTTAGTATTAGGGTTTACTACATAGATATAGACAGTTAATATCTAGTATTACTAGTATTAAGAATTGAGACTATTACTTTTTAAATAGATTTATTCCTTTAGTCTCTTGATTTACAAGGGTTCTACTACTACTACCTATATATAGGCTCTTATAGCTATTAGAATAAATAAAGGCAGGTAGGTTTCTAGAAGATAATAGTAAAAGAAAAGAGTATAAAGTTTAATATATTATTTAAGTAAGCTTATAGTAATTGCTATAGACTTGTCTAAGTTATTAAAAGATAGTAGTAGAGTAGTAGTAGTAGTAGTAGTAGTAGTAGTAATAGTAGTAGATTAGAGTCAATAGAGATAGTTAGATATAGAGTAACTACTAGAAGAACTACTAGGAGAACTACTAGAGTAACTACTAGAAGAACTACTAGAAGAACTACTAGAGTAGCTATTAAGATAACTACTAGAAGAACTACTAGAGTAGCTATTAGAATAACTACTAGGAGAACTACTAGAAGAACTACTAGAGTAGCTACTAGGATAACTACTAAGAGAACTACTAGAGTAACTACTAGAAGAACTACTAAAAGAACTACTAGAAGAACTACTAGGGTAACTACTAGAAGAACTACTAGAAGAACTACTAGGACTACTAGTTAGTAGTAATAGCAGTAGTAGTAGTAGTAGTAGTTAGGGTTAGTAAAGTTAGAGAATAGAGATTAGAAGAGAGAACTTAGAGTTATATCTATAATATTAGTAAAGAAAAGGGATTAAAGAGTTAAAATAGAGATAATATAAAGAGTTATAGAATATAAAAGAAATAGAAATTTAAAAGTTAAAATATAAAAGGAAAGAAAGAAAAGAAAAGAAAAAGAATAATAATAAAGAAAAAGAAAAATAAAAAGAATTATAGTTAAAAATAAAAATAAAAAAATAAAAATATTATTATCATAATAAAAAGAAGAAGAAGAATAAAAAGAAGAATAATAAAGAAAAGAAAAGAGTAAAAAGAAAGAAAAAAGGATTTAAAGTTAATTAAAAATAAAAGAAAAAAAGAAATAAAAAGAGAGAGTAATAATTTAGAGAATAATAGTAGTAATAGTAGTAGTAGTAGTAGTAGTAATAGCAATAGCAGTAGTAGTTAGGGTTAGTAGAATTAGAGAAATAGAAAATAGAAGAGAGAACTTAAGATTATATTTATAATATTAATAAAGAGAGAGAGAAGAGAAGAAGGTTAAAGTAAAGATAATATAAAGTAATATAAAATAAAGAAAGAATAAAAAGTTTAGAGATAAAATAAAAAAAGAAAAAGAGAAAAAAAAAAAAGTAATAATAAAAATAAAAATAAAAAAAGAAATTAAAAGAAATATATAAAAGTTTTAAATTATTATAATAAAAAAGAAAAAAAGAGAATAATAATTAAAAGAAAATAATAATAAAAAAGGAATAATTAAAAGAGAGTAATAATTAAAAAAGAGTAATAATTAAAAGAAAGTAATAATTAAAAGAGAGTAATAGTTAAAAGAGAGTAGTAATTAAAAGAGAAGTAGTAGTAATAGTAGTAATAGTAGTAGTAGTAGTAGTAGTAGTAGTAGTAGCTTAAGGCAGTAATAGTAATAATAGTAATAATAGTAATAATAAGAAAAAGAAGAATAAATAAAAAGATAGAAAGT